>NTHP01000055.1:198358-212910 GCA_003416845.1 Oplegnathus fasciatus
CCCCCCCGTTCTCTCACTGTTACACACACACACCTGTGTCTGGATTCAATCCACACTCCATTCACTCCATGTGTCTATCTGCCTCTCCATCTTCCAATCCACTACCACTGCTGCCATCACCGCCACTGTGCCCAGCCCAAGGCCACTACTGCCTCTTAATCCCATTAGACCAAACACAATCAATTATCCAGCCAGCCATAAGGATCTGAGAGCATTAAAAGGTTAGCTCAGGAGATTTAAGGCCATTGATGTCTATGACAGGAATGCACCCTTCGCCCCCCTCTCTTGAGCACTTCTGCTTACCAGCGTGTTAGTGTCTGCGTACGTGTGTATGTGTGTCAGCGCGTGTTCATCAACACGACACCCCGGCACCAACTTGAGCCACCATGCATTGCTTGTGGATCTTTAATCATGTCCCTGCAAGTCCCGGCAAATTACTGCCTTGTGATGGTAATCGATAAAGCGATAAACGCAGCCAGGGACTGCAGCTGCTGGAGCGAAGAAATACCGCTGTGGCCACTGGTTGAGTTTTTTTTTTTTTTNTTCATAATCTGATCCCTTCTTGCCAAGTGTAAAGGGGGGAAAAAAGAGGAGAAAGAAAGACTCTCTTCTTCCAAGCAGGACAGGCACAATGTTGGGGAGAGAACAATGCACCCTCATACACTGTACTGGCATTGAGAGGAGGAGGAGTTGTGGAGACACAGGTGCAGGTCAATCAATGCTATCAGGAAGATAGACTGATATAATCATATTGTAATCTGGAGCCTCTACCGCCCGCTCCACCCTCCCACCCCTGCCGGTCCATAAACTCCATGCCCCTCTGCCGCTCCATTCATCGCTTGATCTAATTCTCTCACTCCCTCCCCTTTATCTCTCCCATACACTCCTCTCCTACACTCCTCTCCTCACTGACTTGTTCCTTCTCAGGCGAGAAAATTAAATATGATCATTCCTCTTCAAAGGCACCACTATTAGCCACATAATGAATATTCAGTTAATGTAGCAGAGAAGAGACTGTGTGAGTAACAGAAATAAGTGACAGCAAGAAATGAAAGGTGAAAGTCTTAAACTCATTTTCAACGGCCTTACAGCACAACCACAAAAAGCAAATGAATGTGCTCTGGCATATCATTTTCCGTACAGACTTTATAGCCAAATAACACGAAACATTAATTATTACAAATACCTTATTACCATGAATGAACAGCCCTGTGACATTTAACGATGTGATTGTAGATCTACCTCATCAGAGTCCAATACATCATTTATGGCTCATTAATATTTCCAGTGATGAATCATTGATTATGGGGCTATTATGAAATACTTCCTCAAATCGCATGTCCCTGATGCGACCTCTGCTGGAAAATCATTTGGCTAAGGCTTGAAAGGCGCCGGAGCACTTGTGGCTCTAACTTTAACTCCACTCCTAAGGACTTGTCAGTCTGCGTTCCAGATGCAGCAGCCAAGCACCTTCTCCACTGGGATTCAAATGTGTTTCCTCATGCAGACACGATAGCCACTTTCCAATTTCAACTTCATCTTAAACCACCAATTTCTGCTGCCGTGGCGGTGATTGAAATATGAAACCCTGCATATATACAGGCCATTACAGCGAATACAAGGCCCCAGCTGCTGTCTGTCTACCCAGGGAAGTGAGAGGAGAAGAAACAACAGGGATCAACTACAGCCAGAACACATTTCTATTTATTTATTATTCAATAACGTTGAATTGGCCCCTGACCCCCAGCAGCAGCTCACGCCAAACTACCCTCCGAAGAAAATGGCAGCCTTGCTGAATCAGGAGGAAATCAAACAGAATCCCTGGGGCTCAGTGGTATGAGAGTTCAAATCTGACAGAATTTGATGAGTCTCCCCTTTGAGCAAATCCTTTTTGCTGTTTTTGATTCATGCGAACATAAGTCAAAAGCACCGGCATTCACTTTCTAGGGCAACGCCATGAACACAGACATGCCAACGCGCAAATAACAAGTAAATAAATGAGTCATCCCATTAAGCAGAGTCTTTATGAGCATCCTAGAAAGTGATGTGCATTTTTCTGAGCTTGCTCTTGCATCCGCTCTCTCCCCCTCCCTCTTTTTCTGTCTCCAACCCCACAAACCAACATGTTTTTTCAGGGGCAACATGTAGTGCTTTTATCTGTCTTTTATGCCTCTCCAATTTTCAACAGAATGGTTTGATGGGAAGGTACTTCTAACCTAATTTCAGCTGGAGAGAAAAGATTATAAAGTAACTGTTGTTCAAGTGCAAAATAAATGAATTGAGTAGCATAGCACATAGCACAGACACCAGAAAATGGTAGGGGGAATGAGAGCGGTGGGGGGGCAAATGCTGCTAACACACTGTTGTCTGCAGCTTTCAAGGTTGTTTCAGCTGTTAATTAGTTCAGTTTGATGGCTCGCATCCATGGGTGCAGTCTAACCCAGTTAAGTCAGATGCTCAATGAGTTTTCTCTGGGCCTTAAATACTGAGCCGCTGCTCTACAGGAACCTGGCTCAAGGTTAGCACCATAGTGTCAGTCAAGCCCAATGTCCAGCGCTCACAGTCTGCCATGCTCCTCAAGTGGCTGCCAGAGAACACTCATCAAGGTTACGTCTGTCAGAGTCAATGAGTATCCCACTTATCTCAATCAAAGTCCTTCATAAATCTTTGAGGGATTGGTCCTGCCTTCGCTTCAAACTCGGAAAAATAAGGACATTAACTTTTCGGGGGGAAAATATGGAAGCGGTGGGAAACAGTCACGCTGTTGCACCTAAACTGAACAGCTTGACAAATAACATCTTGGATTATTAAGCTGCAACCAATCAAATAAACATCTTCAATTAATCAATTAAAATTGTCGCCGACCGAGGGAAACAGATGAACACATTTGCATATTCTTGTTTGCCATATCTCTCATCTGCGTTAAAGAAAGAACGCACTCAGTGATGCTAAATTTCTCTGATGGCTGTGTGGTGGGATGACTGTGGGGTTTTTTTTAGGTCAGCGCTTTTGATGTTGATAAATAGAAAAATGAAATACATCTTTAGAGAAAGAAGCCTGCGTGAGATGGACTGCACATGTAATAGATTATACTCACTGAATTTTTTTCCTAGTGGAGAAATAAAAAAAAGTTTCATACTGCATATTTCTGCTACTGGTTTCAAACAGCAGCAAAAAAAAAGCAAGCCGTACAACTAAAAACATTCCTTCTTGTACGTTGTACTCAATATGAACAAATGCCTCTCAACACAGGTTCATTATTAATAGCCATATAAGGTAATGACTGTGTTTAGATGCCAAACTACCACAGAGAGATAAATTGACATATCTTCATGTCCCCCAAAGTCTGATAGTTATGAATTGTGTGGTAATGACAATAAATTACTGCACTTTGTTTCCGTAGGAAACAGTCTATAAATTGGTTGACAGGCAATGTAAATGTGTTGTTTGTGCGGCATAAATCACTTGCTAACAATATGACACCTGTGGATTTTCAAAAGTAATAACAATCCTCTTTCAAGCCACCCACCTGCCCGATATCTCACGCATCATAATAAATGATCTGTTCGCTGTGACATCATGCACAAATGGAGCAATTAGCTATGATGGATACTGGGATAATTATTATTTCAGAGACATAACAGTGAGGTAGACACAGGCTTTGATATATCAGATTGTTTGTGTCCAGTGAGTAAATAGTATCATGAGATGACAAGATTGTCATTCTTAAATGTTGGAGCCCTTTTGAACGTCATCATGCTGGGGCATTCGTCTGTGTGTGTGCGTGTGGGTCGTTTGTCTGATCCCTGCAACATCCTCCATCTCCAGGGGCAGCGGCTCCCTCTCTCATCAACCATGCCCAGCCAATGTGACTGTCACTCCCAATCTGCACTGAGAGGGGAGCCCGTGCCTATTTTTATAAATGTATTCATATTCATTAGCCCTGAGTGTCATTCATAGCAGCAGTTCTTTAATGCGGTGCACAACCATCAGAGGCTGGAGGAGCCTGCCTCCTCTCATCTCACAAATTAATAACACAGGCAATCACTGCAAAGGTGCCTACTGTCAAACAACAATGGCTCCTGATTTCCATCAACTGCACGCACTTCCTCATTTCCACATGACACACAAAAAAACACTCATCAGTGGTCTCCCCTGGGGGAATCTCAACAAAAATACCATTGTACCAGCGTTAGAAATATGGAATCATTAATTTAAGTGAGAATTAATTACAAGCTTTTTTTTCCCGTTTGACCCACCGCAATATTCTGCTTCATAACATCTTGGTGGCAGCCGGTTAATTGTGCAGAATAACTGGTGTGAACGTCGGCTGCTAATGAGAGCAATTAGGCATCAGACTCACACGAGATTTAACTTCACCCGCACGCTCAAAGACAGCACACTTTGCCTTGATTGGCTTGTATGTGTCACATAAAGCACATGATGAACTAATTCGAACGAGTCAACCACGCGCAAGAGTCAAGTCTTTCTCCATGATTGATATCTGGGAAAAATCCACTCCTCTGCCAAGACTGTACATGACTGTACATTTTGACATATAAACAGAGTTTTTTATAAAATCATTAAGACCCATCATGTGTGAATGTTTCTCTCTATACAGTACATCCACTTTCTCATACACCATTTTGGGCACCATGCCTTCTAAAGTAATGGAAGCGGGCTGCTTCTCACAGCCTTGCCATGTTTTTTTCATGGCCATTGTTTCTGCTCCACCCCACTTTAAATCAAGAGCACAATGCACAATTCCCCCCCAACCCCACTACCCCACCGTACTTCACTCTGGACAACATTAATAAAACAAGCTTTCAATGATGCAGAGTGCAACGCCACATTGGGCTCTGAGCAGTGGTGTGATTAAAGCTTTTAAACACTGCCACCCTTTGAGTTTGCATATGTCAGCTCTGCAGTCTGTGTTTGTAAGAGGGGTGGTGGGGTACATGTTCTCTCTGTCGTTTACCTTGTCTCTTTTTCTCTTCTTCACTATTCCTCACTAATGCAGTAAGGGCAAGAAAAGTGCAGGGCCCACTTTAACATATACATATACAGGACCTCCAACAATAAAATCAGAGCATCAAGAGCAGGGCCCACAGAGGAAGATAAAAGTGTTGCTGTACAATGATTGCATCTATTGTCCAGGTCTAACAGCTGTACTTCTTCCTGTCTTTGCATACCGTACAAACCCAGCATGTCCTTGTTGCACTCCGCTCCATTACGTTCCTTCTTTTGCAGCTTTTCTCTTCCAATAATCACGAGAAGCATTTGAAAGACAAGAGTGGATCACCATAACATGTGCTCAAAGAGCACATTCTTGATTGGTCATTTCTTCTCACAATTCCTTTTCTGTAATCTAATGACGGCGACCCCTTGAGTGATTACAGAAATGGAAATAAAGCTTTTTAATTGAATTTCATGAAATTAAACATCGGCCAGAGCAACTTCATTAAACTGATATAATCCCACTGACTCTCCCATTTCTGCTGTCCCCACAGGCGAAGAACATGTCCAGCATTGCTACAATGAGATATGTGCTCAAACACTTCCTTTCAAAGAACAAGGAAATTTCTCTTTGAAAACCCCCCACTTGCAAATTAAAATAGCTTGACCAGCAATTTGCGAAAGCTTTGAGGACAATGAAACACAAATTTAGCCTGAAGCCTCTGCAACAGCACCACAAGTCAGAGCAGCTGCAGCCATCATGTGTCCACTCGTAGAATCTGCTCACAAAGGGGAACAACAAGAGTCAACCCGGCCCTTGTTGCTGCCGTAACGCTCCTGCTCAAGTCAGGCATCACAAATCAGTTTTGAGCCATCATATGTACGTCACATCTGATGTAGATCTGATTTGGCTTTACTCTCTTGGGTACAGTCCTGTGTGAGCCTAGAGTGTGTTCACATGTCCGCTGCATCTCCAGCGTGGAGACAGGGGGCCAACATTGTCAGAAGTCCTCCTGGTGCAGTACAGTACATATCCCCAACAGGGGACGCTTGGACTCGTTTGTTTAGGTACGTCTCTCCGGCTCTGAGACGAGAGGAGACAGTGACCGAAGCATTTGGGACATGGAAGCCCCCTGCAGAATTAAACAGGCTGTGTCTCAAGCCCCAGTGACAGGAAATCTCACTCAGATCACAAAAGGCAGCACTGATTGCGTCTGACATGTGCATCCTCTTCCCTCAGATGGAATGTCTTTGTTTTTGTCTGGACCACTTGTGTGTAGGCATTTGTATTTTTGTGTATTTATGTGTGTGTGTTAAAACAGGGGTGTCTTCCTCCATTCAGCCCACTTCTGTTCTAAAATTGAAACTGTGACCTTTTTCTACATATTGCCTGTCTGTGAGAATATGTAAGAGCTAAAGTGTGTGTAAAAAAGGGTGATTCCAAATTAAACAATTAGACTCAGGGGAGGATAACCAGAGATGGGTTGTGTCTAACAGGCCAAGCACACCGCTCAAATACAGGGGTGAATGTATAAAAAGGCTGGCAGTGGGAGAAGTGGAAGGGTTACTGTTTGGGCTCAAACTGGGCACACTAATCCCTTTGATCCCCCCATTTTACTGTCAGCTGTTTCCTAGCTACCGTCGGATCTGCACAGAATTTAGGATTTGTGCTACTGTACACCACAGCAATCTCTACCCCACTGATGCAGCGCTCTCCTTTCTTTGCTCCATCAATACCCCAACCAGCCCCCACCCTACCCCCCCACCCATTGCCTACCCACAATGTCCATAGCAATATTCATTTCTCTTTCTGTTCCCCTTTCTCCGCCACCTCACTGCAGTTGGCAGCGGCTGCAACATGGCATGGAGACAGGTTAAATTTGAAAGTATTTTGCACAGAGGACCATCAGAGCATGACGCTTCACTCTGAAAAAGCTGATTCTGATTTTGTCTATTCACACGAGACACCATGGCTGTGCCCCACTTTCATTAGTTGTGCCGAAAACAGCATTCAAAAACTGGTTTGGTCTTTTGAGAAAGCTCCATTTAGCGATAATGAAACAATCTGCGCGTGTGTGTGTGCAGATGCATGTGTTAGAAGAGGGAAATGTGTTTGTGTATTAGCGCACATACACACTTCTGCCGTGTGCATGTTTGTGCATCTGCTAACATGCATTAAAGCAATAACGGCACTTTTATTAGATTCCTCTTTCAAGCTGCCTTTGAAATTAAAATAAATATGCATCTGTATCTGCACAGGATCTCTTTTGTCCTTGTCAGTATTGGTTGCTTTCAGAGGTGCAATGCCCAACAGACTTCCCGCTTAACCTCTGAGGAGCTCTCCCAAACCTATCCTAAATCATTCCTGGCAGAAACACATGACGGACTCGATTTGCGTATTGGCAGATTCATGCCTCATTGTCAAACACTGGCTCTCCATGGCCCTGCATCTATTAATCCTGTAAGCATGTAGAAGCAGAGAGAATACCACAAGTTTCTCAAGTGGCTGATATCAATAGGAGCTGCTACTCTGTACTGATTTTTGTATGTACTGTACACTTACATAATTTGTATCATTGAAGCAGCCAAGCTCTCAGATCACCCCTGTTGTTTTGGAGCCTTTGTTCATTGTGTATGTTTCGATTAAGCACTTTAAATCTTACCAGTCAATTCCTTCTGTAGCATATAAATGAAAATGTAATGATCCAGCACATTATCAGTCGAGAAAATGATCAGGTTTTTTAGGTCTGTACATATCTCTCTACATGGAATTTGCCTTAGGGAGAGGAAAGCAGGCTTGGACGAAGGCTTTGTCTGGGCTTTGACTCGAGGTTGAATCCCGCCATATGCTTTCAGTCTCGCACCTGAAGCGCTTTCATCGCTTGTGCTGAGGGGCCAAGAAAAGGGAATCCAGATGTGACATGAGCCACAGAGCACAAGCCTGCAATACCGCTGTCAGCTTCTATCATCACCACACTTCTTAACTGACACTCTGCTGATGTTAGAGGCAAGGACAGTGATCAAAGATATGTGTGCATTAAAGTGCTGCCATGCCACAATGACAACCAGCTTTACTCTGCCATGCATACCAGACAGGAATTCCTTATCAGGAAAACACAAAAGTGCTGCTGGATGAGTTTGTAGGTAGGAATTTCTTTAGATTTATCTCAGTTGATGCCTTTGAATGTTCCTCGCTTTAACATCCACACTGACATCCCTTGGTATCTCTGTTGCAAGCCATTTGTTTACAGTGAAGGTGGAGTGCTGTCAAAATCTGGCAGGAGTGGGGAGGGCCTGATGTTGAGCGTGGGGGAGAGGAAGAAGGCAGGTGTTGGGAGACAAAAGTGATATCAAACATGATATGGAATCCCATGTGGCCAAGAACAGGACAATGGGGAATGAGAGTCAGCTCTGGTCCTAATCAATACTGAGCACAAGGCATTGAGATGCAGCTTGAGGCATTTTGCCAGGCCCCCTAGTGGGACTGGTAGGCCTGCTGCCAAGCCTGAGCAGAGCAGCAAACCAAGCCCTGCAGATGGAGAGCACGGAGGCTCCTTCCTTCCAGACGAGACCCTGCCCGTGGACAGGAAGTATGCCATGGACTGAAATAGTTTCTGCTCTCACCCGGCCCTGCCAACCTGCTGACCCCTGACCCCACCTCCATGCACGGTGCTTATGGAAAAAAAAGGCTCTCTTCAAACAGCAAAGTAAAAGATCATCAGCTGGAAGATGCAGCTTTGTTAGTCAAACAAGCAGGCAGCGAAAAAGAATAACAAAATATTATTTTCCTGTCTTCTCCAGTTCCATTTGTTGTGATGCTTGTTGTTCATCTTACTCTCTTTATATTTCCTTTTCTCTATTGAGTGAAACAGCAATATTGGCGTGTCTATCTACATCATCACTTACTGCAGGGAAACTTGCTGCTGGCGGTAGCGCAACATAACCAAGTGTTGTGATTGGCTTGGTTTGAGGTCAGCAGAAGAATGGAGCAGAATGTCAAGATGTGAATTCATTCGTGTGAATGTACAAAGAAAAATGGATTGGTACAACCAGTTGTTTTTACTAGGAGAGGGGGGAAAAACATGGGCCCGCCACCCCCACCACATATTCTCTTCCATTTCTCTATTTCTTTGCCTCTTTTGCCATTTTATTCACAACACAAGAATACACTCACCAGTCCCCAGGAGGGGCAAGCTGAATGAGAGCAGAGATTCAGTGCGCACATTATGCTGTAAAAAGCATTGTTTCTCACCACAGTTTTCCTTGAGTTGCCTTTGTGTTGTTTAAATGTTTACATGGAACAGCTTGGGGGCTTGAAGACAGATGTATGGTCCAAGAATACTGCCTCAGTACAATCCCTATTTTCCCTGGATGAAAGTAATAACACCATTTTGAGGGCTTTTCAAATCGCTCCTTAGAATGACGCTTTGATGAAGCAGCATGCACAACATCTTTGTTCCCTTGTCAAAATGATATTAGACAAATTAAACAAATGGTGCCACTTTGAATCCCACTCCCTATCCAAGGTCATTTCCTCTTTCAATTTCTGTCCCAGCTCAGGGCCTATTCTGAGACATTTCTTTTTGTTCTTGATAGTTGAAGAGGTGCCTCCTGGTCCTGTGTCAGATTGATTAGACTTTTAGCCAGGAGAATTAATATGTGAAGAATTTGTCGGTTTCCCCCTGCAGCGCTTCTCCCCTCAGTCTCATCAGTAAACAAGGAGACATGAAAACAAAACCACTCCCAGCTATGTGATTAAAATTGGCCCCAAAAGAAGGACTTGCCTCCGCAGTCAATGCTGCTACTATTGAAAACTCTAATTTGAGAAGCCTATACCTTTCCCAAACTGTACTTTTCACCCAGAGAGACAAAGAAAATCAGTCTGCATAACATGATTTGGCGGGGTGAAGATTTTGCCTTACCCCACAGCTTGCATCATACCTTGTATTTTCCAGCTTATCATTAAAAAGACCCAGGTTTGGGCTACTGTGTGCCTATTTTAGCCGATAAAATTCTCAACACAGACTCACATCATAGTATTAAGTACTTAACATTAGCACAGCAAAACTGAACTCCTGCATAGTAAGTAACAATTTCAGTCAGCTACCCTAATATGGCAGCATGACAGACACATGGTGGGAGATAGGACTCTTTGCCCCATGCAAATAGCCATTACCATAGCCCTTTGGGCAAATGGCAATTACTGGGCAAGGGGTGAATGCCAAAACCCTGTGGCACAAGTTAATTTGATTACATTTCCATTATGAACTATAAACACAGTTTTGCTGCTCGACTGAGCCAATTAAAGGCCTCCTGAAGCTAAAAAACATTGACAGCACAGCGGCCCCTATTGTTCTTCAACAATAAAGTAGATAGTAATCATTTGTCACCCTTAAACAGGTTTAAGGCACTTATATTTTCTGTCTTTTCTGAAACCTTATCTTTTTTTTTTAACGTACAAGGCTTTTCATTCATTTATTTTCAAATGTTGCTGCCAATGAGCAGAGATTTTTTCCCCTTTCTAATTCAGCTGTGATATGTTCCATCTTGGTGAATAAAGCATCCTGTGGCAACATGAATAAACATGTGTAGACAGCATTTGGCAGCCGGAAAAAAAGCAGCCAACCAGCCAGACATGGGAGGCAGGCGCCCAAGACACACAAGGAGTCTGATTTGGAAGTCAGGCTGCCACCGCGTTTCACCTGAGGCTGTGCAGGCCACTAACTGGTCTTTCTGGGCATGAGCCACGTTGCGAAGAAAACAAGCATTTACTCCAAATTTCTGCAGACATCTGTAAACTCTCTGGAGCCGTAAACATGTTTAATTAACTACATTTCTCCAAACAGGGAGATACATATGTCATAAATATGCACTGTGTGTAATTATGGTATGGTAGCTGAGAAGTTACAGCACTCCCACGTCACTGTGCCCCATATGGGACTTAACTGTGACGTGATCAAAGTGCTTTAAGTTAAAGAAAACGCAATGATTTCATCACATAGCATTTAGTATCATGTCTAAAATCAGATTCCTGAGGCCAATGTAGCATCAATGTGAGTATGTGGGTCTACTTTTGTGGAGCTACATGCAAAACAGATTAAGCTTTCTATTATTTGTGATGGAGTGTTGTACGTGTGGGCGCAGACGATGGAGTTTGTCATCATTCTTTGTTGGAACTAGGAGATGCCTTTGATTCCATTAAAACTGTATTATATTTCTCTTGATGGAGATGTGTAATCTTGTACACATTGATTTTTCTATCTTTCTGTGGATGTGTTTGCATGCGCGTGTGTGTTAGTGTGTCACTGATGTAGATGAATTATGATCTGGTGCCCGCATTAGTGCAGGGAGTTTTTAATCACACAAGGATTCAGAGTGTTTTAAACAAATGCTTTTTTGTAAGCATGGTGGATTATCATAAGATTTAAAGATTTGGAAATGGCTGACAGCTGTCAAGCTGCATAATAACGTACGTCCAGAAAATTATAGCAGCTGCCGGTTGGCAGGATGTCAATGCTGCTATCTAGATTAAAGCTCAATAGACAGGAACATACAGTAAGCGCCAGCAAGCGCAAACACACCCTTTCACAGACACACACAACAAGATGCACATAGAAACACAGCCACTCACAAGACACACGGGTAGATTTCAGCAGTAGAGACTTTGACTAGGGGTGAGAACATACAGAGAACGCTAAAAGGGGAAGAAAGACAAAATCTCACATCTATTTGCTTCGTATTTCGATGAGGGGGTTTATATGAGTCTTAAAATGGCCTGCTGAGAGCAGCCTGGAGCAGGAGAAAGGTTCCCCCGTGGACTCTATCAGGTATCCTCTTGTGCACTGGAGCAGCCAGCAGTATTAAACGCAGCAGGAGCCTCAGTAGGAACCTGTTGCAAAACAAGTACATGCCACCTCCGGTTCCCCTGGGGGCCTCGTGTGCCTGTATGTCACCTAATTTATGACATCCTCAGAGGTCCTCCGCTCTAAGGGAATAACTACAGCATCTGACTTTATGCACAGGCACAGCCGTACTGCCAGTCATTTGCAAACACGGATGCCCCATGAGGATGAGATCTGCTTCCTACTTCAGAGGAACAAGACCTCTCTGGCTTGCGAGAGGACCCCCTGCAAAGACTGCGACTGCGTCTTCACTAAAGAACCTAAAGCAGCAATTGCACGCCATAGAGGAGGTCCTTCTCAATTGAAAGAGCAGGCAGACAGAGGAGTGAATCTCTCACCAATGCTAATGCGCAGCCGGGAACATTCAAGGGGCCTGAATACCAACTGCAAGGATGAGAAAGAGGTCTGTTTGGGGAGGAAAGGTAAAGCCCTGTGAAGTAGCCTTGAAGCGCTCAACAGATCCTCACAGACTCCAGGCATGTTAGCTGGAGAAAAGGGTGGTAATAACAGCTAGAGGAACTGTGCCCTGCATAATAAGAGACGCCCTGAGACTCTTCTCAGATAAGGTTGGGAGCACTTTAGAGCAATGCGACCTGTTCAAAGACAAACAAGCAAAGGGATTATGCTGCTTTTAGCACTTTGGCGCACTGAGCATTGTGATTATAAGATGGGGGGTGCATGGAGAAGCCACTTCTCATGTGAATCAGCTTCCAATACTTTTTTTTTTCCTTTGGGACCTACTGAAATAAATACCTTGAGGATTTGTATGTCAAACGTGCATATTTCTTTTGTGGTTCTGCATGACCTTCTGTATTAAAGACCATGACCCTGTGGTTGAATTCTAAAATCACAAGGTTAAATGCTATTCATTCTGATTATACATCAAGACTGCTGATGAAATTCATGGCCCAGTAAGCCCACACGATATACTTTGTCCTTTATCAACTTACCTTCAGCTCTTGTGACAATCGGCAGTTATGCTTTTCCAATTATGAAATATGGAGGCAGGAAGGATTTGCTCTGGCTGGATTTCTGCCTCGATCTACCTTCTACTGTATATCTAATTACCTCCTCACTGGTCAAGAGCCACAGGTCATCCACTGACAGATGACAAGTGACAAGTCATAGCAATTTCACAGTAATTGTATGATTAGTGTAGATCATGTTCACGCCTATATTCACATATCTTTACATGCGGGATGTAAATGAAACCCACATCTTGTGATCTGTTCGTTCTGTGCCATTCACATTACTTTCACACAGCCTGTAAATAAGAGTGCAAAAGTGGACATTAGGCAAATGTAATAGCTACAGCCTTCAAATAACTGGCCCTGCTTCACTGTCCCACAGTCATATTCATACAAGTTAATGACTGGTTCTGCTAAGCTATTAAGGTGGCCTACTGTATAGGCAGGAGGGGAGGCTCAATCGACAAGCAGTTAAACAATTTGTTCTGAGGTGTTTCAGCCAGCAGGGCCACCGGTCTTTTTACAGGTTTTTTTACAGGTCATGAGGACCCTCACAAAACAACTACTAGTCCCAAGCCTTTGTAAAAATGGTGTAAAACAGCAACATGACTATGAATGTGATATCTAGAAGATTTAAAGTTGCAGACACAGAACACTTTAGAGCTGTAGGCTATATACTGTATATATAATATCCTGTATTATTATTGACGCGTTTTAAATTGACCCCACTGACGAATCAGGCTCATTTAAACTATATATTAGAGTCCAGTTTTGCAGAGGCAGGCTGTGCTCCTTGAGCGTTTGGAGCATGCAAGTGGCTTTGTGGCTGCAGTGGGGAATGTGGTGGAGGTGAAACCGACAGTTTACACACGTTCTTGTTTGAGGAAACGAATTCAACAACTGATTAATTTAATCTTATTTAGTGTGTGTCAGGCATTGTGCTGTCACTGGTCTAAGTTTGGCTGTATGACTTTGAAATTTTTGGAGCAGTTTTTGTTTGCCTTATATATATATATATTTTGCTCAACCTTATTTGCGACTACACATCTCCACCACAGACTTTCTTGTGCGCTTCTCTGGTCGCTTCCAACAACAACAGTAGATTCACTATGTGGACTAAAAAATCTGAGTTGCGCATCTTACCTTGAGCCTGAGCGCTGAGGATACAAGTCGCCGACAGAAGAATCCAACAGGACACCCACACCTGTCCGACCTGCCCAGTCCGCCCAGCTGTAACCATGGTCCGCGGCGCCACCGTCGAGCCCCCGGTGCGCCTTCCCCGTCTCCGCGCTGGGAACATGTTGCTCGGCGGCCACACACTCCCGGGAAGAGTCCTGGCTGCTGCTGCTGGTCCTGTGCGTCAGACTGCTCCTCACTGGTGATGAGGGTGAGTGACTGGGGGGGATTGTGGAGAGAGCTCACTCCGTCAGAGAGCACCAGGCATGCAGACAGGCACGCGGTAGTATGAAAAGCCTGTGGACAAGTCCCGCATGAGCAAGGCGGAGTCAGTCCAATTGAATTTGCTCGGCTGTCAAGTGTGCGAGACGGAATATTGACATCATCTTCTTACTGCTCCGAATAACCCCTGAATGTATCACAGAGAGACGGGTGAAATAAAAAAATAAGGAGAGCGAGATGGTGGCTGCTCGCAGTCTCCAAGTTCATGTGGTGCCTCGATGACAGCCCAAACCGAAATGTGTCAGTGTCATATGTCAGTTTTCTGAAG
>NTHP01000055.1:213021-237797 GCA_003416845.1 Oplegnathus fasciatus
AAAAAGGTCAGTAATTTGTTTGTTCTCTTTATACCTTCCCATTGCAGCTGCCTTTAAGCAAGGCACTTCAGCAAAACCAGCTGCAAAGGTTGCACTGTAGCTCCCAGGTGTGTGTGTGTGTGTGTGTGTGCTGTTTGAAAGTGTAAATAGACTCACTCCACCTTCCTGCAGAGGTTAAAAGGTTGTCTTATGCTTAAAAAAACGACCTCTACTGTGCTCAAGATTTGCCATTATGGGTGGCCACTGGCTATACATTCGGGCAGTTTTCTTTTATGAATTGACCGTCTCACAGACTATAGCAGTGCGCACAGCCTGAGCCAAACAATGCCAGGACAAGTGCTCTGTACGCTATTGCCACCACGCGGCAGAAAGTGGTAGGAAATATCTGTTTGGACAGCTATGATTGATTGTTGACACATTAAAACCAAAAAGCCTGGCTTTCAAAACTACCTGATGACAGCTAAATCTTTCCAAATAGCTTTATTTTTTTTTAATGTTTTTACTGCCGAGGATAAAGCATTAACTGGGTCACAGACTAAAAGTAAATGGTGTGAGCTCTGTTCTGTAAATCTATTTATTCTGCATTGGCCCCAGTAAACCCTGACTCTGGTGTGTGGTTAAAAGCAGAGCGGCTCAAACCATTACGCAGCACGAACAGCACCTGAACAACTTAATGTGATTCGGAAATTAGTCCGAGATCAAGTGGGATGGCTGACTGTTCTTGTCTGCGAGTGCTCACCCCGTCAGAATGCTTCCTCCATCGCCAGGCAAGGGATGAAAGGCACGTTGTGAGCACGCAGGAATGGTGGCCACTTCTGAAAACAGAGAAGGGTACATATGGGCTGTGATAGCAGCTTTGTTGTCCTTGCTCCTTTTGAACTCACTGAAAAATGCATGCAGGGCAAGGTAAGCTTCAAAGAGCTGTCTCAATGTTTCTGCCTGAAAAACGTACCTGTGTGTGTGCCATTAGATTTTGCGAGTTTTGAAGGCCAGCCATAATATTGACTAACAGGGAACAACCAAGCTACCATGAGCTCGGCAAAGCCTGCCGCTGCTTTTCAAAGTGTAAACAGAGGTGGTACTCTGTGCCTGTGGGATGTTGCCTCACCTCAGTCTCTTTTATGCTGTGCTTTGTGTAGTCCCACAGTGAATCTTTTCCCCTATCTTTTGCTCTACAAATAACCAACTTCCCTTCTTCCCTATGTCTTACAACATCTCATTGCTACCAGGGTCTCATTTGGTGTCATCCATTTCTCCCTCCCTTTATTTCCTCTCTCCTCAACCCGCTGCCACCCCCTGCACAACCCCCTCCTGATAATGATGTGCTGATTATGAGGCTCTTAGGCCAGCAGATTGCTCTCCAGTCTCATTCGCATGCAGTGGAAAATTGCTGCTGTCTTGGAGCCCCCACCCCGCTGTGCGTATCAGGCAGGTTGACATTAGCAAGCTGCTGGGAACAGTGCTCAGGCACGAGGGCAGGTGCTCTGTCTCCGTCTCTATAACTGTTCTGCAGCAGAGGAAACAGAGGCTGCCTGATGCTACAAGCCACGCTGGGGGGGGTACCACAGGCTGTGTCAACAATAAGGTATTGTGTAGCTGACATTTATACATTCACTTACTGAGAATAGCTACCTTTACCTACCAAGTGAGGATTGCATTCCAGCATTGCACAGAACATAAGAAACAAACTAATTTACTCATCTACAGTACTAACATCACAAATGCTCCATTAGTTAATGTAAGACAGAAGTCTTTCATTTCCCGATGACAAGTACTATAATGTGTTTAATCAAGCAAACTAAATGACGACTAAAAGTGTTTAGAGAAAAAAATTATATCAAATTATGGCATTTTTCAAAAGGTATAGGAGTCCTTGGTGGACTAAATGAGTAGACATTCACACACCGCATTACTTTAGTGACATTTACTGACAAAGTTAAAAATCAATGTTGTATAATTCTTCATTATGCGTTTTGAAACCTGGGACAACCTTGGACAAGTGTTTTAGACTGCAAACGTCTCCCTCATAAGAGGTCATTTTTTCTTATTTTCCTCTAACAAGCAACAACTTGTTTCAAGGCTTTTTCTACAAACAATTGTAATTTTCTTTATAGTCTTGAAAGCTGAATGTGAGATAAAATTACTTAAGACAGATGCTCTTTACAATGAAGTCTTCACTTACATGGTACTAACACAATTGACTATAGATCCATTTTTTTAGAGGCATCATTCACACGTAATTATTTGAATCCTCAGATTCTTTTTTTTCCTTTTAACATCAGGGTCTTTGGATGTTCCAACATGTTCAAACTGGCTGATGTTTCTCAGGGTCACTGACAGTCGCTTGGCAGGTTACTGCAGTTCACCGTCGGCAGAACAGTAACGATATTGCACTCTCATGTAGCATCACAACTAAATAAATACTCATGTTGGTCTGGGAGATGGGGAATGCACCATGGCCTTTTGAAAGCTGTTCTCTTTCCATCAGCTCGCCTGATTTGAAATGGCTTGATTGAAATGAGCTTCATTTGAGATTGGCCCTGTGCTGCCTCACTTACGCATGCAGGCATGATAGTGCAAAGGCAAACAAAGTGGCCATGAAACACCAGCCTCTGCCTATCACATCCATGGGTACAAACAGTGAAGTTACTATAGTCTGTTTATCTGCATATCTGTTTTAAACAGGAAAACAGTCCAGCCATCCACTTCAGCTTTGTTCTCCATTCTCTGTGCTCGTCTGTAGACGCTGCTGCCATTTGTCAAACATGTTGTTGTTGTTGATTTTCCTATGTGGATGTGCTTTCCTCAGAAAAAAAAAAAATGTGTTCCTTCACAAGTGCCAGCACACACACATACAATACATACACTGCACAATGTTGCTGCATCAGTCCTGACACCTCATCTGCAGTATCGCACAGAGAAAATCAGATTTCTCCCCAGTAACAGATCATCTCACAGCTCTTTCCTTGAGACAGTGCTAAACTACAACTGCAAATTGAAACATGAAAAATACAACCGAACTGCTGCTACGAGATGCAGAGCTGCGTCTGAGCAAAGACATCAGAGGATAGTATCATATTCTATGTCACACCCTTAGATGTGTTTTCTCCCCACAATAAAACCTCATTTGTACGTCTTTGTGCACCTTCTGGACTTAACAGCTGAAATACTTTTAGGATTTCTCCGTAACACCTTAACTTTCAAAATAAATGATTCCAAACATTAGTATATTAACTATAGCATCTACAGCATATCAAATACCTGTTGTTAGGTTATCTGAGTTTGTGTTGTTAAAAAAACAATGCTGGGTAGGTCTCAGAATATTATTAATATCAAAATATTATACCGTTATTACCCAAGGGACAACTCACTTAGGAATATTGCCTTGCATCACTGGCATAATTGGTCTCCTCCAGTCTCACTTTGATGTAAATAACATTAGCAATTTTTCAGTCATTTTGCATTGATCCTCCACTGCAGAATTCTGCCCCAAGATGCAGCTGGAAATTGAATGTCTTAAACTGGAGATGTGAAGGGTGCATTTCATTCAAGTTGTCAGAGAAACTGCACTACCTGAAAGATGCAACATCATTGGGATTGATTCTGTACCTTGCCAGAGGCAATTTCTGTCCACCCTACACTGACAGAAATGAGCACACGGAATGCTATACATGCACATGCACACGCATCACATTTGATGGCCAACGCAGAGTCAAATAGTTACATTATGACTTCACATTATGCTGTAAACTGCCACTCCAGGGCCAAGTCTTTATCAGACTGTTTGTTTTCAAAACAATTCTTTTCATAAATCCACCGTGCTACTTGACAGTTTGACATTTGTTTAGCATTTGTTGTGTTCTATTTTATGTACGTAACTATTCCTCCTTCCTGTGTCACTCCCTGTGACCTTCACCACACTGATTTGGCAATTTACTGTTTCTACTTCCTCTCCAAGTCCTTGCTTAGAATGAATAGCTTGCAAAAGAAAGCGCTGCTGGTAGAATTTCTTTTTCTTTCCATTGTTGTTTCTCTGTCCTTTCTCTCACTTAGTTGGCCCCATTTGAGCAGCTGATAGTGTGACAGCTGCAGCACTCTACAGCATATAAAGAACATTACCTTCATTACACATGGTCATTTGGAGATGTAGAAAGAGTGCAAAATTGTAGTTTACAGCACTACATAGATGTTTACCACATTGTGCTGCAGAGTTATGAGTTTTCTTACAGAGGAGATCGAAACAACTAACCACTAATCATGACTGCTTGCTTTTTCCTTGCATATGAAAAGCAGTTAATAAATCAGTTTGGATCGCTGTAAACAAAAGCGAGCTAAAAATGTGAAAGTCAGAAGCGTTAGAGAGCATGTCCCTGATAATTTTAGATCACCGGCTGATAAAGGTCATCTTTGTCATCTTCATATTCAGCTGTTGAGAGGTAATTAAAGCAGCTATTTACATGCAGAGCAAAATAATTTTCCCCCACTAGTTCTCGACTCTGCCTTTTGGCTGATCGCATCACACTGCTAAATCCTTGAGCCCATAAACCCCGCCATGGTATATCATGGCATTATAAAATACCCTGGGCACACTGAAGATTAGGTGGGATGAATAGAGATATAGAAGCCAGAGGTCTCATACGATTTCACACTGGTTTTAGCATGTGAAATTCTTCCCTGTAGCTGTCACTCTGCCATAAGTCCCCTGTGTGTGTGTGTATGATGCTGTTGCAGCATACCTGCCCGACACCCAAACAGAGAGGAATCCATATCTTGATTTTAATAACATTATGTTCGGATCTCTGTGGACTCGGTGCCTGTTTCCAGGTGTTCATTACAGCCTGGCATTGCTGCAGTTTGTCCGTAAGCAATGCAGGAGGCAGGGTGACAACAGCCCCTGGAGTTTAACAAAGTGTGAAGATTTTGAAACCTAATGATTTCCAAAACCAACACTGGCGTATTCACAGCTAGCATGGGCAGAATTTTAAACACACAAACAGCATGTTTGACCCAGCTGTGTCGATCCCACAGAGATGAAACTATTGTCTGCTTGCTCTGCATACATAAGCTGCATTTGCAACAAAGCGAATTATGGGGCAGAATGCTTGTAATCAGATCAATGGGTTTGAATTATTGCACTGTATGGGTGCCATTATACCATATTAGCTGGCTAAACTTAAGCCAATTGAATTGCCCAAGTAGCTTAGCAGTGACAGAGTGATTTATGTAGTTTTCAGGAGTTTGGGCTGTAGTGTAATGTAAATGAATGCAGTAGAGCAGGAGTGCTCCCATGTGGGTCGGGCATTGTTTGGGTTGTCTAGAAAGCAGAAGACAAGTTGTATACAAAAATTAGGATTCAGTCCAAATGCTCTGCGCCCTCTCTTTCTTATTGTCAACACAATCACAGTGTAAATGAGATGACTATAAAATAAGGAGTGACTCATCCTTTTTCAAACAGCATGGCAAGTTAGAACATACTGCGTACTGCGGACTGTCTTTATGTTAAGTTGCATCAACTGTGCAGTGTCAGAGAAATTTACACTCCAAGTGACTGACATATTTAGACATCAAGAAAAAGATAATGTAGCGTACGGCTTTGACACACAAACGACTGGTTAGACTGAGTAATGACAGAGAGGATTCTCACAGATGTCTTGCAAGAGCATTTGCTGACTGTCATTAGGAATTACTCCCAATAGAGAGAGATTAAAATATTAGCAACGTGATCCTGTCCTGTAAATGAGGCTTGAAAAACTGCTCCTTCCCTGTGCTCTAATGTAATTGGCCACAGGAGATTAGATGACCCGTTAACAGTTTATTGACAGTATTTGTAAGATTTGCCATAAAATGACATATTGATTTTCATAAAGCAACAATAAAGTGAGCTGTAAAGTACATCCAACCATAACCCAGTTATAACAGCATCAAAGCTGATGGGATTTGATGGAGCTGTTCAGGCTAAGGGTTTATATTCTTGATGTAATTCCTTATTTTTTTTAGCATGCAGCCCACGTCCTCCACTGTTTAACACCTGAGTGTTAAAGCCACACAAGGTTAACAAAGCAAGACATCATTTTCATTAGAGAAGCCACTTGAGCTAATCATAGAGAGCTCTTGTGAAGTGATTATATCAAAAACATAATTAGTGTCCTTGTGACGTCAACACATCATGTTTGAAATTGGACAGCTGCAGTAACTTCAGCAGACATACGCTTATGATAGAGGTCATTTTTGTCATTAGGAGTATGGAGCCAAACCTTTTATCCTGGCACCGAACGTGGCTGCTCCATAAATTTGATACAGTGCCAACGGGCAATCATGTCCTTTAAGTCCATTAAACATTAACCACTGAGAAGGCCTGTGGTTGTCTTTTTGACGACAGTCTTGGATTGAATAGACTGAGCGCATTTCAGGTTCACATATATTTTCCCCCTCAGGCAGTAAGAGAGGGGAGTCAGATGTGATCTCCTGTTGATGCAACAGCCTCCATCAATCTATACAGTCAGCTTCCGAACCTCCAGGAAGTATGCCTGCAGGCTTCAGCAGCCTCAATAGTCTACAATTGAGCCCTTATCTATTCCCAAACACAAAGTCTTTATGTTTCAGCTTGGGGTTTAGATTACCACTCACAAGGGATTGCAGTCAAAAACAGATTTATCTTTCAGCTTTCCTATATAACATATACACACAGTACATGCAATAAGCAACCCATAAACGTCATTAGAAATTATCTTTAAGAGAGACTGGTGTGCCTCAGCTGATGTCATCCCCAAGTAATTATGCCAAGATCAAGTAATGATTAGCTAGAATCAAGTGTAGTTAATTTATGCAAGACTATCAACACAACAGGGTGAAAACTCAATTGAGAAGCTAGAGGGGTCTGTAGAATTTATTCATTCTGACTGACGTTTGCTGGATAAATTCTGATCCTGACCTGCCATCCTGCCCTCACAGGTCTTTATTGACTTAACTGTGTTGTTCCTGATTCAATACTGGCTGCCTCATGAGGCTTCAGTGTGACTGAGCTCCCAATCCCCTGAACATTTTTTGTTTCACTCCTTCATCTGTAGGGTATAATAATTTAATGTCATCTCATAAATCTAAATCTGATATATATGAATGTACTGCATAAAGAAAAGGAAGATGTGGCGAGCACCCAGAGAGCTTCTTGTCAAATTAGATAAAAGTTTTCAGGTGGAAAAAAATAAAGTTCTGTAATCTCGGTGTGAGAGATTTGGCCTGAACTCAGTAGGTCATCTTTGTGCCTTGTGACCGAACACTGTCTTTTGTGGTTTCCCCTGTCATATCACGACAGTCCACCCATGGCGCATTTGCACACACGCTGTACCGTGGCCAAAAAGGATGCTCTTTCTTGCTTTCTTTCTGATCTTCCAGCTAAAGAGAGCATCAGACAGGAGGAACTGATCTGCAATGATGAAGACACTCTACCGGCTCCCAGCCTGTTCAGCTCCAGCCCCGTCAGCCCCAACAACCCACCCTGGCTGCGACAACTCTCAGGCGGTAAAGAACAGTGGACTGCCAGCTTGCCTGCTCCTGGGGCTCTTTCCATCCAGCCAAGACGAACCTGACTAGCTGTGGCAGGGACTGTCCCCAACAGAGAGTAACCTCCTATGTTTTGGTGCTCACAGATGGCAAACAGGATGTGGGAGAATCATGATGAAGTTAGGAGGTAGAGTGCAGGCCACCGGCAGACTAATGGAAGCTGAACACCGACGTTGTGAGTCAGATTTGGACTCAAATTTGGATGTGGATGTGTGCCGCGAGGCCAAGCATCCACTGTCCTCTGTCGTTCTCTGTGTCACCTCACAACGATTCACTGTGAGTGGATGTGACTGCATGCACGCCATTGCCAAAAAGCCTACTCTATGCTTTTTGCCACCTCTGTCTGATCTTCCATTCATGCCAGCATGTCTTCTAAACCGAGGTGAGAAGGGCAGCCTCCCACTGTGGTGTAGACCATCCAGGGCATTCATGTTCTGTCCACTATTTTTTAAAAGTTGTATGAACAAAGACATCCAATGAGCATCCCCATTGGCTCTCTTTCCTAATTCCGGTGCAAAGGGTTGTGTAATATTCTACTAGAAGGGTATATTTGTCAACCTTAACTCTTATCATGTAAAGTCTGAACAAAAGGCACATTTCAGCCACCGTTTCTTCGGTTTCCTGCAGGGAGTCAGACGGCAGCAGGCTCGTCTGTCCGTTTGCATTACTGGGTTTCGGAACTAGGTCCATTCAAACTCACTGTGCATGCAATGAAGCCGCCCATACTTTAAGCAAAGTTTGATGCTAAAACTTAATACTTAATATAGTAGAAGTTATACACACATAATTACTTGCAAATCAGAAAAACAACTAATGCTGCATTGCTTGAAGATCCTTTCAAGGCTTGCAGTTGTTTCAGGGGTTTTTTTCTCGAATACAGATGTATTGTGGATCCACTGACAAGTTTTACTGTGCTTTCTTTTGCTCTCTGCACATTTCTTCTTTGCCCTGTTGTGTAGCCAAGTCTGACTTGATGTTTTCTACAGCTATCATAACTACCACTGCGGCTGCAACAGTGAGACCTGAACACTGATGTGTGGTGTGCCAGCAGTCTCTGGGAGGCAACTTATAGGCTGCAGCCTCTGACCTGCTGAAGGAATGTTAACCATAATGTGACAGTGGAAAGTTGGAAGGACACTGAACTGGGGCGTTAAAACCTGCATTTTAGTCCACCCACTCACTCAGACAGAAGCTAGTTTTTATGACTAAGATCATCAAGTTCTTTCAGGTCCAGGGTGGTTCACCTCATTGCCTTTGGATATCCACCTCACATGGAAGAAAAGGCGGAGAAAATACAGATTCTCAGTGGGATCTGATTTACTATCCCTGTCACATTATAGACCATTATAGGTCATTTTATTCAATGTCAAACATGTTCCATTCACCTGTAGTACCTCTACTTAGCAAAAAAACCCAAAACAGTTTGAGACTCACATTGATAAGTTAATAGACTGCTATGAATGGGTATTTTACCTATTTAGCCTTATTTGTTAGAAATTAGCTTTCCAAATCACGTATAATTTTTTTTTTATCCTGGACCAGCTCATGTCTCATTCATTCCTCAGTCTCTCTCCACCTCTCTGTTGTTCCAATTTCCTGTTTCCCTCGTCTCCAATTTTCTTTCACATTCTCTGTTCAAATGTCAAGTAGCAGCTGCCAGTGCCTTGCCATTGCGGTCTGTGCTCATAAATCTGGGCTAATTCTCCACCTCGCTTCCATGGTGTATAAATCTTCTCACTCACAAGAGCACTGGTCCTTTTGATGAATGGGCTAGAGAAAGCGCTGGATGCCAAGCAAGCTCCAGTAGAGCACATAGTCCACACAAACACAGACAGTGAAGATTCAACAGTATTAAAGTTAGCAGCAGCATGTCTGTCTTTCAATTTATTTGGTGCTTCTTAATACCTCTAAAGTATAAAACAATGCAGTGGAAAAGTTTTATTTGTTTTCTTTTTGGTTCAATGTTTTATAAGATGTTTTTGCAATTTACGAAGGTTGATTCAGGAAGAATGCATTCCCTAACACCTGCTTTACTTAATGCTAAAGGTAAAAAAAATAGAAATAGCTAGAATATCGTATTAAATAGAACCATAAAGTAATTCACTCACTAAAAGATTAGAAGAAGGTCATGTTCTGAAGATTCGATTCCTCAGTGAAATGTCGAGGGTAGCGTGCAAAGTCATGAGCAAAGGTTGAAGCTTGACTGAGCGTGACACTGGATCGTCTAATTGCCATAACAACACATGAGTCAGGGCTGGTTTGGTACAGAAGACTAGTTTGTTGCCACACAAGCGCAGCCGTGAGTGGGTGTTTTGCTTAATGAGAGGGAATGAGGATTTGCGCAGCCACTAGCTAACAAACAGTTGTTATTTTGTGCTTCATTAATACCAGCTGTTTGAGTAGGCTCAGTTGATCTCCATGTCAACACACATTACCAAGTCAATCTTGCTTGCTTGACTACTTGCTGAGAAACCAATCATAATCGATCTCCTTGTCTCACCGTGGGCAAGAAAGAGACAGAAACACCCCACCAGCTTGTCAAGTGCCAGAAACACTTCTTCAAAAAGACATCTTGATGACACGGTCCCTTGGCACACTCTGGGCATTTGTCCATCACTTTGAACAGTAAATGAAAGTGCGACAGATGAAATCAGTCATTATGAAAAGCCTGTCATGGCATCTCTCCATTGCAGCTCTCAGTATCAACTCCACCTGATACTTCACAGGTGATGATGGAAATGCTGAAGTCGATCTCCAGCTGGCAAACAGGGAGATGTTGTTGTCTGAGCTGAACTGATAAATGACACATTAACACACTGTATGTTTAAAAAGATATATCACTGTCTTAAACATTTGAAGTGAAAAAAACTCCCTGGACACTAAATTATCAGCAACTGCAAGATGAGTTCTGAAAAAGATCCAAAGCCTTGATGCCACCTATAGCAGCAGGGGGATCTGGAAATTTCACACATGGAGAGCAAAGTCTTCTTAGACATATAAAAATCTTTAAAATGAAGTTTGTATTTTGCATGCATTGTGATAGCCTATTTCAATTAAAAATCATAATGTCAATATTAGTCTGTATGTGTTACCTGGGTGTATGAGGGAACAATGTATCAAAGCGAAGGTAACAGCAAAGAAAGATGTGACTCCAGAGACGGTATAAATTGATGACCTCTGCACACAGGCACCTCTGTGGACCCAGTGGGCCAGTCTAAATCAGGATAGCCAAACAGAATGGGCCATTTATTTATTTCGTTTTTTCATATCAGTGGTGCTGGAGTCACCACTGGCCCAAAGGTCCTCCACAACTCCAGATGGCCAGTCATGTCCTTGAGTTGCAGTAGCATAAAAGTTAAAGAAGCAGGCCTCTGGAAAGGTTGCTCATTCAAATCTGCAGACAGGCTGGAGGTCTAGGTGGGGAAGTGAATGAGAACACGCTTCCACAGCTCCTTAATAACTACTTCCAAAAGGTACTATTTAGTAAGGCCTTGAACCCTCACCTGGCCTGATGTAGCTGCTCAGTGGTTAAAAATATGCCAAAGGCTCATCTGTGTGAAGGTGAACAGTGTTTATATTGTATTGACACTCAAACAGAGTCTCAAAAGAGTCTACAGCCATGTTACAGCTCTGTGAAGCTGTACTTAGGTTATGTTAAGCAGATTTAATGTTTTAATGTTAGCATGCTAACATTTGCTAATCAGCATCAAACTAGTTTTGCAGGTATTTGGTCATAAACCAAAATACTGATAGTATCCTCCGAAGAAAAACAACAGCATCTGCAGTTTCAGTAAATGCCCCTAAAACGAAATATGTTTACGGTCACGTGACAAAGATGCTGTTCTAACCCTAACCAAGATGTTATCATTGTAACCATTACTTGGAAGGTCCACTGACCATAATTAAGTTGTAATTTTAATCCAAACCTAGATGTTTGTCCAAACATAAAGATATAATCTCGAAGATTTTCATTTAAATAAATGTCTGTTAAGTCACTATCTATCGCCAAATTATGCAACACAATGGTGATTGAGCCTATGGCCCACTGATGAAAGCCCTTGCATTTGCAGTATTACGACCCGGGTCTC
The DNA here is from genome assembly GCA_003416845.1 of Oplegnathus fasciatus. Classification (NCBI taxonomy): domain Eukaryota; kingdom Metazoa; phylum Chordata; class Actinopteri; order Centrarchiformes; family Oplegnathidae; genus Oplegnathus; species Oplegnathus fasciatus. The sequence goes on from NTHP01000055.1 coordinate 224,670, forward strand.
GGGAGTGACTTTCCCAGAAAAATCACCAGCAGCACACAGTTAGGCTTTTAACAAGGCTTTTAACGCAACAGACTCACTCTTCAACTCACCTGTGTGTGAAGCAGCATACTGTTTTTTACAGTGTCCGCTAGCGTTGTGAATAAACGGTTACTATGGCTGAACAAACAAAGAAGAGATTGATGACTACAGATGATGAAACTTGAAACTGAAACTGAAATGAGGTTTCCTCAGCCTGACCAGAACTCTGGCCTGCGCTTTCCAGGTACAGCAACAGGTAATCCCAGTCATGGGTATTCCCCATTGTTTGTTCACTAACACAGACCACGCCAATAAAGATATGGATTTAGAACAGTTTATTACATGATATGCATGAAGGAGAGCTAAGATGATGTAGGGGGGACGAATTGAGGGTCTGGAGGGATGAGGATGAAGGGATAGAGGGATGAAGGNCGCTTCCACAGCTCCTTAATAACTACTTCCAAAAGGTACTATTTAGTAAGGCCTTGAACCCTCACCTGGCCTGATGTAGCTGCTCAGTGGTTAAAAATATGCCAAAGGCTCATCTGTGTGAAGGTGAACAGTGTTTATATTGTATTGACACTCAAACAGAGTCTCAAAAGAGTCTACAGCCATGTTACAGCTCTGTGAAGCTGTACTTAGGTTATGTTAAGCAGATTTAATGTTTTAATGTTAGCATGCTAACATTTGCTAATCAGCATCAAACTAGTTTTGCAGGTATTTGGTCATAAATCAAAATACTGATAGTATCCTCCGAAGAAAAACAACAGCATCTGCAGTTTCAGTAAATGCCCCTAAAACGAAATATGTTTACGTTCACGTGACAAAGATACTGTTCTAACCTTAACCAAGATGTTATCATTGTAACCATTACTTGGAAGGTCCACTGACCATAATTAAGTTGTAATTTTAATCCAAACCTAGATGTATGTCCAAACATAAAGATATAATCTCGAAGATTTTCATTTAAATAAATGTCTGTTAAGTCACTATCTATCGCCAAATNCAGCAACAGGTAATCCCAGTCATGGGTATTCCCCATTGTTTGTTCACTAACACAGACCACGCCAATAAAGATATGGATTTAGAACAGTTTATTACATGATATGCATGAAGGAGAGCTAAGATGATGTAGGGGGGACGAATTGAGGGTCTGGAGGGATGAGGATGAAGGGATAGAGGGATGAAGGGATGAAGGGATGGGAGATGAGAGTCAAGGGATGTAAGGAAGGGAGGAAGGAGGGTGAGAGATGAAGGGATGGAGGGGTGAGGGATGGAAGGGTGAGGGTCAAGGGATGACGGGATGAGGGGATGGAGGGATGAGGGAAGGAACCAGGGTTATTACACTTAATCCTGAGGGGAGCATTACCAAAATTAGTAAATTCCATGACAATCCAATAGTTGTAGATAAAATTCATTAAAAAACAAAAACATCAGCTCCGTGGTGATGCTAAAGGAAAAGTCAGAGGATCACCAAAGTCAATAGGAAACATAGTCTGGGAACCATGAATTTCGATACAAAATTGAATGAAGTAGAAGTTGNGCCAATAAAGATATGGATTTAGAACAGTTTATTACATGATATGCATGAAGGAGAGCTAAGATGATGTAGGGGGGACGAATTGAGGGTCTGGAGGGATGAGGATGAAGGGATAGAGGGATGAAGGCATGAAGGGATGGGAGATGAGAGTCAAGGGATGAAAGGAAGGGAGGAAGGAGGGTGAGAGATGAAGGGATGGAGGGGTGAGGGATGGAGGGGTGAGGGTCAAGGGATGACGGGATGACGGGATGAGGGGAGGAAGAAGGGTCGTGGACGGATGGAGAAGTGTGTAGATGGACAGGTGTCAGCTGGCAGAAGGACAGGAGGGAACCGGGGTGTTGAGGCTCAGGGTGGGGGAGCCGTCTCTTCAAGCATTCTCTTCAAGGATTAAGCCTGTATTCACACAAAGGAGACAGAAGGCAGAGAAGGGGGTTGGGGGGGAGGGATGTGAAAACAGAGTCAAAGGGGAGAAGAACAGATAAGGCATGTGCTTAAATACTTTTGTGCAGAAATGGGATATGTTCAAGGCGTGGTCTGTGTTCCCAAACTTCGTTCTAAAACTTCAGTTGGTCATGGTGAAAAAGTGCTGTCCACCAACGACCTGATGTGCAAAAGCTGTTCTCTATCATGTTGTATGATAGGGCTTGCTTGGGCAGTGCACATGTTTCAAGAAAATCCAAAATAATAACGTTAACAAATAAAACAGATAAAAAGCAAAGTTGAGGAGGAGCTCGAGACATGGCAGCCATCCTCGACGCCATCTTCTTTTCGTATCACCGAAGTTATTACACTTAATCCTGAGGGGAGCATTACCAAAATTAGTAAATTCCATGACAATCCAATAGTTGTTGATAAAATTCACTAAAAAACAAAAACATCAGCTCCGTGGTGATGCTAAAGGAAAAGTCAGAGGATCACCAAAGTCAATAGGAAACATAGTCTGGGAACCATGAATTTCGATACAAAATTGAATGAAGTAGAAGTTGAGATATTTCAACAAATATGTTAAAACTTTAGCCAGCTGGTGACACTAGATAAAACGTCAGGGGGTCACCAAGGTCATTAGGATTTATCCTCTGAGCACCATGAATTTAACTTAGTGGCAATCCACCCATTGCAGTAGTTCTTACAATAAATTCACACAAATTCTTTTACCTACCATTCCTTGTACCCACCAAGGCCCCTCCCTGCTAACATCTTTTTCCCCTCTTCCCCACTTTTTCTTTTCTCTGTCACCCCTGAATGTGACATGCTACCTGCCAATTAGATCTTGCTTCCCACCCAGTTGATAGGAATGATGTAGAGATGTGGGGTGCTGGAGCAGAGCCCTTGGGGGCTGGCTGGGGTAAAATATGAGTGTCTTGCCAATCCCGATGAAATGCTGGAGTCTCCCGTTACACAGTGTGCCTTCCCCGCCACCATATATCACCCAGCACTGCCATGTCTTCTCCGACAGGTTCAGTAAATCTCTCAGTGTTTTTACTGTTTAAACTGTTACTCATTGCTTATCTTGAGCCATCCTCCCAAGGCAGGTTGTGGAAGAACATTGTGGACATCAGGCCAAGTGCTGTTGGGCTCAGTGTTGAAGAGATGGAACTCTAATTACAACTATCCAACATGTGATTCCTCAGGATATCTCGTATTCCTTAGAACATGATGATGGAGCACAACAAACGTTCATTCAAAATTACTGCTTTCATGCTCATTTCAAATCTATGCATATTTCTTGTGCTGTCAACTCAGTCAGCTGTTAGCGTGAAACTGACAGTAGGATGTGAATTACAGTGTCCGCATGCTTGTGCACATGCATCTGCGTCTTCATGCACATGCACACTACATGTAAAACAGGGACCCACTCGTAAAAACATTGCTCCATAGCACTACTAGTGGTCAAAACTCCAGATGATACCTTTAAGTCAATGAAAAATAAGACTGTCAACACTTCTTACTTTTATTTAAACTATTCTCCCCCTCACTTTTGTATTATAGGCTATATATAGTATGTCCATGCACCCAAATGTGTTGACAAGTTCATATGAGTCTATTGTATAGGCGCAGTGTGTGTTTGTGTGTGTATGTTGGAAGGAGTGTGTATGCAGAACTTGGTATCTGCGAGTAAAGAAGGTATCAGCAGCAGTAATCTAATTATCCTGACACTAAGTGAAGGGCACAAAGGGATTATGGAGGTTAAGTACTGTATTCCATTAGTGGTCTGACACTTATCACCCCTATCAATTCATTATCTATAATTATCCTGATATCAGTTCAAAAAAAGACCAGCAAATTCTACTGGAGCGTTAGAACCCGAAACTGTGCTGTACTTTCCGTGCTTTGAATACGAGATGCTCGAATCCCTGAAATAGCCTCATTTCCACACGCACAACAATTCACTAACAGGATGCACTGCAGCAGGGGAAGCTGGGGATTAAGCTGAATTGTCACTGGGGTTTGTATCGGTGCATGATCCGGGTATGAGAGTCAGAGTGAGTGGGAGGTGAAAAAAATGTAAGTCGCCCTCGGGTGCAGAGGGGTCTACTTAGCACATGAATAATGTAATGAAATAGCTGGTGATTTATTCTACAGTAAACACACCCTTTTGACAGAATGTCCTCAGACGGCAAGGGTTTGTATGTGGTTGTGTGTTTTGACACCTCCGTACATTGCTTGTATGCTTGCGTGCACATCAGTGTCTGGATGCAGCTGTCCTGGTATGTGCCATCGAGTGTATGTTTAACTGTGAACCCTGTGCGAGGTGCTGGCTGAGCTCATCACAGGTGAGGGCCGTGTGTGGGCTGCTGTCACCTGTCCTCCATCATTCCACCTCCCCTGCCTGTCCCCGAATCTCACGGCTGTTTCATGTCATTCATTAATGGATGCCCCAGGGCCAACAATAGCTCACTACAGCCTTTTATTACTGTCACTTCACTCTCAGAGCCGTCAAGGTCAAATCTGCTTCACTGTCGTTCACCTGTCACACTCAGCCTGCTGACATTTGTGTTATAGGGAGCAGGAAGGAATGTGTGTGTGTCTAAAAAAGAGGAAGAGGGTGAAAGAGAGAACAAGACAGAATGACAGAGAGGAGAGGGAAGGGAAATAATAAAACGTCAGGAGAGCTGCAATGTGAACAGATGTAGTCTGTTCTCTGTCCTTGATTAACCGTGATGAGTATAGCTCCTACGAGAGTACAATATGTAAGTAAAAATATAAAGGCAATCTGTTTCCTGGGGAGGATTTTTAATCACAGGATCATTGGTTTTTGGAAAGAAGTGATCAGTTTTCAAAGACAGTTGAAGACTTAATAAAATTAAATGTGGCATCTGCCACAAACTGAAGGAGAGTTATTCTCACTTTGATCAATCAACTTCAATATCATTTCCTGTATGATCCGTTCTTCATTCTGCTATAGTATGGATATACAACATAGTGTGGACGTGTTCTGTATGTTTCAACTCTTTAGAAGTTTTTTTTTTTCTTTTTGAAAAATAAGAATTAGAAAAAGAAATTTAAAGGATAAAATATAAAAGAATACAAATATATGTAAAATAGTCAAATGTACATACACCACAAATTATAGGCAAACTATACAATAAAAAAATTCCACACGCTTGAGTGCAAATATGCAATGTGTATATATAGCCTATGTATATATATTGAATTGCTGACTGTATACTTTCTGTGCTTGTGTAGCACTGGACTGTATTTCTGACATGAATGTGATTGGCTTCCAACTGTTGTAATGATTACTGTTCATTACTGTTGTAATGATGGTCAGGTGTCCATGAATGTGACACTGAGGTATCTGTTTTGCATGCCCTTGCAGTGCTCTCACATTTTTACGTCTTTCTCTTTTAGCTGATGAGCCTTTATTCGATGTGTAAAATGAGGATCATTACAATAAATCTGCACATTGTTTTCTCCATAAAACATGTTTTTGGGTAACAACAAAAAAACAATTTCTGTTTCAAATTGTTTGAAACATCTGGTATACTCTTATTATCTCTATTTTTTTTCAGAAACTTGGACAGTTAGTGCTGTTGTTGTAATTAAATCAGTGTTTCCTCATTCGTACTGCATTGCTCATTATCTTTGCTTACCACCATCTCTTTTTTTGAAGGCCCCCGTGACAAGTAGGCCTGAGAAAGAGCTTTTCTGTTTAATTTCATGCTCAGAACAGAAAAATGCTTCTTTGGTGTTGGGAGCATTTTGGGGTTTTGCTATCAGACAGTAACTCTGTCGATAGTGGCGTCTGAGGTTGTCATGCTTTTTTGAAGGGCTGGTTTCTTGTTGTTCAGGCTGACTTCATTCCTTGTCTCATGAACGTGGGAGATGATGCAGCAGACTGGATTAAGGCCTCAGGGGGAAGAGTATGACATCAAGCATTATATCTAAAAGTTGGTCAAACTGTTCAGAGAGAACATCAGCAAATACTGCATGTGGCAAGAACTTTGGATATACAGTAACTCGGGATAGCAGGAAACTTGTACAATGTTCAGGACAGCCTGACAGTCAATTATCAGCGTCTTTTTTCTCCACAGCAGTCATTTGGTATATACATCCTCAATTCCAATTCTGGGCTTGAAAAGGAGACCATTTTTCCAGACAGTGATTTCTTCCAATATCTCGTCTCCCGGTGTCTGTCTGTGTTTTTTAACAGGCAGACCCATGGGGTTACAGTCTTGCAAGCCTTGCAACTCGTGCCTACAAAGTAGGGAGGAATGCAGACCGGCTGGTGGCTGCTTGTGTGTGTGTGACGACTGGAGATATTGCTCTGACCGCTGCTGTGACATCTGCTGCCTGATGTGTGTGGACATTTGCTCTGGCTTGTGTTCAGGAGACTGCAGCTACACCTTCTGTACTCTCTGCCTCAGCCTGGCACAGAACTGTGTCTCACTTTTTACCACCCAGCAAACTGAAACATCAGAGGCACAATGTAAGTCTATTATTCATAATGCAACCATTATACTGGCTCCCTGTGCATTTCCTTCAGCTAGCCTAAATTTAACCTGCATGTATTTATCTGTTTTAGAGGCTATGGGGGCATTGATGGTCAACGTTGAGTGACTACAGCGGGAAGATTAGAGGAGAAATGGCAAAGCGTACAGGTACAGGTAAAAAAAAAAAAGAACACAGCAGGGTTTTTCTCCGAAATAAATCAAATTTCCATAATTCCATAAGTGGTTTGCTAATTATTTTACAAACCTCATGTTACATGATATTACTTTACGTTATGGTGTGGCTCCAAAATGAACTAAAATGGTAGAGAGAGATACAGACAGACAGCAGCAGATAATGAAGAGAGAGAAGAGATAGAGAAAGACACAGCAGCAGATGGAGAGGTGAACAGTGAACTTCACTGTATGAGCTGTATCTGAAAATTGTGTGTGAGTGAAAGAAACCCCTTTTTAATATCCCAATGAACTAATGTTGACATAAATACACTGAGCTGTTATTCCAACTCTAGTGAAATGTTTAATGATGGCAGTAGTGAAGCATTCTGTTTCTACTCAATACTAATACTAATTACTAACAACTGCTAATATTTTTAACATCACAATTCATAATTCATCTGGAAAATAAACAACAGTTTGAGGTGCACATTGATTGATTAATGATTCAAGACATATACTTTGAATGTAAATAAGGTGGCAGAATGCATTAAAAAAAGCATCAAAACAGAGCAAAAAAAAAAAAAAATCCAGAGGGAGGATACCCCCGGACCCCCCTATAGAGCTTCAGGCTAAACCCCCAATGTCCTCAAATCCTAGAAATGCCCCTGGACCAAACCCAAAATATACATTGATCTAAGAACCCAGGTAAATTAAATTTAGCTACACAGTATTTGTTTTGTTAGCTCCAGAGTCTTGACATATGCTGTGGGATTTTAATGCAACCGGGTCCTTTGTTTCATCAAAGACAAGATTAATGCCAAATTCAGCTGCACTGTAACTAAATGAGAAGATTTTTCATTTGAGCTATTTAATCCACATTGACCTCTGAAATTCCTGCCAAGTGTACTATGGAATAGATCCAGCCATTCGTATTGTTTGCTTCCAAGTGTATTTCAGTGATAGTATAAGTGCATTTCACTGGTAAAGAGCTCTTTGATCCCAAGACATGTTGACAATAAGTCTCAATGCATTTAACTAGAAACAATACAATGGTCACAAGGGGCCTGTGTATGTAAGTCTTTTTGAGATATTTTGAGTGGACCTGAGAGTGGTAAATCTAAGTTTCAACAAACTCCTCTCTATCACGTTGCCAAGCTAAGGTTTTTGTCTCATTTGCAGTGAGTGCAAAGTTGGTTTTGGTCTGATGGTGTGCCTGTTACTGCTTTTTCCTCATACACTTGGCAGAATGTCACATTTGTTTGTTTGGTCTTGAGCGACCGGTGCAGTGCTTGTTCACTCTGTACAGACTGATCTGGTGACAAAAGAACAGCAGTATTTTCTGTGCAAACAAAATACTTGGAAACACTGAAGAAGCTTCAGCTGCAGTAAAAGGAGGAGAAGTCTCAAACACAGAGTATCGCGGTGAAAGGAAAGCAAAAATGTTCTGTTTTGAAGATTTTTTTTTTTTTTAATCAAAATGAGCTCATGACCTTGAGCTGATGATGTAACCTATTTGTCACGAGCTGTACACACATCCTGTCTCACATAGAGCTATTATGCTTTATAATTACCGTGCTGGGTAGAGAAACTAAGAAACAGAAGGCTGATCTTACTGCAAGGAGAAGTTTGATTAGCTGGGAGAAGGTTCTAAGACAAGAGACATGAGTGAAGGCTTAGCAATCAGGTTCTGAGTAGGTAGGTTAGTATAAATGGTTTTGAGTCACCAAACGTAAAGAGGGAGAGAGTTTAGAGATGTACGAGGAGCACTGTCAGAGTAAAACTGCCCATGTTCTGAGTGTAATAAGTGTATTTAGGGAAGAGGCGAGACTGTGGTGAAATTGAGCTGCCAGCGTGGAGGTGGAGCACTTAGGTTCAGAGGTGGTAAAGGTCTTGACCAGCACCATTAGTGAAGCAGAGAAGACGTCTCTCCAGATTTCTGAAAGCGATGGTCTGGGGAGTGTTTGTGTTAATTGAGAACAAGTGAAAAGAAACAGCGTTGTGGTCCGAGATGGGGATGCAGAGGGCAGTGGGACGGAGTGGATGGGGAACAGCGGAGCAGACAGAGGGTGTGACCCTCTATTGTGTGTGAGAAAAGTAGACATGCCATGTGATGTTAAGTGAATAAGCTTTAGTCCCAAAACCAAAAGCATGAATGCTGAAGCCAACAAATAGTAAAAGGTTTGTTTATTTATCCATTGGTGTTTTAACGGGGACAAAGATATATGTTCTTGCAGCATCAGCAACTATAAATTAAAGGCAATATAGAACCATGCAATGTATAAATCAAGCAAGTCGTACCATGCATGGAAAACATAACTTTAACTGCATTAATGTAACAATAAAAACAAAGTATACAGTGGACAACACATGCAATTACAGTAATAGTAGAAACAAAAGACAAATGCACAGGTTGCATTGAGCATAAACGGGTCAGTGAGAAATGATGAGCACAGTTTGGAAATATATTAGATCAGTTATGCCGAGAAAGCAGATTGGAGCCGCAAGGCAATTTAACTAGAACAGGTATGAAGAAGTGTGTGTTGGTTGATATGATGGTGATTCAAAAGTAATAGACAGGAATCAAACCTCAGCCTCCCAAATGGCAGGTGAGAAATCTATAATTTTAATATAAACCACATTTATATAGATATTTATTTGTGGTTGTGTGGTGGAGCACATGTTGGCCTTTTGAATAGGTGAACTTGTATTATTTTTAGCCTAGTTTGGCCTAGTGCCACCTGTATATTGTGGCTAAAAAGACAGTCGGAATGAATGCACCCCCTACAGGCCTGAAGTTGTAGTGCAGTTGGACACTGCCCATGTTTTCGCTGACTTACCAGTTTATTAGGAACACCTGAACTGTAGAATCTGGAGCAATCCAACAGCAACACTAACTTCAACCTCAAAAATGACCACAGAGAGATTCATAGAGGTCGCTGACAAAGATCAGATTTATTGCAGGACTGTGATATTGGATTTCATTAGACTGTGCAGGTGTACTTAATAAATTGGTAACTCAATATATTCACTGGTGCCATGAATTTAACATAATCACTTCAAGAGATTTATGATCATTTTATGTTACTGATCAGGTTGCTCTGTCATATATGCATGTATATGCATTCAGTATTATATACTACTTCTGCATATTCATGTGCTCATGTTGAATTAGCAAAATAATGGCTGTTTTCTACTGGCAAACACACTGTAAATATAGTGATCTTCAACTTACAAACGATAAGGGGCTGGCAGCATGAAACTCCATAGAGCTAGTCTTACCAACCACATAACCTATGGACAACAGGTCAGTTAAGTCTTGATATCTCTCCTTCACATCAGATTGATTGACAAGTATGTATTGAAGTGAGTGTGACTGCTTCCTTCCACAGCGACTGTGGAGCCAAGCTATGGGCTGCTGTCTAGCGAGCACGTGGATGAGACGCACGGAGACTTTGACGACGGCTGTGTTACACGCTCCCCCCTGCTGGTAATGATATGCACATGATTTTGACTCTCATGATGTCTTGTGTTCTTCCCTCAGGTGTATCTGGTCCGGTCTGATTGAGGGAAACCTAATAAAGAGGGGGCAGGAAATCAGCCTTCTGTTATTTGTTGTTGATGTTGGTTTATGATTTTTTTTATTGTTTATTAATAAATGTAGTGTTTTTTTCTGCAGTTACTTGACTCTTTTGGTTATGTTGGACCTCCTTGGTAAAGAGCCTTTCTGGGGGTTGTAACAGCTGTAAAAAGAGCTATCTGCAGAGCAGAAGCTTGTGCATGAAAGTTCAAAGTTCATGAAATCTTTTGTGCGTGAAGACAAATAATCTATAGGGTACTGTAGAATAGAAATATGAAGCATTAAATTCAGTCAGAAATAATATATAAACATGATATGTTGAGAGGTATTACAAGTATTTGTATGCTTTCTATTTTCAGAACAATGGCCCTTACAATAAGCTCAAGCTTATCGCTGCTATCATGGCTGCACAAAAGCTCTCTGAGCAAAACGAGCTTTCCTTCTCCCATGTGATGGCAGAGACTGTACCCTACTTAACACTCGTGTCACCACCTTTCCAGCCCCATGCTGCACCTCATTTCATGTGGAAGGATTTATTTCTTGTGGATCTGGATGTTCCAAAAAAAACCCCTACTTTTTCCCCATATTTTGCAGTACAGGACTCTTAAAGAGACAAACAGGATTCTCTAACAACAGCCGAGCCAAAGTGTTGCATTTTTCACATCTGGAAGATTAAACTAAAGTGTAGCAATGGCCTCATCCTGGCACACAGGCAGTGGCACTTCAAAGCACTCGTTAGATGTCTACAAGATTGTTTTGCACTTTGAGGCAAACAAAAATATAATTTGGTTGCACACGGTGTACAATCTGATATCTCTTTGTGAGATAAGGGCGCCTGAGGACACAAGGTGCTATTTGCTTCCACTGAATTAGACCTTTTTATTATCCTCCATGAAATTGCTAGTTTATGGAAATTTTAATGATTGACTGAGCCACGTCCCGGCATCAAAAAAAGCTTAGAATAAGGTCTTACGAGGAAAATCTAGCAACGCAGAGAGTATGATGGGCTGCACTGTGTCCCCAACTGTCCCCGTCCTGCTCCGGTTTTCTCCTCCTCCCAGTCCCTCTGGACTCTGCAGTGCATTCAGTTCAACTCAAATTCGTGTCCCTCTCAAGCTCAGAGGATACGCCATGTGGCCTAATTCACTCCTTGAACTGACCTTATCCTCCCGAAAGATTTGTGTGCCTATATTTATAATACCTGCAGTAATACTTGGGAGTCCAAAACAATTTGTTTGTACTTCACTCACCTTGATTGAGCGATTGTCTCTGAGTGTGTTTTCATATTATTTGGTTTACTTGTTTGAAATATCTAGAGAGTAGAGGATGAAATGATGCAATTGTGAAGTCTTAATTTAATATCACAAGTCCAGTAGGAGCTCTGGAATATTGTTCACAAATCAATAAAGATTATTTAAAGAGTATTTAATTGCGGGAGAAAAACAGTAATATTTTGCCTCAGGGAAGAGTATTTTGTGAAATCCCATACTGTGTTTGTCTTATTTTGTTAACAGTGCTTTTAGTCTTCTTCTTGTGCAGTGTGGACTTTTACAAATCAATGACACCATATCTTTAAATGCTTTGTTTCATGGGGCTTGTCTTGAAAGATGTGTTAATTTACAACCAGCAGAATTTGGGCACACACCATGCTAACAGTAATAGAAAGTCAGGGTGAGGCCCCAAATGACTGAGGATCTACCTCAAAAATATGTAGTAGGAAGAACAAAATTTAAGATCTTGTGAGGATTTCTTTCCCCACCTTTGCTGTCTTTCATCTTCTTCCTTCTTTCTTATCTCTTTGTGGCTGAGTGCATTTCTCTCACCTCGCTCGCTGTCTGTGTTCTCTTCACATGAATTGCATTGCTTTTACTGAATGTCTCCTGGTTAGATGTGGAGAAAGGCATTGTGTGCTGCTGTCAGTCAACTAGATTACAGCTCTGGAGGATCCTTATTGCTCACCCTCTAAAAATAAGAAGATGGCTCCTAACTTTGCCGGCCAGATATATCTGAAGATGTCTGTTTTTCCCATTTTGGGAGGTTGCGGTACAAAAAAACTCAACATGAGAGACGGAATTGGAAGACTAAATCTGAATTTGATTCAACAAAGCTGCTATCAACGAATCCTCGCGCACTTTGCAACCCTGTAGATGGAAAAATTGTCTGATCTAAAAAGCAGAAGATAACCAAACAGACATGTGTTATTCAAACCTTCAATCCCCTTTCATTTTATTTGTTTTGCACCTATGCTCATATTGTATTTTTTCAACAACAATTCTCTGTTTACCTGTCAACACTCCCACTGAGCTTCCAGCTTAGTTAGGCCTTGTGAGGTGTAAAGTGTTTTCCCTCAAAGAGAAACAGACACCTATTCCTGCTGTGAGAAGATGTTGCTCCGTCATTAGCACTATGGGCACACAATGCTTACTGCATGGAAAGAGATCTCAGCTGACGAAGAGCTTATTGCTCCTCATACTATGTCCAAATCAAACCCTCTGGCCAACACAAAGCTCAGTATAAAGAACAGCATGAGGCCCCTTGAAGGAGCTTCATCTTTTCACTCCTAAAATTGTTCAGATCTTTTAAAAGTCTGGACTTGCAACTTTGAGCATTAGAAATTCTTTGGAGCACAGCTTCACCTGGTACACTCTATCTATTATGATATGAAGCAAGTACTGGCTTTAAAAGTAAAAAAAGGGCAATGGTGTGTGTCCAATCTCAACTGTGAGAGAGTGGAGATGGGTTGGTGCACGGCCCCTCTCTGTTTGCCCTCCTGCTGTGTGTCAGGTTTTGAGATTCTGGAGATGTGCAGGTGAGACCTGCTAAGGATGGGCAGGGGCAGCTAGGGGGGCTCCAGTTTTGGGGAGGTGGGGGGCAATTAGTTTTTT
>NTHP01000055.1:237815-318112 GCA_003416845.1 Oplegnathus fasciatus
TTTGTTGGAATTGGATTTTATTTTTGTCCACTCTGAGACCTCCATCTTATCCTGCAACCCAGTCCTCCCACTCTATTTCCATCTCACCGTGCGAAAATTGGAGTGATATAAAGATGTGAGCTAGAGATGGAGAAGACAGTCAGAGATGGAGAAAAAGGAGGGCAAGGGAATGGCGAAAGATGCAGACAGCGAGATATAGGGGAGAGAGTGAGATGGAGGGCGAACAAGGTGGCAGCACACAGATTTCAGCATTTCCAGTGCACAGCAGCAAATGTCTTGACCAGATTTCTTATGATAGCTTTTACTCACGTGGAGAAACAAACTATGTAGCTATCACACTCCAGTAAATTATTTACTTTGAACTGTTTCCTTCTAGCATCAAAATATACACTACTGGAAAGTAATGCATAGCAAACCAGCAGTTTATAAAAAAAATGGTGTGCAGGGTATTTGAGGAAGAAAATATTATAATCAGTTAAATAGTAATATAGCTTTAAAAATCATGTAGATAATATTTCTTAGGCTGCTTAGTATTCAAAACGTGGGTGAAATGAAACAAAGCCAGCCATCCACACTCTCCTCTCAGGTGGAGAGACAGAGACACTCATACATACATATAAATAGTGACAGAGACATTGCTCATCTTGGATGCATTACACGTTGTGATTTGATAACAGGGCGGTCAAACAAAATCTCTGCACTTCGAATGCATTCCAAATCCTCTTTTTTGTAAAGTCTACAATGGAGAGTATTTAACAGATTCGCCAGCATGCATAAAAAAGAAGGGAAATCGTTAGCTAAAAGTAAAGAGAGAAATCAATGAATAGAAAAAGGCCCTAATAGCGATGGTGGGACGGGTTGTGTCCAGTTGGTTTGCATTCATAATGTATAGGTTGACAGCCCATTAGACAGCGTTAAAAGGAAATCAGATTCTGGCCTTCCTCCAAAGCCATTAGCCAGTGGGGTCAGCCTGAAGACAAACTGGTAATTGACCAATAGATTCAGGTAAATTGCAGGTAAATTGTTGGTCTCTGGGAGGAACAATTATTTTGTTAATTGCATTTTTAACAGTGGGTGAGAGGATTTTGGATCACAGGTGTATAATAGCAATGACTGCAATGGGTCCCAGCAATCACACAGGGCTGTTACTTCCAGTTCTGTAAACACATGTCCTCCCAGCTCAAATGCAGACTTATTATTACTGCATTCTGGGATGTTGCATTGGAAGAAATCGAGAGCCTAGAGAGATGTGAATAAAAATACACAGTTTGTAAATGATTTGTAAGATAGAGGTTATACGTTCTGCATGAATGAAGGGTCAGAGTTTGTTCAGCCAGACATACACTCAAATCCACTGAATACTAACGAAACCTCAGGAGCCAACTGTCAGTCACACTAATGGACACTAACGGTAGTGAGGTCAATGGTTTTCTAGGTATGTTTTTGTGTGTGTGTGTGAAGAGTCTTGTTTGTGCACACTTCACATACGTGTCTGCTACCAGCCTGTTAAGTGTGAATTGATAAATATGCTTGACCAGGATGTACCTCTTTCACATGAACAATAACACCCAATACAGTGCTGTAGTTATTGTTATTGGTGATTAAAGTTATTCAGACGCTGTAGAAATCCGTGGAGATTGTGATGGTTTTAACTGAAATACTGGAGCTTTCTTTCAGTCTGTGAAGGACAGTCAGTATGCTGAACACGTCCACTAACAGCTACGGACAATGGTTGTTCGCAACACGTGCCAGTCATGTTGCAAAGACTAAGTGAATTCCAGGCGTGGTGCCACAGGACTGAGTAGGAACTTGATCTCACAATAACGTGCAGGCTTGAATTTGATCAAGGCAAGAGAGCCCTGGCAGCGGCTAAACAATTACCGTGGGGAAATCTGATCTGCTCGTAAGCAGGTCTGCACTCCGTACCACCAGATGCCTCCACCTTCCTGACCCTCTGTAGACAGACCCTCGTGGTCAAACATGGGGCAGTAGCCTCGTTGATGGGGCGGAGGAAGAGGAGGTGGGGGATGTGGACGCAGACCCCTCGCCGTGCAGGTATGACTTTCGACAGTGGAAGAGACCTGCTGCTCAGTTACAGTGATGAACGACTTTGCCTTCCCTCTGATAATTGCTCACTCAGGGGCAGAGAGAGGTCCATTAATCAAAATGAGCTGAGGTACTGCAGGACGACTCCACCTATGGCAGACTCCAGCATGCCTCAACAACCCTGGGGCAGACCCGGAGGCATCGGCTTCAAAGGAATCTGGCTGGTCAGGACACTGTCATTCGACGATGACAGTGCCCTGACGGTGTACAGTCTAACCTACTGAACAGAGCAGACATGGGTGGAAGAGGGGAGGGGTCTCCATTAAATGACTGCCAAATGGAATGGGCTCTCAACCTAAACTTGAAACTGCACTATGCACCTATGGGACTGTCACACAGACTTTGTTGACATGTCTGAGAGAGAGCGAGGGGCAGAGAGACGAATAAATGTGAGAAAAAGATGGACGGAGAGAAGAAGTTTCCTCTCTGCTATGACAAATTGAGGAAGTACAGTGAGAGTAAAGGTCTGCGATTGATTCTTACGATAATGCATCAGTTGGGATGTCTGTTTGTGGGTGGCGGCAAAGTGTTTGTGTTGTCTATAAACAAAGGAACAGATGCAGCCAGATCACTTTGTCTCAAGAGTCAAATCCATTAGATCAAGGTAAAGTAATCTTGTTAAAGGACGATTCCGCTCCTTAAGTTAGATTGACGGGAAATCACAAACAAGGTCACAGTCTCATCTGTTCCGCAGTGTCTGCTGGTACTTTGGTGCTGTTTGTGCAAGAAGAAAACAGTATGCACAGATGCATAGTCAAGTTTGTCATGTTTATGTTCACATCTCCTTCTGTTCTGCTTTGATCTACAGTATGTGGGCTTTGAATGCTGGATTACACATTTTGCATCAACATTAGCTTTCATTTCAGGACATGATTTTACTTAATGCTGTTTTAATGCCAAACAAGTTATTCAAATGTATTTCTTTTGGTGGGTAAGTTACTGTAGCAACTCTTCAAAGGGTAATTTCTCCTGTAAAAGCAGAGTTGAAAATATCCCAATCAGTTGTTTTGTTGTATCAGTGGACCATTAATGAACTCTAAAAAGAAATCTTAGATATTGACAAGTGACTGGCAGTTACATTTTGCCTATAAGTTCATAGGATGTGTGAACCTGGTTACGAATTTCATGTGTTTTTATTATTATTCATTTCAGCACACATCCTTTGGGAAACATTTGCACTTCTGACTCTGAGGCTGTATGTCTACTTTTCATATTGAAGATTTTCATGAGAGGCAACAGCTCAGGAAATCTTTGTACTCAAGCATATTTATATCTTATCAGTGGACCGCGGCTTTGCAGGATTTTATTTATGCAATACACAAAAACGCCATAACCCTGGCCTCGACCTAGACCTTGAATTTTTTATCAACAATAAAACCATGGTGCATCAGAAAAAGGAATTGTATTCTGGCCGGTGTAGAAACAATTATAACCGTGAATTAATTGTTTCAATTACATGAGTTGGATGTAACAAAAATAATAAAACATCTCCAGAAGGTTAAAATCCTAATTAACGTCATTAAGCTGAATATGATGAAAGTAAAATGCCTTTTTAATGAAGAATAATTTAATTGATTCCACCGACAGTCGTTTTGACCCCGCTCATGGACACTGTCATGTATGTGAGGTCATGCACACTAAGGTTAAAAGAATACATTAAAAGAATACATTAAAATATATATACATATATATATGTGTGTGTGTGTGTGTGTGTGTATATATATATATATATATTTCTAAGCAAATAAATGAGTAAATAAAAAGTGGAGCAGGAATAGAATCACAACACAGTTTCATAGACTGTTCTGACACAGCTGTGGTTATTTGCATGATCAATATTGAATATTTAAAGCGGCTACAATCCCTATTTTTTCAAATAACAATGTATAAAATGTGAAAAAAATATGAGTAGTATCGTAGTGATGAACCTACAGAGAATTGTCACCTGAATCTTATCTGTCTGGCCCCCAACTTCACTGTTTTGGTTCACTCTCACCGCCCTCATGTCGTTTTTGGCTGCAGCAGGCAGGTGTTTTCAGTGAATAAGCTCTGGTAAACCCACTGTTCACTACCTGCTCAGCACCAAACAGCAGACAGACACAGTTAGCGACCAGGTGGTGAACATAGTTAGCAGATAAGGAGCCAGATATTTCCCTCAGGAGTTGGTGGAGGCCAAAAGAGAGCTGAAAGAGAGTCAATATTGGACTTACATCACCAGGGGGCCGGAAAGATAACTTCAAATGAATAATAATGTTGCTCCATAATTGCTGGATGTGTAAATAAGCAACTCTCTGTTAATAAGTTCACATCATATCAACTTAAATGGTGATGATATGTCAGTGTTGTGTTCACAACTTGTTTCAGCTGCCCCCAAAGTAGCCCAAAAAAATCAGATATTGCGGGTTTAATAAAACACCAACACTGTAATACTGATAGGACATATATTGATATGTTCTACTGTTCATTGATATCTCCAGTATTTATAATGAGGGCTCATAGATTGTGCATACATGGTGTGGTTGAATAGGAGCAGCAGAATTCAGACCAGTGGTGTGAGATCACTTTTTCACCTCAAAAGCAGCTCCCACCAATCCTCAGTGACAAATCTTACCATTCATGTCAGCGGGAGCCAGATCTTATTATCCTTCCCAGCTGAAGGTGGGCATACTGATCCGGGACCTTTTTTTCTCCCCCCCTTCAGTAGGTGGAAGCCAATGTTTTTAGATGGGTCTGTGTGAGTCCACATCACACAGCTGGTCATTAAATGAAAATCAGTTCCTCCCATCTCATCCTCACACACAATAAACTACCTCTACCGTTCCTAGCCAATCTGCAGGCACCCCGCCTATTTCACGGTCCAGTTTATGTGCTGTGTGTGTCACTCCTGTCCTGTCCTGTCCCTGTGTACACCACACATCTGCTATAATGAGAGGCAGAAGGGGGAGCCTTGCCTTCAGGGACTCACATGGGAGCCCACATTATTGTCCTTGCATTATATAGCCTACAGTGGTTTATCGCTGTATAAGCTCTGCCCATCACATTAGAGTGGACATCAGTGGGGTGACTGAGACCTACAGAGTAAACGAGCAGTAATGGGCACCGTGTTGAACACTAAGAGAAATATATGATGCTGGTGTCACACTGCTATGGAGACAGATCGTACATATTGTTCGTACCCCTGCTTTCACGAGAAGCATCCATTCCCCAGCTGTGCTTTCAGTCCATCTGTTTGAAGCGCAGCTGTAAAGATAGGAGAACTCTCGCTCACACTGCAGCTCATCTTCCAGACAGTTGCTTGAATTAATAGCAGACCGGGGGCTCACAGTGCCACCCGCTCTTCACTCAGTCTGGAGACATGTACTGTGGGGCTGCCAGCACTACAGGTTGTAGCTGTCTCCTCCACCGGACGTCTTCCAGGAACTTTCACCAGGCATGTCCATCCAGCCTCTCCCACACTTTGTATGTCATTACACGAAGCATACACTCAAAGAGGAATTAAATCTGTACCTTGTCAGCATCTTATTCAACTGTTCCTCAGAAGGGAAGATCCGCCTTTTAACGCTCCAATTATGTATTTCAGTTTCGATTTTGCCACAGACACAATGATAATTCCCTCCATAAGCTCTGCTTGATGCTCAGTTTGATGCTCTGTGGAATTGTAGAGTATAATTTAACCATTGATCTTTTAGTTGTGTGCCAGACATGCCATGTGCCTCTCTGTCAGGCTGCAGTGCTTTGACCGCATGTACAGCCTGAACCTGAGAATTAGTCAAGAAGAGTGATGGTGTGTTCAAGGTGAAAACTAACACATTAGTGTATGCCCATCTATCTTCCTTCTCTCATTCGCAGGACCATGGCGCTCGGTGAAAACATGTTCCGCACTAACAGTGCCCGCCAAAAACCAGTTGTGTTGTTTAAAACTAATGAAGACCCAGCTGGCTCAACTGTCCTCAAGCTGTAATAAAGCACTCAGTGAAACTTTCTGATAAGCCTCCTCTGTGCTGTACAAGGACACATGTTCAGGCTAACAAACTGCACAAACCCCTCATTATTCAGTGACTAAGGGAATCCGTTATATAAAACCAAGGCAGTTCTTTTCGAGAACAGATGAAATTGAGTTGTCTTCCTAGAAAGTGAGAGCCTGTCATTTCTCTGAATCGGTTTGCAGAAGCAATTTATGACCATGGTAAATTAAAAAAATATATACAGTATATATATTTATGAATGATAAGTGTGATGGGAAGTATGAAGAAAAACCAAAGCAAAAATCTGCAACATGTAATAAAAGTGAGGCCATGCAATAAAGAGCTTGGCCAGTATCTGTGTTTCAGTGAGGGAAGCAGAATGGTTATCATTACAGGCTCCTCTCATTTGCCATTGGCTGTGGATCTGTTCTCTGCAGCTGTGGGCACAAGCTCAACACACACACACAAGCTCAACACACACTGACACATACACACACACACACACACATATACGTGTACATGCACACACACAAGCACACATAAACAAGAAAAATTGATTACCACCTCTTCCTGATTGCAGCCCCTCTGTCTTCTAAATCTAAATTGCAACTCCAGACACAAAAGCAGCCCATGTAGCTGAAGCACACTAAATCAATCTCTCCCACTCTCCAGCTAGTTCACTGCCAAATAAAAAGTAGAACCTTTTGCAGAGAAGTGAGAAGCCCCAGAATGTAAAATATGCCGTGGAGGACAACCCAGTCTGCAGCCTGTGACCTTGCGCTTGAAGGGTGGAGACCTGATGTTTTTGTTTTCATGTTCAAGGCTAATTTGCCCACAAGAGCCACATGCCAAGACAATATCTTGACTAGACCTCAAGATGTGACGGGAAGATTAAAATTACAGCTTTCACCAAATGCTCCTTGTGTATTGTCCTTGAATAAAGTGGCATTCCTTGTCCACAAACAGTCTTTAATTTTCCCCCACCGTGGCTTCATATATTCCCTCCACATCCTAGAAACAATTGGACATTATTCCACTAGGAACCCTATCTGCCTAATTACCCACTGACTTTACACTCCATTGATTTGCATTCTTAGCTATTTAAATTATACAATACGATGCATTTTAAACACTGACAAAACTACTTAAAATTCAGTGATTAAACTCATTGAAGTATATCAGCAGTTTTGAGAGTACATATCTCCTATGGAATACTTTAGATCCACACCCACAGCTTGTGGTTCAAGAGCCCCCACCACCACCACCACCACTCCCTCCATTCATTACATTTATCTGGTATCATTCACCACCTTCACATTCCCACTGCATTCTCTACACTCGCTCCCCAGTACTGTTTGTCACATGTATCACAAACCAGCCTTTAATGTGTCCTTATCCGTCACTCAGACAAGGCACTTAACATGAGGATGAATCTGAGACCTTGTCCTTAGCAGAGGCTATTATGTGTAATGGTTGTCAGCTGTTTGGAATGCATTACCCATGTGCCACTGAAATGCTCTCATTTGTACCCTTGTCTAGTTTAGCATTCAAGTGTACGCATGAGCACTCTTGGTTATCCAGTAGTGGATATCAAAAAAGTTGGAAGCCCGAATGAATCTCTCTGATTTTGCCTATTCTTAAAAAAATATATCAGCAAGAAATGACTGAGGCTGAGAGGTGTCATTGAGAGAAAGAGATTATTATTATCTGTGATAGCCCTCTCCAGTTAGCCTTGGATGAAGTTGGCTCAGTTCCTTCTTGGAGGAGGACTCATCGTCGGCATGAACAGGGACGATGCTTCTACCAGGAATCTCATAGTGCTCCCTCCATTTGAGTGGCAATTTCGCTCTTTTTTTGTCCATTAGAGCACTGCTCTGTTCGACACACCTCAACAAGCTGCACTGAGGATGTGTTCTCAGAAATATCATCGCATGCATACGAGTCTTAGTAAGTAAGGTGCAAGAATAATAGTAGTCCCATATTTGAGTGTCAATGTGGAATGAAGCCACTTTGCAATATGGTACACAAACTTCCGAGCAGTTAACTAACAAGTAAGGAGCAACTGTATGTGTAATGAATTAAGATGGATAAATCTAAACGCTGCTACCCACTTGATATGCAGAAACAGGCAGAGACACATCAGCTATGCAGCAGATAATCATTAACTTAAGCATATTAAACTCACAAAAATTCATAGCTTGGAGCAGATAATCTCTCTCTATAAAATGTTATGTACCATTGATAAGCAGATGACCATCAGTTCATGGATATAAGCTTAAGGTTTGCAATGAGCGCGGCTGAGAGTAGCAGCAGCTTAAACTGTAGAACAGGAGCTCAGTAGTTAAGATGTAATTATGATATGACGAATAGTAAAGCAAGCTGTCACATATTGCTTTGAATTGAAATATTTCTCCAATGCTTAACTGAATATGAAGTGCGAGGAGAAAAGTTGAATTTGACTACCTGTCCAATAGTGACAAAGGACGTTTTGAGTTTGAAGCGGATATCAGAGGGAAATAATTATGTAAATGAGGAGTGTGCAAGAAGACAGAGTCCTAGAGCCAATATACAATATAACCCTCTACTACAAGAGACAGCAGTTTGCAGGAATCACCCTCAAACATAAGTATTCATATTTCACTGCTATAAATCAACAACAGTTTTATAATACACATGTCAAACAACAGTCAAGATAAATATAAACACTGCAAGTACAATATAGTAATTCGGCTGTTGATTTCTTCAGCAGCGGCAATCAACAGCCAACAGAAAGCAGGGCATGGCCACAAGCAGATCTGCAGGAGAGGAATAAAACAGCCAAAAGGGCTTCATAGCATAGCTTGTAGCTTGCCAAATATATAAACTCCGTGGCCACTTCAGGCGTTCAAGTGCAGTAAACTCGAATATTCCACCACAAAGCTGCCTTGAAGTGACACCATCAGACTGTTGATAGGTGAGCTTGCCAATGCGCTGCAGCAGTGTTATCTGCGAGTGTTTGCAGCAGTGTTGCAGCGCTGTTGCAAATGGGCGGTGATGCAGTCACAGTAAAAGAATCAGAATCCGACTTTATTGGCCAAGTATGCCGACAATGTCAGGGAATTTGACTCTCAGTAGCTTTCAATATATAGCTACAATACAGACATACAGCTAAACAAAGATATCAAGCTAAACAAATATGAGCAAACATAAACATATTGCGGTTACTGTTTGTAAAGGGTTTATAAGCATCAATTAATGTCTTTATTAATGGTTGATAGATCATTTACTAATGCTTACAGGAGCCATTATTACGAACAACTAAAACAAATTACTAAAAATGCTGTTCAGTCATCAGCAAAACTCTGTCAGTCATCTGCGATTATAAGTGTTAATAAATAATTAATAAAGGTTTAATAAGCTGTTTATAAATGGATTTTGGCCTGCAGCCCTTTCCCAGAAGGTAAGTGGTCAAACAGTCCATTGGAGGGGTCTTCCTGATTAATTAAAGAGCTAAAAAGACATAACAAGTTTGATGCTGGGGAGGAGTTTACACAATCCAAAAGTTATTAATGGCTTCCAAATGATCTATAAAGCATTAATAAAGCCATTTATTAATGCTTATAAACCATTTATAAAGGCTGACTTATCAGAAGGTCATACCTATGTAGCTATTAGAGCAAAGCAGTTGGCAGAGCACTGACAGTCAGTGTTGCCTGTTTGTAGTAAATATTTTGTAAAGCAGTATCTTATTTTTGGTGTTGTTGTGTTCATTTCATAATCTTTTTTTCACGCAGAGTTTAATAAATAATTGTGTTGTGAAGCAGGAAACTTTCTAAGATCCAGCTATCGCACATACTCTGGGATAGTGTTGTACTGTGGCTATCTGTAAAAATCTCTGTGTCGCTCTCACAGGACCTTTTGATTTTACAAAGCACAGTAATCCTTTACCTTTACAACATTCAAGGACTGAATTAAGGAACGGGGGGCATCAGTGGGGACACCTTCTTCACTAGCAGCCAATAACACCTAAAGCCTGTACTCCTGTACTTTATCTTAATACCTCACTATTGCATCTTCACAAAGGCCAGATAAACAAAACAAATATTATTGCACACGAGGAGCACCCTCCCCTTTTCTTTGTGTGCTTTGTTTGTTTCCACTCCATGGACCCACTAGATCAATACAATGCTGTTGCAATTATTACTATCAGCAACCATTTGGAATGATTGGATTTGCTCCAAAGACTGAAAAATAGACTTAGGCTGTATCATATGGTCGACTTTGCACTGTTGTAAATCCGTAATTGGATAAATTGCAGGCTAAGAAAGCCATTTTCCTGCAGGGGAATAAAAAAAGGACAAATGTGCCAATGTCAGTTTAGTTTTTTCTGCTCACAAAAATCATTACTGTATGAAATAGCCCTTATAGCACTGGGCAGCTATATAAAATAATAGTGTAATCATGACATCACAGCCGCTGTCTCACATAGTCCCAATGTCTGAGTTTCTCATTTTAAATGCCTGCCCACACACAGAGTTGGAAAACCAAGCAGAGTAGAATAGACAGTCAACATGGGTACGCCAGTGGTGGGATAGATCTCGGGGGGGACCACGTTGAATGCTTTGCGCAATATAGGTTTCATTTTGGCCCCAAGCATTTGCACACTGAACAAGAATTTTACCCTGTTAGAAAAATAAAAAGAAGAGAGGGAGCTTCAAGGCAGCCTTCTTGTCGGAAAGAAATTGAAAAACATTTATTAACTGTATAGTTTTCAATGGAACAATAATAAAAATGTCTACATGTTTTGGCAACAGATCGTCCTTCATCAACATGAGAACATGACCTCTCCTTGTTAAGGAAGCTTTTGGACTGCTTTGCGAAGCTGTAATACTACTGACAAACTCACCTCCTCTCTATTGTGTGCTGAGGGCACAGATGGCTCAGAAGTGTTTACATTTAGCTTCAGTAGAGCACCTCCACACAAGGTGCTTGCTGAGCCTTGGTTATTTTTTTCACCGCTTGGAGATAGTTGTCCATGTCCAATTTCGCAAGCAACTGGAACAATATGTTTATGAAGTCTAAAGAAGCCTAAGGTGAGACATTAAAATAAATACAAGTAGTTTCTTTTGCACTCCTTAGGAAATATGTTTCAGGGATTTAATTTACTGTACAGACAGATACAGATTGTAGTCTGGTTGTTCCCCCTGCTTTTGTTTATTTTTAGGTCACCTGCACTGCTTTGACATTTCATTTTTTTCTCTCCATCCAATCACTGATAACATAAATCAAACACGGTAGGCAACTTTTCATTAATTTACCGAAGCAATCTCCTACATGAAACATTACCTAAATGGACAAATCCCCTTGATCATAACATGCGACTATAGCATCAGAGGGACCCTGGGTATTTCAAAGTGGCAATATCCTGAGGATTGCTGCATTGATATTACACTTTAATGCAATCTCAGGAGCCACTGAGCAGCCCAGTTTGATTGGATAATACGGGCACATTGAGCTCTCAGGCATAAATCTTCATTCATATGTATAAATCACTCAAAATAGAGCAAGGGGATTTGAGTCACAAATCCAAAAAAGCAATAACCATGAAGGGGGAAAAGTCCAATACAACACATTTCCACATTCGGCTTGGAAGGAGCCCAGTAGTATAGGAAGTACTAGATAGGACGCAAGGCTCTTCAAAACACTTTTAAATGAACCAATCATCCCTATGATTGTTATGGAGACAGTCAATCAGGAGGCAAATCCAGCGCTTGTTGAGGACACTTGAGCACATGATGAGGAAGAAGCAAAAACTCTATAACCACAAGGACTGTGGAGAGTGTTTTTTTTCTTCATGAAAATAGCATCTGCAAACCACTTCCAATAGCACATCAAGTTGTGTCTGGGTGTGCCGAGGCATCTCATACATTGCTCACTCTACACATTCGGCATCATGGAAGGTTTTATGAAAAAAAAGCAGGTTTATCGTAAAGTCCAACTGGACTTTTCTGTAATTCAAGTCAGGGGTGTGACATTATTCTCAAGGCAGTTCCAGTCAGCTCCGAGTGAAACGTGGCTGCCCACAGAAGTCAAGGTTGGAGTATCACCTTCTCCTAAAGGAATATTTGGCCCACAAAATTCACCAGTTTTTTTTTTACGTTCTGTACAACATTATAATAATAGAGTCGTTGGAATACTACTGACCTTGAGATTCACTACATGACTTTATTCCTTCACTGCCCACTTTTAGGTTTACTGTGCAGTCTAACTTGCTTGACTTCAAAGTCCTCTTTGATATGTATTTCCTATAACATCAGTGCCCAAATGGCTAACCCCAGAGACTCTTTCTGATGAAAGGCTCAAGAGAGTAGAAGATCTGATCTATAAGCCACACTTCATTAAGATTAGATCTCACTTTATGGACAGTATTATGCACAAAAGAGCCCTGTGCAATGATGGGTTGAGATTTCCACAGATACACAACCAGAGGACATCAATGGCCAGTGTGGAAGCATGAGGTTCTCAGCCTTACAGAAAAAGTGTTGGGCTGCCACCTAATGGTTCAGCTTCATTGTCCGTATAGGGAAGTGTTGTATGAACATTTGAACCTTTTCCCAATGGGTGTTGGCTTTTATCCAAAGCACTTTAAGCTACCACAACTGCGTACATTTATAGTAAATCCTCTACAGGAACCAAACCCCAGCGGTGTTGGTACAATATTTTACACACTGATTTACAAAGGTATACTCACAGAGTTGAGTTTAATTAGACTCAGAACATGAAATGGCCTGACTGCAAACAAGAATAGAAAAATAAGACTTTAGTGGTCTTTGTGGCCTAAGTACATACATCCTTAGGGTGCAAGTTCACATTGGCATCAATGTGATTTGTTAGTGTGACATGTTTTGTCTGCACTGAGATAACAAGAATAAATGAACAGCAGGCACGGGGGCTGAATTAAAGAGACACAGGCAGAGGTGCTTTTATTCATGTCACTCCCTTTTCACATTGGTCCCTCAGTTCAAACACTGAGAGTGATTGGCACTGCAATCACCGGAGAGTTTTCTGGCACCAAATCCGACTGTTTGTAAATGCAGAGCACAGTCAAGAATTCATATTCATACAGTGTATTTCAAGTGTCACCTACTCAGAGTGTTCAGACTCAGAGCACACTCTCTTGGCACTCTGGCCATGGAGGTGCATCAAAGCATCCAAATAATTACAGCTGTATTCATATGATATCAAGATGGTTTAGCTTGCAAGCAAACCGCTGTGTACTCTTCCTCGCAACTTTTCCTCAGGGCAAAATGCATATAACATATTTTCATCTTCCCTTTTATCTGCCAATTGACTTTTATTTCATTTTATTTGGTTGATTACCCAAGGCTTACTATTTACATTAGTGCGCAATGGTATTTAGTGGTCTGTTCTGTCTGTAACTGTATGTTTAATCTGCTGTATTTGCAGCGGGTCTCGATTGCAAATAAGATTTGGAATCTAAATGTGGTTAAACAAAACATACGACCCATTTATAGATCTAATTCAGATATGCTGTAGGCACTTCTGGAGGCATCAAACTTTTCTGAAATGAACAGAAAAAATGCACAGACCCACGAGACATGACGGGAAATACAGTATGAGTCAGAGCCAGATGTAATATCATCTCACAGAAGCTGATACAGCTGTATTTTTTCTCAGTTACAGTACAAGAAGACAGTCATGGACAACAGCTAATGTCCTGATCACCAATGTTACTACTCGTTCCCAATCAATAGAAATGGGAACAATATGTCGTAACACAAAAACTTAAACCGTTTACAGAATGTTGGCAAAATATTATTAAAATACAATTAATGTCAGCTGCCAATCTCTTTAAGTTACAAAAAAATCATAAAAAATGAAAAATGAAGTAGTTAAGAATTACTGTCTTTTCCACATCAAAATACTGGCATTTCTGTTTTGGGGAACAAGACATAGCATATTCAAATTCAAAAATGTTTTTTGGCAAGCGTTAATTTCAAATTTCAAACATGTATTTCATGAGTTTGACTTTCGTTGACATTGTATTTGCATCCACTTTCCATTTTTTTGTCTGTTGGCGCCCAGCCATATGCCGGGTTTACTTTGAGACATGATACCAGCACATTAGCACTGGTGTCAACTTTCCCTATCAGCAGGCTCTTTCCAGGAGTTGTTACTGCTCAACATATAAATAGCTGATTGTAACCCCACTCGCTGCTAATTGCTCTTTCATGGTTACATTTTTTCCAAATTTAATAACCTTGGTATCCAGTTAAAGTCCATATGCTCTAACTCCTAAGCATTTTTCCATGTATTACATTCTACCCAGTACCACCCTCTCATGCTATAGTACTGCACTGTTAGAGTCTACAGCTATAACCATCTGTATGCCATGCTGCATGAATTCACATAGCGATAATTATTTACTCATGTGCTTTACTTGTTTACAGAGTTGTATTGTGTCTTACCACGCCTTTGCACCAAAAAAGAAGTTTGTTTATCCAAGTGCCATATGTGCCCGCACTTGTTGGTAACTCTGAGAGTTAAAAATGTGTTTCTGCACAAGACACTAAAATAAATCCCTGCACGTTTATTACAGCCAGTGTGGTGATTCTGACACAGGTGTAAATTCAACTTTCCCCACTGAACAAAGAAGAAAGCATCACGCTGTCAATTAAAGCAGAAGCCAACATACTGTGCCAGTGGCTGCAGCATCTCATTACCATGCTCATTACTGTTCACCTCAGTGCGCCTCATTGTCCACAAGAGGTCAGACATTAACAGCAGAAGTCATAAATAGTGCACTAAATACCCCTGCCTCTTTACGCCAAACACAGCAGCTACACGTCGACGCCAGGCAGGATGCAGAGCTTTCTCATTTTTTATGTGACTCACTTTTGTTGTGTAATCAGCATGTTGAATTTCCCCGGAGAAACAGTCATGTGTGGAGAAGTGAGTGCAGACCATTGACATCCGGAGCTATGTGTGAAGTCCTTTCAGTGTTTGGTCATTTGTTCGGTTCCTCAGTTTAGTTGAGAAATTGTCCTTCTACATTATTTTCCAGTGCAAAGTGTCAGCATATTTATTGTTTGCTTCTCATAAGTTAAAGTCTAAATCGGACCTGGCCCACTTTTGTCACGCCTTCTCTGTTAAAGGAGGCAGGTTCATATCGTCACTCGATCCCATGTCTCGGATACAAACGCTTGGCCCGCACTGAAGCTGTACATCTCTTAGTAGTTGCGCAAGTCAACAGTTCACAGAGAACTATGGGAACCGGAGTGGGAAGTCAAAAGATGCAGCCCTGTTCTGAAGGTGTAATGGCAAAAGAAGAAC
Organism: Oplegnathus fasciatus; assembly: GCA_003416845.1. NCBI lineage: Eukaryota > Metazoa > Chordata > Actinopteri > Centrarchiformes > Oplegnathidae > Oplegnathus > Oplegnathus fasciatus. Next base: position 253,220 of record NTHP01000055.1, read on the forward strand.
TTCCTCTTTAATATTCTGTGGTTATTGCAACCTCGGCTGAGGTCGCGCTTTTTTTATTTTTATTTTTTTTTACTTTCCGCGAAACCCTGGGAATATTTTGAGTGTCAAGGTCTCCAAGGGAAGCGTGCTGTCCAGTGGTTCGGTGGACTGACTTGACAAGCAGGAATGGCCACTGCAAGGCTTGATTACGTTGCTCCGTGGTGGACATACTGGCTGCACAATTTCCCTCACTTCAATTTCTTTTTCCAGTCGGTCGACAACACTTTCAAGCCGGAGGAGTCGAGCTATCAGCAGGTTGGTAACTGTACTTGTGCGTAAAAGCGCACGTAGTTTCAAAAGAATCTCGCCAGACAAATCTGAGCTGTTGTGAACCACTTACTTTCAAAAACAATGGTAAACAACATATTTAAATGTACAGCTATACAAAAAGTAGTTCTAGACAAACTGCTGGTTTGAGTGGTAAAAGCTTCTTTTTTTTTTCTTTTGACCGTTTCTGTGATCCATCAGTGCAGCTCCCTCAAATGCTCCAAGTGTTGTTCCCAATGTCAGGAAGTAAGAACTCATACTCTACTGCAGTTCTCACATGATAACACATGACCTGTATTAACTGGGCTATACTGGAAATATTCCAGATGGTAAAGAACTATGTAGGTATCTATATATGTCCGTGTGCATACAAGTTTGTACACACTGCTAGAGAGACACAACAAATCCTTTGTTTTTTTTCTTAAGCTTACTCTTAAACACTCAGCTTCATCATGTGTATTACCCCAACTATATTTGTGTTCACTCTTTTTAATGCAGTCTTCAGTTTCCATAGCTAAGTTAAAAAGCAAAAAAAAAATCACACTGGCTGACTCATTCTAACACTATAAACAACACATTTCCTGTAAGAGATGGCTGTGTTCTGCTCTTTTCCCCATCCTTTTCATGAAAAACTGGATTGTATGAGACATGTCGAAAATGAGGAAACAATTTTTTCCCAGTGTAAAAAAGATATTTTTCAAATTAAGTACCTTAATTTCCCCAGAGTACATTTATGGTCATTTGCGGCCATGTAAATGCCCCAAACTGTCATGTTTAGTGATGGGGACTGACTGTGGGCAGCAGAGCCAGAGTCATTATAGATAAAATAGGCTGCATGATGGAAATAAAAAAACGGGGTGCTCAGTTGTTGCCATAGTTTTCCATCTGCAGTCCATCACTCCATTACTACCTTTATATGATCTCTTATGGACTCCATTTTCTTCTCTTTTTGTCTTCTTGACTCTTCCAACAATCTCGACTTGATATATAATGTATTCATCTACAAAAAAAGTTGGATTTATCCTCACACAGTATATTGCATTAACAAAAAGCCACCTGATATCACCACAACATAGTTTGACAGGCATAAATCTAATTAAAAACCACTAACGAAGTTCATATAAGCCAAACTATCAACAGTGCATTATTGAATTTATTCCAACAAAACAAAAGTTTAGTGTTTATTTGTTGTGTAAGAGAAAATACTGTCTCCAAATCTAATTTAACAAAATGTCAATATATTTGTTTACTGTGTAACTGGATAACATTGCATACTGATCTCATCTTGGGCTTGAAAAGAGTTCTCACACCCATTATTTTTTGAGCTATATTTCAAAATAAAACAACCCTGTGAATCCCTGAGAGATATGAACTGAGTTTTTAAGTGTTTGTGTGTGTCTGTGTGTAAGTGCATGTCCATGCGGCACCGCATGCTCCTTTTGCCCCGGGTCATTTATGAACACAGAAGCCATTACCAAAAACCTCCCAGATCTGACTTGTGTCCTTCACTGTACCTCTCCCACCATGTATCAAGGTCCATCTGGGTCATTGAATCCCAGCAGTGTCACAGTGGCTCAGCTGAGCACCAGTCAGTGAGGAGTGAAGAGTGCCATGTTGGCGTCACAGAGACTGTCTGGTAGTCTTTGGGGCTGACACAGACGCTCAAGCTGGAAAATAGCTCATGTTCTTCATTTGACATGCTGATCTGTTGTCTTTTGAGGGAAGTGGAAAGTGCAGAGCAGCTACAGATGCGTTTTCTAAGACTTGTTGTTTACTGTTTAATTAAATTAGACAAGCATCCACACTCAAGCCTACAAACATCCTTTTGGGAAGATAAAAGATCAATGACCTTCCGGTCAATGACCGCAGATACTGTAGTAGTTTTCTGTCTCTCTTTCCTCCTCCCTCTGCATCCTTGTTATGGCATTGCAGCCGCTGGAAATTGAAGTGCCTGCATGTCTAATTACAAAACAATGGAGTGGAAAATTAGAAGAGAGAGTGGAACTAGCAGCATTGTGTGTATGAAGGGCCTGAACTGAGTTATAGTGACAGAAAATCTAACCAGGGTTGAAACCACCGTAAAGTCTACACACTGTGACTCTTGGCACATCAACAGTGTCCTCAAAAACCAATGATTAGCAAATCATTGGATTAAGGTTTCGGCCTGGGTGCCAGTTAAGGTAGGGCAGCTCAGCTGGCACCGTTTCTGTATTGACCTATTTCGTCAATCTCGGTCTAGTTTCTAATTGGAATATACTAACCTACCTGATTAAAGAAACTAAAAGCAAAATAGGGCTCAGCACGACGTAACTTGAAACAAAGTTTGAACAATGAAGCACTATGTCAGAATATGCAAAAGAATATACTTTAAATTCAGACACAGTGTCAATGTCATCCAAATGGAATAATTAGTCACAGACGTCGTAGTCAAGGAATAGCTCTGCTTAGTCAGCCAGAGCCAGACTTTCTGAATTTGTAGGCATTGAAACTTAAGTGCAGATTATTTGCAAGTAAAATCAAGGTCACGCTTTTCTCTTTATTGTTTTTTAAACTACTGTAACCAAGAGCTCAATATTTTGAGTTTGAACACACTGAATTTAATGTTCCTGGTAATTATCAACAATAGGGGAGCCCCGGTTGGGCTTTTTTTTCTTCCAATCCTGATAGCATGCAACAAAATATCAGCCAACACCAATACCAATGTTTGTGCAGCAGTGTAAACTCTTTTTAAAATAGCTGGGGATTTGTTTTATGATGCTGCTGTTAAGACAAGCAGATCAATCGATGTGTCTACTGTCTTAAGATAGCTTCTGCTGTGGGAAATAAAAAAAAAATATAAGCATGTTTGCTCAATGAAATGGTCTATTGACATGTCTGTAAGAAAATAAACAGGATTCTAAACTGATTGGTGATAATTCAAGAAATGTTCCCCCAAGTTTAATCTGAAGAAAATAAACAATTCCATTTTTGTTTGCCTTGGAGCATTTTACCAACTTCAGAGAATAAAAAATCTGATTATCATGAAATAGTCTGAGCACAGAGTGTTTCATGTTCATATACAGACTGTTTCAGTACAGTATTTCCTACATTCTCTACATCAGTGTTTCTCTCCATCCTTCAGGCTTTAAATATTTTGTACACTCACAAATCACAAGACTGAACGAAAGGCATTATGTCACATGATGCTCCCCTCCCACAGCCTCGGATCATTTCTGTTTCCCTCTTAGCCGCAGTTCACCTTCTGCTCTGGCACTTGGCAGAAAAATGTAAATTCTCGGTGGGCTGTCTTTGCCCCCAGACCACCAACTTCTACTGTATGTTTCTATCCCCTTTGCTGTAGGCAGCAGTCAGCAGTGATAATGTTGATCAGTGGATGAGGTAGCTGCACATATCTTTTACACATGAGTGTCATTTGATACTGGTGGGTTGTTTTCACTTAGGCTGTCAACCTTTTGGGGTTAGGGGGTTTGGGGCCACAAAGCCTCATATCTCAAGACCACACATAACAGCCTCTTTAAAGATATTTGTGGATATAATCTGTTGAAAAGTGTTTGGTAGACTTTATCTTTCAATATAAAATGACATCTTAGCGTTGACTTTAACTGATGGCATTTTTGTCTTTTGTCTTTTCTCTCTCCATTCTCCCGTCTCAGTCTCTGATATTTCTAGCATGTGTTGGTGCAGTGGGGCTGGGTCTGAGCCTGCTCGTTCTGGTGGTATACCTGGTCTGCCTGTGTTGCTGCCGCAGGGACATAGATGAAGACACCAAGAGGCCTAATACCTGCTGTGTCACCTGGGCTGCTGTCATCACAGGTCTCATCATATGGTGAGTCTGAAAGGTTAAATGGTCAAATAATGCCATTGCGTTTCTTGTTGTACCAGTAAACTCACAGATACACATGTGATGACCTTGATCAGTAACTCTACACACCAGTATTAATGAACTGAAACCTATGTTTTAGTTTTTGGGGGGATTTTTTAGATGCCACTCTCCTACTTTGTGAAAACAAGAGAAAACACTGCAAAAAATATCATCAAGACATTCAGGAAGAGGGAGGACAGTACAGCTAGTTTTGGACACACTGGGGCTATCAAAGGAAACTATGCTCAAATTCAAATATGAGTCAAATGGCTTGGTTCTATCTGCTGTTTATTCCATGCAAAGTTTTAATACAGGGTCAGATTTATTAGTTTCCTCAGTGCTGATGTGCAGCTACCTGCTTGTAACCAAGGTTCAACTTGTTCCTTCTAAAGAAAACAACTAAGGCTAGTTAAGCTGGCGTGTTTCTGACAGGCCACATCATCAGCAGGGCCCCGGTCAGCTGACGGCTAGGTGATCAGACCTCTAGATCCCTCAGCTGACTGTTCAGCTGACTACACCCGCCAAAACTTTGACCGCTGATTGCTCAGCTTGGTCTGTTTAAATGCTCCACCAAACCATAATGCTGCAGCCTTGGCTTTGGCCTTTGAGAAGTATGCTTTTGCAATATACTGTCTTGTGCTTTGCTCCATTGCTGACTGTGAATTACACGTAGTGTACCCAAATCTCAGATTGTCACAGGTTGTATTCTCTTAGTATCTTAGTACTGCCAATTTATTCAAGCATAAATGACCAGGGAGCTCCCATAAAACTTTCAGAGCCACGTTGTCAGACATAATTCTACTTTTGTGTATGGTTTAATACTCTTTAATGCACAAAATGTATCCTGGCAGAAAATAAAGAGAAAGTCAAATGAGTCTCCAAAAAGGCTTGATTGAATTTGCGTTAAGATCCGCTTAAACTTGTGTTGGGCTCTAACTTTGTTAGCTTCCTTTATTCATACCAAGCCACTGCTACAGCACACAAGGGCTGTTGTAATGTTAAGTGACTGGGCATGATGCTGTTTAGCAAAGGAGCTCTGTTCTCCAGTCTCTGCTCAGAGCTCTCATCTCTCTCTGTAGAAGCTTGTTCCAATGGACAGTAATATATTCAGCTCAACAAATAAACTACCACATACGGCATCCAATTAAATAATCTAGCTATAAGTTAGTATGAGGTTGAACACACAGTCTGTACATCAGGTTAGGTTGTGTGGTTTAGAACAACCCTTTCAGTGTCGCCTTCTTCCTCTATATGGAAGTTTATTTGCTAACAACAGCATTTTGTCTTTGGCTTGAGATTGTGAAGTTGTGCCTTTTGACATGTTGTTAATGTTTAATACTATGTACCTATTGACTTGCGTTGCTATTGATGGAAGTTCTGAGCTGTAGCAGAATCAGCTTAATGGAAAATGTGCTTGTTACATAAAACTGATGGTTTTTATGCTTGTCTGTAGTAAAGAGGGCTTGTAAGATTCTCTTGTATAATATCACAACTGTACACAACTTTTTGTTCTTTTATTATGTTGGGTCATGGGATTTTTATCAGCTAAAATGAGTAGACATGTACTGTAGAAAGATCTAATTGTTTACCGTGATCACCCTGTTCACTTTGTCCAGCTTTTAATTCAGCTTGAAATTCTAGAAGAAGTTGCACTGCAGAACTCAAATCGAAAAAAAGGATTTAAGAGCTGCTGCACCTCTCTGGATAATTATTTCTGACCCCAGGAGGATGAATGGGGAAAAATTGAGGTTAAAGATAGAAAACAAATCTAATATTCTAAAACTCTCTCCTCACTGTGTCAGTCTCTGTTAATCCTGATACAGTTTATTGAAGCAGCAATATGCTGGTCTCCACAGAATCAAGGCATTTGTCTGTTATTACTTGTTCATCCACTGTTTCCATTTGTTCAGCTCACAACATGTCTTGAATACTAAGGTACAGTTGTCCAGTCAAAACAAAGTCTGTGAAGCAATACATCCTTGGAGGAACAAAGACACTAAATATCCTTGAGTGCACATGTGCTCCAGTCCTATTGTGTATTGTGTTGGTTTCTTTTAACACCTCTAGCTGCTGCAGCCTTTTCCACAGCCACAGAAAACACTAATGCTTCCCTGGAGGCTAAACTGCCCCATGATGTCCTGTGTCATTACTGTTTCATTACCCCATCATTAGTGGGTCTTTGTTGCTGCTGATATGTCACTAGGCTGGCCAGAGGGTTAATGAAGAGCTCATTATCCAGGCCGCCGCACCTCCACCTGGAACACAAATGTCTTGAAAAGCATAAAGCGAGATTGTTCAGTATTCTTTAACCAGGTGAATGAAATCATTTTTATAACCACATCCATGCAGTTTGGGCCGTAAGGATTACTGTAATCGTATCATTTTTTTTTTTTTGCTCCGACTGGATCGTACAGAGTATGCCCCCAGTGCCCTTAATCATAACCAGAGGGAACAAGTTTAATGGAGGAGACGCAGGCAGTGGCTTTCAATATGCTTACAATGTTACAGTGTCAGGATGCTGGCGGACACCGAAAGGAACACACAACTTTGCACAGAAGCATTCACAGTGACATATCACACACACCCTGACAGGATGTGTTAGGTGCTAAAATAAAATAAGACTCCACATCCTCTCTTTGCACTTAGCTAACTTCCTTCATTGTCTTTGTCTCACTGCGAAGGAGGATGGTGTTAACCTGGCCATGTGTCTACCTGGCTGTGTATGATTTCTATGCTTTTGCAACACAGATGGTGCTAAAAGTATCCAACTTATGAGTCATTGTGAGAGTAAACTCGGGCTTAGTTTCACTCTTTTTGTGTTTGTGTGTATTTATGTGGTATCCCAGAAACAACAATCCTGCTCTGACGTCCTGCTATCTGATGTGTGATTGATGAGCTCCCCCCTCTAGCTACGGAAACTGCCCCCAAACGCAGCTACTAGCAGCGTTGCTACAATATGCATTGTCACTAACCTCCGACCTTTGTGTAAAGTGACCTTACTGCAATAAAGTATGATGAAATTGTATCATTGCTCCTGTCACTTTAGACGGTTAGCAGTAGGGGTACACTGACTCTGGGGGTTAGCCAATCCTCCCTATTACAGAGGCTCAGGCACAGTCTCAGGCTGCAGGAAGGTGAGAAATAGGGATCCTGTGTATTCCACTCGGATACATTTTCGGATGTCGAACAGAATTCTGATGTGGTTTTAGCCATGAATGGGATAACAAAATTCAAAGTTACTGCTGGGAATAGAGGTTTGATATGTTTAACTCAGGATCTGTGTGTGAGAGACAAGGGTAAGCAAAACAGATGGAAGAAGTAAGAATGGGTGGAGGGTCTTAAAGGAAGAAACATGACAAATAATGAAAATGTCTTTCACATATCAGTTCCAGTTTTCCAACATCCCAGCCCATATGGCAGCCTAGTGGAAGAGATGAGTGGAGGGAATAGCATAGGTGAAAAGATATTCTAAGACTGCAAAATTTTGACCAGACTTCAATGTTAAGACATCTGACAGATACAAAAGTGATGAACGATGAAAATTAAAGAATCTTTTTTTTACAGTTTTTAAACAACTTATTGTTGTATTCATTTATTCATGAATTTGTTGGAAATGTTTCAGTTGCCAGTAGCATGTTTTAGCCTATAAATGTACAACAATAAGATTATAAAAAAACAATACAAAGTCTCTACTGTATAATACATATTTCCCCTAAAGCCTCAATGTCTCCCCTGAATAACATCTCCTTATCTTACTTGTCCTCTAATAACTGCATGCATTCCATAATCAAGGAGTACTGTGATAAAACAAACAAGGAATTAATTGTGTTTATTTATTTTTTTGAATCTGAATCTCTCCGTTTTCACAGTTCTGCTGTAGGAGTGGGTTTCTATGGAAACAGTGAGACCAACGATGGGGTGTACCAGCTGACCTACTCGCTCTCCAATGCCAATCACACATTGGGTGGCATCAACAATCTGGTGAGCGGAGCACGCCAAGCTCTCAACAAGCCACAATCATATCAGCATCACAAACATTAGAATTACTTTTTTTATTTTCATCAGTTACAATTAAAGAATTTTCCTTTTGAATCAGTGCGAGTTGAGCTGTGTCAGAGTTGTAAGAAATATGGACTTTCATTTTGCTGTGATTAACTGCTAGTCCCATGCTTCTTATACTGTGACTTTTTTCAATTACCAACGTTATATGTTAGCCATGGTGGAACAAAGCATGGTCTTTTCATGGCTTACCCCACTTGGGAACAGTGATTTACAGCTGGTAGACACCAGACCCTCTCCTCTATTAATGGGGGTGTGCATCTGTCTCAAAGCAGCATCTCCCTGTGGGGGGTCTGTATCTGCTTTTTGTCACAGTGAAGGAATTGAGGTGACTGCTGCCTCTGGATTTGTAAATAGGGATTCTTTCTATACAGCTCCTGACCTGCATTCGGGGAAGTTATTTGGGAGGCTTAGGGGGGGAGGAGGGATAGGAAAGAGGAAGGAGAGCAAGGGAGTAAGAACAAGGCCCTGCAAGAAGCAATAATCACAATGAGGAAGGAGGGGATTAACTCCCATCTGCAGCGCATTAATGGATGTTAAGCCTCTCCTCTTTCCATCTCTCTTAGTCTCACTATCTGTACTATATATGTGTGTGTGTGTGTGTGTGTGTGTGTGTGTTTGTGTGTGTGTGTCATGTCATCATCACACATCCACTTAAAGCCCTTATATGCACACATATTGTATTCATGTGTGGACACAAACAGATTTGTGAGCACTCTTGCTTTGTGTGTGCTGAGTATCACTGTATATGAAGAGAGGACAGATTTAGGTTTAATCCATCTGTAGCTCACATGATTTGTATGATACAACAATCTGGGTCATGACGGGTACAAGGATACTTCAAAACAATATACAAGTAGTTGCCAGCTTATCACAGTCCTGCAGTAAATTCCACAATCAGGAAAGTTAAATGTTATGTGTTGATTCAACTTTAGGGTGCATTTAGTCTTCCCTTATTTATATAAATGTGGTGGACAAAATATTAGAAACGCCTCTCAGTATAATGTGATATAATTTTGCAGCATCACAAATGACATCCTCCAAAATGACCATAAAGCTGAATCAACACCTCTCTGAAGCAATTTCAACAAAAACTAAAAATTAGAACCTTTCTAAAGGCAGTTTATATTCCAGGGCTGTTGTATTGGACTGCATTAGTTTCAGCTTGGTGTGACAAATAACCTGGAAATGGGGGTGTAGTTTGCAGTACAGCACTTTCTTTGTGCCGGGGGAAGTAAATGGGATTCAACTTTGATGATTTCACATCCTTGCTACTGACTTTCTCTGCTGTATCTTGGTATTGATTTGATCCCGTAGCATGATGTATACTACGGCTGCATGAGAAACATAGATGTTCCTCAGGGAAACAAAGGCTCTCTCACTTGCCAAATCAGAGCTTGATGTAATGTACTCCACTTACAGAGCTGATGAGTTGGCCGGCTGTCCATCCCATAAAGCTAAAGCTGCCTTAGTCTGTGTTTAGCTTTGTGATTGAGAGAGTCATTTCTCCACTGATCTTTATTGGTTTACTAAATCCTTTCTTGGCCCTTCATGTGTGTTTCTGTTAACTTGGTTCAAAAGTAATTACTTCAGTAGTTTGCTTTATCTTAATACTATAAATACATTTCTCTTGTTTTATTTTACACACTGGGGTTGATATCAGATTTGTCCGGTAAAGTAATTGGCACAAGAGCGACCAGATCTATCTGCTTCACGAGGCTGCTCTGAGGTTAGTGATTTACACCAGCAGCTGTTTGGCTGTACCGATGCCTTGTTAAGGCTCTTCTCATCATAAAATATGCACTCTCAGGGATCATCATGTGTCATAGAGGGAAATATTTGATGAGGAGGACCATTCTGTCTTTTCCCATTGAAGGGGGCTTTTGATTGTTCTCAGGCATTCTTTATTTCAGCCTCATTTCCAGTGTTCAGCTTGCAATATTAAGAGCTCTTCAGCACTGCCCGGAAATAATGGATGAGAAAACATGGCAATCACACTTTATCAGAATGTCTGCTTCCAATTTACAGCCGTGGTTACACTTTTTTATATAGCTCTTCCTCTTTGAAAGTGAAAGCTGTCTTGTGATTCCTGGAACAAAATGATTACTACTTTCTGCGCCATACATCAGTTCCCTTGAATGTCTCTCCTCAGTGTCCTGTTTCTCAATGTATTACTTGACTTTAAACCGCTGTGATCATATATATTGTTTTATTGTCACGGTTAATACAGCAAAAACTCAGATATATAAAATCACCGAAGGCATCAAGCAGAACAGTTCAGTTGCATGTGAGCTGGTGCTTGGAGTACTGCTGCTGTGAGCCTCAAATCAGTCAGTCTCATTTAACAGGCGTGTCCAATATGGAGAAGCCTCCTTGTGACCCGCTTTCAGTAAAAGTGAGCTTTAATCCATTTTAAGAGAAGACGGGACGGTCCAGATTAGGGAAATGTGGATCACCCAGAGCAGCTAGCTGATGGATCCCATTTCTCACACTCAGGCATACTGGCTTGCAGATAAGATTCGGGGCGTTGTGGCAGGAGCTGTGAGAGATGCTGAACATAGAGATGGGGAGTGAGAGCAGTTTACTGGCAATCACATACTCCCCCCCCCCCNCCCGGGAGTGCTGGAGTGGAGGATGGGCCTGTATCTTTGCCTCATCTCCGCATGGATACTCTTTCTGGGGTCTTGCTTACAAACCATCAGAAGCATCCACTCTGTAGAATTTAATCAAGAGTGTTTGAAACGTTACAGTGTCAATGAGACTAAGAATCGGTTTTATCTTCTTTGTGGTGAGCCTCCATAGCGTGGGAATGAACAGCCTCACTCAGAATACCTGAATGTGTTAAAGAAGTCATGGGTGTAATGGAGAAAAGATGGTAGATAAAGAAAGTGGGACTGCTGCAAACTGCTTCAGATTAGAATACAGAAAGCAACATCTGCTCAGAATTAGTGGAGCCTCCTACTTGGTGTTATGTTAAATATACTGTTCGAGCAAAGCCATTGTGGTGTGGGTGGTGTGTGTGTGTGTGTGTGTGTGTGACTGTGTCTTTTTAAAACAAGGGTCCTCTTGCTAAATTCTTGTGAGTTTAAAAAAAATCATTGTTGTTCCTAGAACTACACTTTTCTGGACAGAAATTGTAGATGTTTCTATTTAATCTAGAATCTCCAACCTTAAAGGTTTGTCTTATTCTTAGGTCTTATTCGCTTTCTGGCTGAGAGCAAGATGGGAAGATCAATACCACTCTTGTATCTGTCCATGAAATACAATGCTACAGCCAACGTCCGGTTAGCTTAGCTTAGCACAAAGACTGGAAACAGGGGGAAACAGCTAGCCTGGCTAAATCTAAAGGTAACAAAATCTTCCTCCCAGCATATTTCCAAGAGAGAAAGAGAGAAAAGAGAAAACTTTCTTCAACCTACACATACTCATGTTTTGACAAACATTAAACCCACTCTGTCAAAAAGCTTAACCGAGATTCTATTGTTTAGTGTTAGTCCATGTATTGAAAGGCCTGTCAAGCAAATTTGGAGTGACAGCACATATTCTCAACTTTTGATGGCAGGGTTACTCTTTTGTTTACATTTGCAGAGTGGATTGCACCATGAATGCCATGTTTTAAAATATCTGTATAAGTGGATCAAGCTATTTGTGTCTGTGATTCTCAATGAAATGTGGCTTCGGTAGAGAAACAATTTCCCCCTGTCAGCGTCGGGCGAAAATTGACCTGTTTCTAGCTCCATTGATGCTGTGAAAGTGCACCCGTTTACTGCATCACATTGTTTTTGTTCAAACAGAAAAGTAAAATGTATTTACTCTACTCCACCATGCCTCCTCCCACTCTGTTCTCACTATCAAAGACCCCTGTGATAACAGGCCTCCCCGGTATTGTTATCAGTATTCCACTCTAACATTGTTTACCTGAATAAAACACACAGTTGAGGAGAAAAGTTAATCTTTTCTTGAGGGAGTGCTCCCTTGGTTCTTTCACCTCCCTCTATATTTTCAATCTTCTTTTTATGAATATCCGTTTTTTATGAATTTATTTATGTTCCTGTTTCCTTCTGACCCTGTTTTCTCATTGACACCTCTTCACCTTTCCCCCTCCCTTTATTCTGTTACCTACTATTTCCTATTTTCTTTCATTTCACCCATTCTCTTATCTTTATTTTATTTTTTAGGTTGCAGGATCTCTGGGCAATGTGGAGGCTGGACTCAAACAGCACCTGGAACGGCTGGATGAGATTTTTGCTACAAGGTCCGACTACCTCCAAGCCCTGCGCTTCATGCAGCTGATGGTCAACAACGTCATCCGCGAGCTGACTGCTGTGCCGGACATCAACAAAGCCAATGTCGACTTGGCGGCCATTGCTGACCAAACAGCCTTCATTGAGTATTACAGGTAGGTGGAGCTTTAGTTGCTCCCCTGGGGTGATTGACATTTTATTCCATCTGTGTGTGGTTGAAGTAAACATGCTGCTCAAAATGAGACTATAAGTGATCGAGACCAGACACAGAGCAGATGGGATTTTATTGATCTTCCCCTCCGGAACATGGACCGGAAAAGCTATTTTTCCTGATTGCTAAATAAATGAAAGCTGAAATTGTGCTTATTGCCCACTGTGCGGTTTGAGCTCTACCGCTTATTGCTCTTGCAGAATGTTATGCATGGCAGAGTGGCTATTAGACCATAAATGATCTCCTTACCCGCAGACCGTCGCTCACATTGATTGCAATTATTATTTTGATGTGGCTCTCTCTTTGAGAACTGTGTTCTTGTGAAAAAAATATTGAGAGGCTAAAAGTGAAATTCAATAAACACAAACAAAAAACAAATAAACCCAACAACAAAGTAGTCCAAATGAATAAAATATCCAGTATTAATTCAGGAGGGGGGGTACTAATTTATGAGGCTCCAAAGGCTGCTGCTCCAAACTGTGAGTGTAATTTTACAGCTTCAGTAGCTTGTTTTATTTTTGAGCACATAAAACTTCATAGCGCTGTTTTGCCGTGAAGTTTCACATTTACAACCTGGTCATTACTGTACTGGAGGAGTAATTTGGACTAAATTGGAATGAGAGGCTACGAGGAGATTTAGGGGGTACGGTACCTTCTGCAGAAGGATTTGTTTGATATACATTATAGGCACAAAGTTAATCAAGGACCAGGGCTTATCTGGATATGTGAGTTGATGTCCTCTCATCAAATTCATCCCATAACTCCTGCCTGTCCCAGTAGGTTGCAGATTTAGTAGAAGTAAATTGCAAAGTATAGAGCTCTCATTCTGACTGAAGTGCCATTACTTCTTCAGCCTGATTTCAGTTTAACTCAACTGATAAAACATATGTTGAATCATATTTGCATATATCACACTACACTACCTGTTCTGTTGGACATAAAATATTTTTTTTCCTAATACGTACAGTTCAGAGACCTTTCACTGTATATGTGACATGCCAGTTCTGCAGACACTATTGAATTTAAACCTACACCCTTGAAAGTTGAAAAATATGCATGGCTCTTACGCAGGTGTGTGCAGCAAGATGATTAACAACACAGTTTATTGCTTTGTTTACTTGTTATGAGGCTCATCTCCGTGTGTCTGTCGAAAGTTGTGTGAGTCACCTACCCCCTGGTCATACACAAGATAGGCAGTCTTAGATAACCTCCGCTGCAGCTCCATATCCAGTCTGTTCGACATGAGGATTTTGGTGTTCCTTTGCTTGTGGTAAGATTTATTCAAAACCTTTCACCTAAAAAGTTTCTGCCTTTTTAATTCAGTTTTACATCATGAACTTTTAATGCAATAAAACCCACTTGTTCTGGTTGGATCAACCTGCTTGTACAGTGGTCATGTATTTTGATTAAAACTAGAAATGTTCAAACTTTCCATGGTTCTGAGCTCCTCGAGGACTTTTTGTCCATGTTAACTTAAAAGTTGAGCTTGACAGTTTGTTCATGACCTTTGAAACAGTAGTGGACAAAACAATCTCTACTCTCGGCAAGTTGTTTTGTCAACTAGAAATGTGCTGTAAATTTATGTGCATGTGAAACTAGATTTCGGAAGAAATAATATAATATTAGATATCCGCGTAGCCCTGTAGTTTGAACCGGGTCTTTCGCAAAATGAAAGGTGAGTGGACAGTTTGTCTCCAATATAAACTATAAACCCAATTTAAAAGATAAAATAAGCCGATTACGAGTTTATTTTTTTCCATTACAATTTTGACTAGATTTTGGAGTTTGAACTTTGAACTTTGAACTTAAATGAGTTTGCATATTTTCTTCTGTACTTCTCATTGAAGTTGCTATGGTGATATCAAGTGTCTCTGACTCCTGGCATGACAAATAACCACAGTTGTGTTACTGGTAGTGACTCACTGACCGATTCCTATCATTAATTTCATGCATACATATTCCCACATGGTGTGTTGCTCCTATCCTGACACCAGATCTTCTTTTGGACTACAGTTGCCACTTTGCGCATTCTGACACCAATCTCCTGGGTGTTGATTGGATTTCATGCAGCCACTGGGCTATGACCATTTTGTGGCAGGGCTTTATTGATGAACAGCAAATGTTATGGCCAACCCAGTGTTATAGGAACAAGGGTTCCAAGAAATGACACTATTCTGTTTTCCAATATTATATCTTCCATTCCCTATTCTATTTCTGAGAAACGTGTCTGCAGTTCTTTTTATGCAGACAAAGTAAAGTGCAGTCTCTCTTAGTGTTTTTCTCCATCCATATGCCCTCTTCTGCAAGAAATATCCAGTTTGCAGTTCATTCTCAAAGTCTATTAGGGCGCCTCTGGACTCCATCATATAATATGAGTGGATCATATTCTCTAGTGACCTTTTTTTGACCAACACACATTAATTAACATTTCTGTAAATGGAGCCAGTGTTAGCCAGCTGGCTAATTTTCAACTGCAGTCCTTGCAGGCGAGGTGTATTGAGACCAATAATGGTTAAAAAAACCCCCAAAAAAACCCCTTGGTGTACAGATTTTCTGCAATACTGCAGATACGCACATAGCAAGTCCATGTACAGCATCTTTAGAATTCCCCTGTTTGTGTTACATCCGGAACAACAATGTTCTTGGTCATTGCTAAAAGATTTACAATGCTACCGGGGCTTGTGGAGTTAAGAATGAGTCATAAGCATTCCCACGTGTTTGGTTGGTCAGAGCACACACACACACACACACACACACACACACACACACACTCATACTTCAAGTCCAGGCTGACTGTAGGCCATTCCTGTGAAGGACATTTTCAGAGCTTGAAAAATTAATGTCTATGGATTTGTGGTGTTGAATTATTAAGCCAACAGGCTGGAAATTACCTGAAACAGATGGGCTCTAACTAGGAGACAAGAATGCTGATATACAGCACACACAGATCTCACACATTCAGTCCCGAACATATGTTGGGCCGGCACTTCCTGAGGCTTATACGTGTGCACAAAGCATGCTGTCTGCAAGTGAAAGTGCTCAATCAGGATTGTTACACTGATGCTCCCTTTTCCTGTCTCATAGATGGCTGACCTATCTTCTGCTGCTGATCATGGATCTGGTCATCTGCTTGGCCATGTGCTTGGGGATGGCCAAGCAGTCTCGATGGCTGCTTATCACGTAGGTGCCCTGAGTGTGTACGTGGAGGTTTGCTTTTCATCACGTTTCTGAGGCCATTTCTGTTCTCATTGGCCTCTGCCTGGATCACAGCCCGCAGACAGACAGGGCACCAGTCAGCCTCTCTGGCACCAAATAGGTCACTCCACTAACAGCACCAACAATATCATTACATCTTCAAATAGCACTCTGCCCTTCTTCCTCTCCTCAGTGACTTGCCCTTTATTTCCACATACAAAGAAAGTCAGCCTTATAGTATTATACATATGCTCAATCAAACCGGCTGATCAGTTTGCTGAATGTATTTTTTATATTTTCAAACTAGATCAAAACCATAGTAGTTTCTTCCCTCAACAAGAGAAAATAAGTTTAGATTCCAAAGCTCTGAGAGACAGGGAAAGATTAGGAGGAGGAACGTTTGATTCGGTAAATTGCAACCAGTAATTTAAACCAACACTGATGTCTGACAAGCAAATCCACTGTCCAGACTTCCCATCCCATTTGCCCAATTTAGTGCAGCCTACGTGTCAGTGTTAGCGGATGATGCTCGGGATCGCTCTTCACATCCCGCTCTGATGGGTCTCACTAATGCCTATTGATCGCCCGAGCAGGATGAGTCTGCTCCCTTAACTAATTATTAAGTGCTCTCAGGCTACTTTATCGGTGCTTTCAAGAAGGTCCGAGGAGTGAGTTGAGAACAGAAGCCCTTTGCAGCCTTTTTACATCCATCAGGGGTCCATTCTAATTCATAGCACTTTCTCTAGCTCCTGCCAGTGGTCACTAAGAAATTGTGGTTAATAGTGGGGTGATTTTTTGATGTTTTTTTTTTCATAAAACACCTCCGCAATGTTAAGAGCCTGTTGAACTCTTCACTGTTCAGACAAAAGGGGGCAGATAAAACAGAGGGTCGGCAAAGCAAAGCTTGTGGCAGCTTTTGATTGACAGTGACAGTGCACAGTGATTGACGGCTAATACATCCATGATTGACAGAAAGTGCAGCCAATTAAAGTGTTGCTAGTGGAATCCAGCGGAGCCGAAATGACAAAAAGACAGAGACGGAAAGTCCCCAGACTTTAAGTGGTATTATCTTTAGTCGTGGCCTTGTGAGACCTCTATTGAACAATTCTTTTGCTTCGATCAAACTTACTTCTGAATAGATCTTTTTTTTATAAGTCTAGAGCTAACAAGTGAATTCAGCATGGAGTCATGAGTTAATTTATCTTTATATCGCTCCATAATAAATTGAATTTCAGCGGTATCGTCTCATCTGCGATGCACCAGTACAAAGCATGAGTTGGGCCTCTGTCTTGAGGGAGAAGGAGAACAATTCCCAAGCAAACGCTGAAAAGAATAAATCAAATTAACTAGGTGAAAAAGGGCTGAAGATCATTGGTACAAAGACAAACTGATTCATCTGCTTCTCCCCATGTGTCTTTGTCTTTGTCTGTGTCTCCCTGTCACTCCCTCTCTCTCTCTCTCTCCCATTTGCTGTTTTCCTCCAGGATCATGGCTTTTGTAGTACTGTCTCTGATCCTGAGCTGGGCCTCTCTGGGAGCGGGCACTGCTACAGCTGTGGTGAGAAAACTCTTTTTTTAAAAATCTTTCTTTAAAATCTTGTCACACTTGCTTCTTATTTATTATTTGTTCATGTTTGATTGGACCCTCTGACACTCTTGCAAACCACTTCTTTTTTAACCTGCGGAGCCATAGACATCTTGGCGGACGGTGATGTTTAGCTTGTGTTTAGCTTTAACACCTCGTGCAATTACTTCCCAAGGGTATTACCATCAATAAACATGTGTTCTTGGACATCTTTCCTGGTTAAAGAGTGTCTGTATGTTTGTTTAGTTTACAGCAGGCGCTTTTCCGTGGTCAGCCATGCAGTAAAGCTGATTACAAGTCCCCAGCCTTTTAGGTTAATCAACCCTTAGCCCCACCGTTGTAAACAAAGCTGTTTCTAGCATTAATTACCAGCTCTGCTTTCTTCAAAATCTCTTCTTTTGTTGTGCTCAGCTTTATTTCTCTTTCAGTCCTCCTTATATCTGACAGACTGTTCTCTCTTCCTGTCTGTACATCATGTGTTCAGCACATCTGGGCTTAGTGTGTTTAATGGAGCTTATATTAGGGACACTGTCTCGGGTACAAAGAGTAACCCCTTGCTTCCTCACGTCCACTGTCTCCTCTCCTCAATCTCCTTGCCTCCTGTAGATTATCCCATATGTTGATTATCCCACAGGATTTTACATCTGGACAGCTGTTTCAAGTGAGGCAGAGGGAAGAGAGACTGAAGCAGAGGGGGGTGACAGCTAATTTTAACTACACAGGTGTGAAGTGCAGACATCTCTTGTGGTTCTTGGTGAATGCAGAGTTTCTCTGCAGTTGTAAAGCCAGATTACCAATATCTTAGGCTGTGCCTGTGGGTTAGTTTAGCTCATTATAGTAGAACACACCCCTGCATTAAAACCTGTGACCTCTCTGGCCAGCTTGTCCAGAATAGTTGCATATAGCTTATCTCTAGCATGTATGTCTCTGTTACTGTCACTGTTATGTCACAGATGAGCTGAGGTAAATTTTGCTCAATAACTATACCAGCCTAGTTATTAATAGGTAGGCCAGTCCTCCACACAAAAGTGGATAATCAAAAAAAAAAACACGGCATTCAGTAATAAAATCTGAATATGGGACAGTATGCAAAACAAGCAAGGAAACTTGTTGCACCTGTACATCATTACTCAAAAATTGCATGGTGCAAAAACATGGTGCATCTTGATGATGGTGGTGTCCTAGAAAATGCTCATAAATTTATACATATTTGATGAGATGAAGCATAAACAAAATGTCCCCGCTAGTATAATGAGATAGAGATGAAGGGTAACATCCGAACAGTGCCCGACACGACGCTGTACAGTTTTTGCTGAATACGAATGTCATGTGATCGCAGTCGAGTTTAGAAATATGTTGCTTATGTCTAAGTGAAGTGGAATAAGTGTACATCTAATGATAAAAAGTAAAATTGAAGCTTAGATAGGCCTATTTTGTGTCTTGTTTTACAGTTGTGTTACCATGTGTTTTATTTTCTTGAATCCTGTATTGCATGATTTGCTTTTCTTTATTGATCATTGCTTTGTTAGAGAGGTAGGTTTGCTCACTGTAAAGTCCTTTGAGATGAGCTTTACAATGACAGGCTGTAGGAAGATACGTTTTGATTGGGGCTGACTTGAAAAACAGTGGACACAAGACTATATTAGGATTAAATGGCATGAGGCTTTGATGTTTGACTCTGCATCACAACAGATTTCTTGATCCCTTTGAACTTGATCAAATGGAACGACAGCCTGTTATTTTCTCCAGCTATTAATAATACATGTGTGTGAGTTAATTTTTATGCCTCCGCGCCGGCGAGAGCCGTGGCCGGAGGCATTATGTTTTTTGGGTTGTCAGTCCGTCCATCCCATTCTCGTGGACGCGATATCTCAGGAATGCCTTGAGGGAATTTCTTCAAATTTGGCACAAATGTCCACTTGCACTCAAGGATGAACTGCTTACAATTTGGTGGTCAAAGGTCAAAGGTCACTGTGACCTCACAAAACATGTTTTTGGCAACAACTCATGAATTCATACGCCAAGTATGACAAAATTTCACACAAATGTGTGATAGGATAAAGTTATGAAGTGATGACACTTTTTTTACCAAAAAGGTCAGCTTCACTGTGACATCATAATGTCCTGGAAAAACACTTTTTTTGGCCATTATTTATTGATTTGGACCCCAAGGTACTTGTATGAGTCCACCCTCTTCACTTCCTCACTCTGCATGACAACCAGGACAGGGGGCCTCCTGTTCCTCTGGTAGTCCACCACAAGTTCATTGGTTTTGCTGATATTGAGCTTCAGGTGATTGTTGTTGCACCATGTTACGAAGCTCTC
Source organism: Oplegnathus fasciatus (assembly GCA_003416845.1). Lineage (NCBI taxonomy): Eukaryota > Metazoa > Chordata > Actinopteri > Centrarchiformes > Oplegnathidae > Oplegnathus > Oplegnathus fasciatus. The sequence goes on from NTHP01000055.1 coordinate 273,006, forward strand.
TATCAGTCCTCTGTACTCCTCTGTGAAAATAGTCTCTAAGTGAACACAGCATGTTTCTCACTGGAAATTATACACTGGAATCACACATGTCAATATAGTGATAACTTCCATTTCGCCAAAAAAAGACACTTAATACCTTTTTTATTAACTTCCTTCAAAGTCAGCACTACATATATTACAGTATAAGGCATACTGTGGGGCGGTAATTCTAGTTGTTATTTTCCCTTCTTTTATTGCCTTCTTTTTATGTTCTGGGGAAGACTAAGTGTGCAGAAGCTGCGTGACCTTGACCTCTAATTGTTCATGCATGCACATTAGCAGCTCTACGTGGATGAACCAAAAAGCAGAAAAATATTTAATAGATTTCATCCACGATCAGCAAAGCATGACATGCTCTACACGGTCAATACAGCCTGAGGTCTGTTGCTGCATACCACGCATTTTTCTGTGTGCTTAATGCATGTGTTTGTGTGTTAAGTGTGCGCATGCTGCTGTATTGCACATGTCTGTGGGCATTTTGTGTGAATACTTTCATTTCACACTCGCTCCAGAGTTAAAAGGATGATAAAATGTTGTAAAACAAATAGTTTGTGTTTTTGAGAGATTGTCAATAACTGCCCAGTACAAAATCAGTTTCACTCAGTTGTAGCACAAGAAATTGGATCTAGTTCACGGCTTGAATAAATGCACTGCACTCCTTTTGGGCTTGTATACTTGCAAGATTACAGCATGTTGTTGTTTTCCTACAGGGCACCAGTGACTTTTGTGTGTCTCCAGACAAATTTATTGTTAACCAAACCAAAGATTTCCTCAGTGCAGGTAATTTATCTCTACAAACAGAATTGCAAAGATACCAGCTCTCTGTCACTGAAAGTTAAGACACAATGCTAATCTCTCTCCCTGTCTCCCCATTTCTCTCAATCTCCAGATGTTGCACACTATTATTTGTTCTGCAGTCCGAATCTACCAAACCCCTTCCAACAGGTATTGACAAAATGTCCAACGTCTCAGCTGTCTGCTTACACATGTAGTTGTTTACCAAGAGTCACACACTGGAAAATGTATTGCTATTTTAAAATGAGTTTTTCCTTGTTAGATGCCAAGCAGCTAGATCATTATCGGGCCTTAATCGGCTGTTCTGAAAAATGAGCCCCCAACACTAATTTAATTACTTAAAGTGATAAACTTTGATCAAAGAATATTCCTTTTTCATATGTGGATCTCAAAAAATTAGCCGTATCTTTTTCCCATGGCATAATCTCTGCCTTGAGGTACTCTCACTAGCAGCATTTTTTTAGTTTTTTATTCAATTGTATTTACTGTATATCATGCATACAGGCAGCTACTGTACATAGGCAACCCATGTTATCCTGATTTATTTCTAAGTTTAAAGACATCTGCCCATCACTTGTTCCATACTGTATATGACTTTTCAAACACCTCACACCATCCAAAGAGGTTAATTATTGGTGCTTGAAATGCAGGTGCATTTATAATTGCCTCAAGAATTACCTTGCACAATAAGCACACAACTCCAGTTGTATTTTATTGCATTTCTTGATTAGAATTGGTTTACATCTGGGAGTCTATTGCAAATGTGATGTTGGACTTGTAATGGCTCTGAAAGAAAATTTTGCAAGAAGCATTAGGCAACAGTTAGTCATTTTACTGTACTTAACCAGGTGCACCTGATGATAATGTGAGGTGGTGAATGGTAAACAAGCACACAGTGTGAATGGGATGCCCACTTACCAATGAGGAGGTTTTCTTTCTCGAGTGATACTCCACCTCCCCACCACACACAGTTCAACGCTTGCATGGCATCATGCAATTTAGTGTGATCCTACTACTTCTTAGGTATTATAATATTTGTATAGTATCATGAGCAGTACTCTATCTGTGTGGCATGTATTGTGGGAATTCATGGAGGATAAATCCACGACCAGTAATTATTAAAACCCACATGCTTAGTTATCGTCGCAGTATCCATTTAGGGATTAAAATGATGTTTGTTAAGTAGGTAAGGATGACATTTTTCTCTGATGGCCTAGTTGATATAAATATTGCTCATTTGTTTGTGCTTGAGATTGAGTAGTGGGAATAGGAGAGGGGACAGTGATTTGTGGGCGAAGGATAATCTGGGTCTATCTGTCTGGAAAGAAATGTGTCGTCTGTTAAGCGCATTATAAAGCCTTCTTTAACACCAAATTACTTGTTGACATGCTGCTCCCAAACAATGCTCTCCTTAATATGATCCTCTCATTGTTTGTGGTGGACGTCTGTGCGTGTGATGATGGCGGGTGATTGTGTTTTCACAGTCCTTGACAATCTGCCAGCGTTCTCTGACCACCATGCAAATCCAGATCCAGGGGTTGCTGCTCCTCTCGGTGCCCGTCTTTCCCACTGCTGAGGTAAGTGGCTGGCTGACAGACTATTACACCAGACTGTGGAAAAGTGTGTAGCATCCTCTCCTCTCTTTTATACCTTGTTATACAGAGAGACCTTTTGGGGATCCAGCGACTGCTGAACTCCACTGAGTTCAGTCTACACCAGCTAACAGCCTTGCTGGACTGCCGCGGGCTACATAAGGTAAGGTCAGGTTCTGACCGGGACACTTTTTAATAGGGCTGCTTTGTAGCACAGCTCAAAGCCACTTAGAGGACCAACTTGACTGATTTTCAACCGTATCTCTATGTACTTCTTATAGACTGACATGTTTATATACACCATTGCAATTGTCAGTAGACTCTGTATCTGCTAGACAGGCTCTATTCACCATCCCCAGTTTTTCTCACTTTAAAGCCTAACTTTACTTTTACAGGTGTGAGATTGTCAGAGTTATCTGTAAAGAGAATAAGACATCTCAGCGCTGAAATGAGTCTTGTAACATCAGATGCAAGCTTCTACATCAATAGAGCCATTGTATGACAATTGTAATAGTGTATACCGCATGGAGGTGTGCCACTCTTTAACAAAAGCACAGAGATAAGGTGAGGTGACGGGTGGGGGTGGGTCTCCCCTATTGTCACATCAGGCTCAGATTGAGGACTGTATTCAAAATGTCAGCAGGGTGGTAGTTTGGTGGACGGGGAGGTCAACGTGCATACCAGTAATATATAGCATCGACACTAAAAAGTGAAGATGCTCTCATACACTTTAAATTATGCTCAGTAACAGTGACAACACACACAACCACGCAAATGTCAAGACCGTTCGCAGAGCTTGTTAGGCGTTCCTTAAATATAATAAGCGAAACAAAGAAAGAATGCATTTGTAACATGAATGTCATCAGAGTAACATGAGGGTCTCAGCCTGGAAAAAAGATAACATTGTGTTTGTGCGTTTAAAGTCTGTGTGGAAGTCTGGGCTCTGCATTTCGGTCACTATCTCTGCTGTGAAAGGTTGTTTTTGTTGCTTTTTCCCCTCAGAACAGCAACAGTAAGACAGGGAGTTCACATTTAAAATATCTAAATCTAAATGTTGTTATAGTCCTGATATAGACTTAATCTGCCCGTTTAAATTAATCACGTTCGGTCCAGTTCACCTCTCTTTTTCTAGGCCATTTTCAGACTTAATAATAATAATAATAACTTAATAATTTAATAATATAATAATTTCTAGTATTGAAATTACTTTAAAGGAAAACCAAAAAAAGGATAAAGGAAAATTAAATGTCCACAAGAAGTGACATAAACAAGCGAGTCCATCAGTGTGCCCATGTCATGTTTGATGTTTGTCTGTAAACCTCATAACTCAAATCATCATCTTTAACTTTATGGATTTAGTCTCTTAATCTCTGTGGGTTTAGAGGAATAGATATACACATATAATGCATTAAAGTTCTTTTTGAAAAAAGGACTGTAATTTGTGCAAGGTAATATTGTTAGTGGACAATGACAATATCATGCATATGTATATATATATATATATATATATATATATATATATATATATATATATATATATACACCGTACTTCAGATATAATGTGTGTCGATTCTTCTAGGACTACCTGGATGCCCTAATGGGTGTGTGCTATGATGGGGTGGAGGGACTCCTCTACCTCTCATTGTTTTCTCTGCTGGCTGCCTGTGCACTCTCTGCCATGCTGTGTGTGATTTTCCGAGTGTGGACACTAATGGGCAGCAGGTCAGCACCAAGCAACCCCCTTATCCCATTATGTACTGCCCGCAATGCACTCCTCCAAAGTGTTAACGCATGCACTCTCCCTGTGTCTGTCTTTGTCTGTGCGTGTGTGTTGTGTGCGGATGTACCACTTTCATCCAGGGACAAAGAGTATGACGACATAGATGAGGAGGACCCGTTCAACCCCCAAGCGCGGCGGATGTCCTACAACCCCAGAAGGTCCAACATCCACAGTTTCTGTAGCTATACCAGCAGCCTCGGTAGCCAGGCCAGCCTTCATCCACCTCCGCAATCTGCTTCTAATGTCATGCCAGCTCCTGAATACATGTAAGAGCAATAGATGATGATAGTGAATTAGTATCCGTGTGTTTCATCTCTTACCGCCTTTCTTTCCCTCTCTGTCACAGGAACCAGTCCATGCTGTTTGGAGGGAGTCCTCGATATGAGAACGCGCCGCTGATAGGGAGAGGATCCCCACCTCCCTCGGTGCGTTGGCCCTATGAGGCTCTAGTGTCCCTAGTGTGATGACGATGATGGCACTGCTGATCTCAACATTGCTGCAACACTAACTGAAAGCATGCACAGCAGCACCATGAACATAACAATACATATACACTGTATAGAACTGTCAACACTTAGTGAGGAGTAATGTTGCTTTGCAAGTGATGGAAGACTGCTCTCTGCTGGCCACTGACTGAAGTGCATTCATCTCTGTATGCAAAGACACTCTTCACTACTAAGCTCTGAGCACATCCTCATGTCCTTTTCACCACTGCCTTGGATTGTATTTCTAATTCTTACAAAGTAACGGTTAAGACTAATGCATACATTTACCATGGGTTTTTGTTGGATAAAGACAGTGCAGGTAATTAGTTTTAATGGTAAAACTCATGTTCAATAAACGTGTGGTATGTCTCCAGAGCTGCAGCTAGATAATAGATGGCACTGGTAAATCCACAGTTAAAGTTTCTTTTAGGTCAAGTTTCTTTTCTATTAAGTTTTCTGTTTGCGTGGCTGACTCAGTGCTCAAACTGCATATGCAGCGTACCGACAACTTGAAACATCTTTTGAGGGAGAGAGAGTGAGAGAAAGAGAAAGAGAGAGAGAATGTGGACCCTTGTTTAAAATTGAAGTTTGCCTCTGTGAGACACATTTTAAACAGGCATTGGCATGCGTTTTTTATTTGTTCGTGTAACAGAGATGCTTGGAAAAGATATTTGCAGTAGATTAGCAATACTGCAGCATATGAATCTACAGAGAGATGTACGTGTAGGTTTTTTTGTTTGCTTTTTGTAAATCAGCTCTGCAACGCATTTCCACTCATGCTTTTATGTAAGCGGTTTCTCAATGAGGTATCTTACTGCTGAATATTAACCAGTGTTTCGTAACTAACCCTTTTGTTATTTTCATTTTTTTTACTCAGACTTTTAAAAACCGTAAGTTTTCTGTTATCTAACTTCTTCCTGATTGGTTTGATTTCATTTTCATTCCACTCCTTGAAACACACTGTGGTTCTTACCTCTGTAATGACGCTTGCTATTCAGGATTTTCTAACCTATAACACAAACACCCCCTTAAAGCTCCATACAGTAGGCTACCTCAGTTGTGTGACCTTTGAACTTCTGGCACTGATTTATCCACAGTGTGTTACATGTGAGTGTAACTTATTCTGTGACCCCTGACTCATGCCCTCTGTCTGCTCTTTACCTGCTCCCTGCTTCATTAAAATACCATCCCCTGATTCTGCAACCTCCTAATTAAAGAGCAGCTCATAATAAAAATAAATACTCCCCAAACTCAGATCATACCATTTTAATGTTTAATTTGATGATATTTTAAGATGCTGTTGTGTAAATGCAGATGTGCTAAATTGTGTTTTTCCATCATTTCCCTTGCAGTATTCGCCCAGTATGAGGACCACTTATCTATCTATGACTGATGCCCAGATCAGACACTTTGGGACTGACTTCCAGGTGTAGCCTGCTTCCCTACTGAATCCTTTTCATAGAAGCACTGTCTGAGACTCTGGGTTCTTACCAAGGACGCTGTCTTCATGGCATAATCCTGTTTATGGGAGCTGCAGCCCGCTGTCCCAATCTGAGGCATGAAAGCAGGCCATATGAGGCAATTACCTCAGTAACACACCAATGCAGTGCTCTGAAAGCCCTGCATGCAGTTTTGAACAGAGAGGACCTGTAAGGGTTCACCTCAAGACTGTTGTTGATGTTGTTGTGATGTGTGGAAATACTGTTGCTCCAATGTAAGCATCCCCATGAACCAAATCAAGTGTCTTTGAACTGATTGGATAAAAAAACAAACATGTTTTTTGTTTTATCCTATATTCTGGTGGCCTGCATGGATATTATCATCAATACGGTCAGTATTTTGATGTGAAGTGGGATGGCTGACCCATCCATCATGGCATTTAGATTTTTTGCAAAATCCCTACTCTTTGACAGTAATTTAATTCCTTCATATTTTAGGCCTTTGTTTGATTTTTTTTAATGGTACTATATGAAATGAAACAATATTTTCAACTTTTCTAAATAACAACAGAAGAGGTCAATGAAAACCACACCAAATATTGTAATTTTGTTGTGCACAGCCAAAGATGCTACTGAGTTGATATTTGTGATCAATTTTATTTTTCTCTTTCTTCGTATGTAGCTGCCATAGGTTTAAGCATCTCTTTGTTCTTGTTGTAATACTGTATGACCTGCTGATCAGAGATGAGTCATAGCTGAGGGGTTTATTATTGTTTTGCCATATTTGGAGAATATATAGCAGTTGCATGCGGGAAAATTCCCCTGGCCTAAATAAGCACAACAGGATGGGATTCAATTCACCCCCAGGCATTTATTGCTGTGCTGTGACACAGCTGGTAAAACATGAACTGAATATGCAAAAATTTAAAGTTTGTTCTCAGATCCGTCGACCCTCAGTATCTCGTGGAAGAGAAATTGTTCTCTTCAGCGTTGGAGAAATCTGCTGTATGCTGTTTTCTGTGTTGGATAATGTATCAAACTAATGTTTGACCATAAATGCTGTATTCAGACTTATGTGTTGTTGTATCATTCTTCTCTCTTGCAACAGCTCACTAATCATTTACTACTGATTATCTAATCTTTTACTCTCTTCACTCTGATATGTGAGATATGATGTCACACAGGGAAATATCCTCAGCCAGTACCATAAATCTGAAAAAACTGGCAGAAAATGTGTCTCTGCTCCATAGAACATCTTACGAATCATTTGAAGAGAGATGTTAGTAATGAGTAACTTAACACGAGGCTAAAGTATCCACTTTGGTTAAAAGTTTCAAGCTTGTTTTATGTCTGACCACAACCAGCATCACTGATGGGAGTGGTCCAAAGTGTGCTCTGTTGCACCTGTAACCACACCCAACAGTGATGTCACAGTGTCCTGGAGTACATCATTACAGCCAGTGGTGGACTCAGGCTGTCTGAGGTGCAGGGGCGTAAAAAAAAAAAAGGGCACCAACTGCATGCATGCAAAAAGTTGTGATGCATTTATGGTTAAAGCAGTTCCAAAGCCTGGTTAAGATTAAAATTGATTTATTATGTGACTACCAAAAACACACAGGGAACTTTTAACAATTTAACCATTTAGAAGTACCCAGAGGTCAACTAATTTTCTAGTATGTAGCACAGCCTATATGGCACTGGATTGTGTTTTCTCCACTGGAAGGGCACCATCACATTTTCTCCACTGTACAGGGGCACCCTAGAGGGCACTCACATTTTCTTGCACATTGAGGCCCCCATAAAACATGATAAAGTGCCCTCTAGGGTGCCCTCCCAGTGGACAAAACATGATAAAGTATCCTCTAGGCTGCCCTTTCAGTGTACAAAACATGATACAGTACCCTCTAAGGTGTCTTTTCAGTGTACAAAACATGATAAAGTGCCCTTTAGGGTGGCCCAATGTGCAAGACAATGTGAGAAAGTGCCCTCTAGGATGCCCTTCCAGTGGACAAAACGTGATAAAGTGCCCTCGAGGGTGCCCTCCCAGTGGAGAAAACATGATCCAGTGCACTAATGGGTGCCCTTCCAGTGGAGAAAACACAACACAGTGCCATATACCGCAGGGCATTGCCTACAGCTGGTGCCCTTTTTATTTTTTTCACCCCTGCCCCTCAAACAGCCTGAGTCCGCCACTGCAGCAAGGTGAGAAGTTAAACTTGCAAAGGTCTGCAAAAACAGGATCTTCAATGGGTGTTGGGCTACTTCTCACCCGCACAACCATATAAACACATTTTTTAATCATCATGTCTGCATAATTAAATTAAATCCGTTTAAGAGACCAGTGGAGCTAATGAGCTGTTTTCAAGCTGTTGGAGAAGACAGTGACTTAATCTGATCAAAACAAAACTGTGGTAAACTGGAAACTTTACTAATGTAAACTAATACTATGTTCAGCTGTGATAACTGTTGAACACTATCAATAGATCCACTTACAGCCTGTAGCGTCCTCCTGTCTCCATGTTCAGCTCAGGTGGGTCATTTTCAGAAGAAGTGTCGTGGTCGCTGTCCAAGGTGCTGATCCTGGAGCTCCGGGGAGTCAGGAGCTGTCCAAGTTACCCAGCCTGTAGGTCATGCTGACGGCCAGCCAGGTACTGTTTTTTTTACGGCTGACTGGATTTGTCTTTTCAAACATAAATGTTATGAATTCTGCAGGTATGGTGCCGTTTATTTTACAAACCATTATATCTTTTTATCTTTCTGTCTGGTCATGGACTGTAACTTAGGCCTGTATGTTGATACCAAAGTGATATAGTTGTGACATGGCTGCTCTGTCTTGATGCTGGCACTGAGAAATGTGCCAGCATCAACTAAATGAGAGTCAACTAACGGGTTGAATGTCCTGCCTCGCTTGCCGTAGGAAACACGGAAAAACTGTGGACATGGTGGTAGTCAGTTAGCCTGCTAGCCATTTTAGGCTCTTTATTATCATGGCAAAATGTTCGGAAAAAAGCGATATTCTGTCTGTTGATGAAGGGGGACGTGGAGGGGATGTTGCTAAATAATGGGAAACGTTTTTGGGAGAAAGAGTCGACCTTCTCGTGTAACGGAACAAGACAAAGCCATTTTGGTGAGCTGATAGCGGTTGTAGCAGCAGATTAGTCCCGTTACAGTAACACAAGGCAATTGTTAGCTGGCTGCACGGCGCTGTGGCTACTGGGCGACATTTATGAAGTGTTAAACACTGAATTTTACTGTAATGCAGCGTTAGACTGAAGTCCTTCTGTTGGGTCGAGCTCAGTGTTGTCCAACATCTGTGTCTGTGACAGCTGTTGTGATGAAGCCTCACACTGAGTGGAAAATAGAAACCCCTGTACATTGTAATGCAGTACAAAACATTCATGTAATAAATACAACTTTGGTGAAACTTTTTCATTGTTTTGACACATTGTCAGACATGTACTGTTCGCATTGAAATTTTTCCACTGTGATGAACATCTTTATTAGGTTGTCTTCTATTTGTGTGTCTATTTTTCTGGTCACTCTGAGTACAATTTGTAGTATTCTGCAATACAGTATAATTGATTTATATGGTACATACATATAGACTATATTGTTACTTCTTAAAATATGTCTGACTTTGTGCTTTTTTCCCAGCAATTGAAGCAGCAGAGGGATAAGCTGAAGCAGTACCAAAAGAGAATCACCCTGCAACTGGAGAAAGAGCGACTTCTGGCAAAGCAGCTGCTGAAAGATGGCAGGAAAGAGTAAGCGTAAAACAGCTAGTAAACCCTTCTCAGTTCAGATCTGAAACATTTTCGATCCCCATGTAGTCACACCACTATGCAGGCAGGCGACAGTAAGAAAGGAAAAGGTTGTTATTAGTTAAAAATATACATATGGTTGACCAAAGTGCAACTTTACAAATCTTTACTGCTAGAACTTTTATTTATTTGTTGTGCATTACATGCTGAACTTCACACAGATATTGACACTTATGAAATCCCCCGAGGGGCAGAAACCTCTGCGAGCTCAATGGCATCATCTGCAATCAGTTTTATTCTGTATGCAATGCTGCACACTGTATGAATACCTTAGATAAAACATACTCTTTGCTGTATTACATTTTGCCTTCTTATTTGTTACTGCAGAAAAGCACTGCTGCTTCTTAAGAAAAAACGATATCAGGATCAGCTACTAGACAAGACTGAAAATCAGATTTCAAACCTAGAGCGCATGGTAAGTTTTGTGAGATAACATTTTTTTTTAAGTCACCGAGCCACAGCTTATGGATGTATAAGGGTTATACGTTATGCATTTGTTTTAAAGAGCAAGAAGAATGATTCAGTATGATATGAAATATTAAAAATGAAAGTCGGCATACTTTTTCCACATTGTGAAAGTTGTAGTTTATTTTGGGATCTCTTCCTGTTTTGTGCTGTGTGCTAAAAATCAATCAAGCAAATTTTCTTTTTACAGTATATGGCTGTCTCAAATTCAATGTAGTCAGGACTTGTTGGTGTTAAAATGCTATATTTAACGTAATGAAGTCAATTTTGTATGAGAGAATTGAAGCAGCATACTATTTTTGATCATCTATAAGTATTTGCAACTTGTTTTTGTTTGTTTGTCATGCATGTCAGTAATTTTGCAATTTAATGTTTCTACGTGCTAATATTTGTCAACAGGTTCAAGATATTGAGTTCATGCAAATTGAGATGAAAGTCATCGAGGGGCTTAAGGTTGGCAACGATTGTCTGAAGAGTATGCACGAGGTAGATATGCTTTTATGTTTTTTTCATGCCTTTTGTGTTTAGAAATATGGCCTTCACATTCATGCGATAATAATACCCTTTTAAGCTTTTGATATGTGAGTGTATACTTCAACAATGTCCAAGTTTCCACTGATAAGCACACTTTCTTTAATGTGATCCTTGGGTGAGGATTGCGCAGCAGAGAAAGCTTGTGGTTTGTGTTAGCATAGCCGGTGCACATTGTTTGAAGATTAAAGGATTAAGAAGCAAAGCCTCGACTACAGCGGTGTGACTGCTGCATATCCTTGGATACAGTGCACAGATCTTGTTCAGGAAATTCGCACGCCAGCCAGAATATGTGGAAAACACTTTTCATCCAAAACACTTTTCCTCTGTAATGTGGGCTTCCTTTTTCTTGTTTGTGACAGATCATGTCAATTGAAGATGTGGAGAGAATCCTGGATGAGACCCAGGAATCAATTGAATATCAAAGGGTAAATGTCTGCTTGATGTCAGTCATGTACACCTGCACAGAGCTATTTCTACGTTTCCAATAATTGTTTATTAAAAGCAGTATTATATATGTTTATATTAGGTATCAGCTTATCAAGGTATCAACTTAAATTCACTAAAATTGCACTATAACTAATGATCAAGAACTAAGCACTGTTTTTAATTACCTTTGAACAATGCTCATGTTGGATTTGACGACTAACTATTTTAATAACTTCTTCGTATTACAGTACACTGTATGTTTAGAGGATGCAGACTTTTTAAATCAGACCTTTCCTAGACATTAAAAAAATCATGTTTGTCCATAGATAACTGTCCATGTTTATATGTTTAGATTTATATTATATAAGTCAGCAAAAATCTGTAACTGTGCTGTCGGCTTACACATTTTTTTGCTCCTGCAGCAAATAGATGAAATGCTGGCTGGAGCCCTGACGCAGGAGGACGAGGACGCTGTTTTAGCAGAGCTGGAAGCTATTACTCAGGTGGGTGTTAAGCTGCATGTTTAACCTTTTATTAATGCAGAGAATGTTTGCCGAGCACGCATGCTCCTTTCCCTTAACACCCCACTTCACATTTATAGTTACACACGCCGAGGCCTGGTGTAACCAGCGGCTTCAGCTGTTTGCCACTTGGCGCTTCCACCAGAGCAGCGCTGCGGTTAATTGTGGTGATTCAGAGACGAGCCAAGTAGGGATTTCATACCAAAACTGCGTGTTTGTATTTTGACCTCAGATTTGGACAATATCTGTCTCCTGAAGAGAGGAGTAATTCTAGCAAAGGAAGCCATGATATCATTATTTGTACGTAATAATAGGCTGTATAATTGAAACAGTTGTGCATAAGAATTTGGTTAAATCATAATAATTAAAACCTCAGCTGATTTTTCTTCTTTTGTGATCAAATTATTATTCCAAATTATTATGTTTCACACTCGAACACAGATTCTAGTTCTTCTCAATTTGACAAAAAGGGGGCAAGCAAAGTAATATTCATTTTAACAGGTTATCTATAAATGTTTTGGATGTACATCTAACAAGTTAGGGTTAAATAACCTACCTCTACTTACATATGTGACTTAAAACACAACATTTTAAAATGCAATTTCTGCTTGGCGTGCTTCTGTAGTTGGTCACTGTAACCTTTATTGTTACAGTTTATATTGCTACTCTGTCCTTTCTCCTGAAACAGGGAGACGATGTAGCACTTCCAGAGGTTCCCACTGAGCCAATACCAGAGGTCCCAGATGCAGCTAAAGCTGAACCAGGTACAGCTGATGTTCTTATTTCGCACCACGATACATTAATTTGATGCCGGACTGATCATATTTGCTTTACTTTGACTTTCTTTTCTAGAGAGAAGAGAAGCAAAGAACAAGCCTGGCAGAGAGATGTTGGCAGCCTAACGGACTGAATTTGTGGTCGGGAGTTGGCTGTCTTTGTACTGATGGGTATTCTGTTAATGTCAGTATTTCATCCTTAATTGTTAGTAGGTGAAGGTGGTACCTGCAGACATCAGTGCACCTTCACACATTTTTACAGGATCGACACTGTGTCCATACTCTGGTTCACTGCTCCCCTGAAGTATCCACATAAAGGAAGCGAAATGTTCTGTTTCTCAGTGTCCGGCTTGGAATAGCAAAGCAATGTCACATTGTTCTGGTTACGGAGTAACAGAATGAAAGGACTAATTTTTAGATGTTTTACACGTTAATTTCAGTTGTTTTCCATAGTAAAATGAGCTGTGGCAACAATACGTTTTCCTGGCTTTTCTTTCATAAACTGATTTATCTTTTTTCTCTTTTTAAAACTGTGTTAAAACAAGTAAAGTTCTATAGCTCTGCTGTCATTGAACATCATAGTATTTTGGTCACATTTTCAGTTTGTGTATCGTGCTTCCTCCAGAAGGGGGCACTCCTTGCTAGTTATTTTTGAGTCCGCACCATGCAAAACAGGTGTCTTCATTCACATGCCATCAGCGAAGCCTGTGTGGTTATTGACAGAAAGTAGAAAGCTCATGTTGCTGATATGTGGGAGATGTTTAGACAAGAAAGCCAATATAGTATTTACAATCCTACACTAAGTGGGCACTTAGACTGTAATTAGCATGTACAATGAAGCTAACACAAATTATCCACTGTGAGAAAAACATCACCTATGGTGTTACTGAAAACAGTCAGAGTATGACTTACTTACCGCCTTGTGCAATGCAGTTATACAGTATACATAAAATATTCTCATATAAACAAAAAGAAGGGAAACTTCATGGCATCATTCTATTGCACAAAGGCTCTGAAGCTTACAGATGGACATGGTACACTGGGGGGCAGGATGCATACTGTAAATCTTGTCTGTTATGTCCTTTTGTGCTGGATTGGTTTCATGTAGAGCAACTATTCTTTGTCCAAATGATGCACGGGGGGGAAGCAAACAGGCCTGATTTGCTGTTTGAAAAGGGCTCCTTTCCTCTAAAGATAAACTGGCGGAGTCTCTCCTCCTAATCACCTTTGTGTTGCCTTTGCCTACAGGCTAATTGTTTTAGATGGATGCAAATGTTATGGTTGAACTGTGTCTTTTAAGCTCATAATAACACTAGAAGTGTCAATATAAATAGGCAAATATATAATGACAGTTATTTCCACGGCAAGAACAGCATTAAAACATTAGATGTTATCTGTAGAGAAACAAATCTATATATTAAAGAAATGCTGAAGCTCAATTGGTACATAAATATGAGGGGCGGGTACCAAATCTGCATTTTGACAACACGGTGCTGCGTTATATTGCTGTAGGAAATATTGGATTTTGGGATTGAGCGTGCAAGTTAGTGTGGAAGCATGTCAGCATGGTAGTGAATTTATTATACGTCACTGACTATCATTAAAATGTGGCCTTTTTTAATGTTAGCCTTTAGAATCACCCTTTTTAAACTTTAGGCTACAGTAATTTAATAATATCTATCAATCAATTACATCCCTGAATTTCTTCTGTCCAGCCTACCACTGGTGCACCGTGTGTCTTTATTTATAAGTAAATTATATTTTATAAGTAAACGACCGACTTTATTTCTGAGCACTTCTATGCGCGTTTGAGATTGCGAGAGCACTAATCTCCCGAGGAGTCAGTGAAGGCAGCAGCGGGCTGTCAGCTGTGGAGAGGGAAGGTGTGTTTAGTTGGAGTGGGGTTTCGGGAGCGCAGTATCGTCTCACTCTCACGGGCGCATTGCCTCGCCTATTGTTAGATTAAACTCGCGTATTTCCCCATTTCCCCCCCTTTTACGCGGATACACGTTTCAAGGAAAAAACCGTTTATGGTCCTGGCTGAAGATTTCACGATGTCTCGCACCGACGAGGTTCACCGCATGACGGAAAATGTCTATAAGGTAAGGTTCAACTAATGAATAAAGTTTGGAGATGCATACGATGATATGATTTCAGCTGTCAGACACAGTTCCACCAGACTTCATCACTCACTGGTCGAGACGCATTCAGAGCCTCATGTTTTTTCTTCGGTAATCTCTTTTGGGAGAGGCGCAGCAGCTCAGTTGGATGATTTTTTTTTTTTTTTGCCCATTGATCCAAAATGCTCTGGCTTCCATATCCACATATATTTGCGCGACATCAGGTTTGATAATTAAGGCAACACCTCTCAGCTAAAATTGCCCCCGTGCTTACAAAACCAAAGTCACTCACTCACTCAGCCTACTCCTACATGTAGGGATAAATTGTATTCCTACAGTCCACCTACTGCGCTGATAGTAGGCTATTCCTAGGATACCAGTGGGTTTCTATAGCCAAGTTTTCTTGCTGAAATAGGGACATATTGCATTCCAGAAGTCAGTGTTTGACGGGCAGAGAAGGTTGGGCTTATCTGTTGCAACAAGTAAACATTTGCCCCATAGGGATTTCAACATTCAAACCTGTTCTACATAAAAACCTGTGTGAACTCTGCATGCAACTGTTAAGCCTCAGTACTGGAAAAAAAAGACTCTCAGTAGTAAAAGAATAGAATGGATTGCTATGGGGCTGCATCTAAGGATTATTTTTATGTGATTGATCTCTTGGTTGTATTTTTCTGCTAATTATTTCATGATTTTGTCTAATAAAACGGCAGAAAAGAGCAAAAAAGATCCAAAATGATGTCTTCAAATTGCTTGTTTTGTCCAACCAGCAGCCCCAAACCCAAATGCATTCAATTTGCAATGATATAAAACGAAGAGAAGCAGCTAATGTGGGGTTAATGTTTGGGTTTGTCATTTAACGTTAACTAACAATGCATGCCATTGTTGGTTCATACGCCACTGAAACGTTTGGTTGATTATGAAAATGGCTGCTGATTAACTTTCTGTGGAACAGCTTATCCATTAATTGACTAATCGAGTCATCACTGATTTCTATGTAATTCATTAAAACTTACTCCAGGCTTTTGATCACTATCTTTGCCATGTTTCAGAGCTGCAGGCCCATACTGATGAGATGTTAAGAAAACTTCCTGTTATGAGGGCTCCACACCCATGTCTTGTGATAATCTCAGGTTTCTCTTTTGATTAGAGCTCACTCGTACTCGAGGAGGTCTCCTTCAATATATTCCTAGTCATTATTTACACATAATAACCCATAAATCGGACCCTACTTTTAACTCCCCCCTGCACCCTAAGCCCGCTGTAGTTCCCCTAACAGAAGGCCAAGAACGCAGGGAGGGTAGCTGCTCATTCTCCTACAGGGAATAGACATCTATCAGAAAGGAGGTCAGATGAGCAGAGAGACCTGACTGACTGGTGCTTCTTTTAGACCCAACAAGGGAAGCAAATGTTTCAGTTGGCTATTTCTGTTGCTCAATTGGTCACACAGCCTACAGGTTATCCTTTTTATTGTGAATATGCTATGCTCTGTTGGGGTTTGTCCGTGTGTTTACACCAATTAATGTAGGTTAATCAACATAGACGCGCTGTAGGTGTCTGGATCCCGAACCCCTGGGGAGCACAGGTCCTTTCATACATGGCTCATTCAAACGCAAGCCCAGCAGTGGGGTCCTGTCTCTGGGGTGAGAGCACCCCGTCAGAGTGCTGACAGCCACGAACGCTGACGGGCAGTGGAGTGGAGAGACAGAGTCCCTCTTCCACACTGGGGATCCGACCTCGTGGCAAAGGCTAGGAGGTCACAGGGAGTGTTATCTATAGTCGCTGCTTATTTGGCACTCCTCATTCTTTCTTCACCAACCCCACAGCGTAAAAGCAGGTTTCTTAGGGCGCTTTAATATTTAAAGAGATGGGTTGAATTTGACTCCCGACACATCTCAGTGATGAAAAGCATCAGTTTTTCACAGTATGCTGCATGTTTTTAGATGTTTACACCCTCAAAACCACACTTGTTTTTTTTTTTTTTTTNTTTTTTCAAATGATGGTTTTATTGTAGGGATAGGTGGTAATCAGCATGTTTGGTCGCTGAAATCTGCTGCTATTAGTTTGGATGCAAAATGACACATTGTCTGAGGTTGAAGTGCAGACTGTCGACTTTAATTTCATGGGCTTGTCAGCCACGTTGAGGGAATGGTGAAGCTGCAAGGCTTGTTGCATAAGTATTAAAATTAGTTCAAAATTATATTACTTATGTAAGTAACTGAAAAGATGCAAAATTAATTCAAAATCTAAAAGTAAAATGAGAGTTTAGTCCGTCATTAGTGGCACAGACAGCAGGGCACAAAGAGTGGATATTTCTCACCATAGTGCAGAGTGAGAGTCAGTGTTTTATGTCCCCTCTAAAGTTATGCTCACAGTGTTGTACCTTTTTGACTTTTTGTATCTTCTTACCTTTTTATAATGCGGTTGCTAATTGTTTGCACTGATGATTAAACATGGGGTCTTTCATGCAGCTCCAAGTGTTGGAAAAGCTCCAACAGCCAGTCGCCTAACATTCATTTGGGGGAAAATTAATTGGACTTTAACTTTCACATCACTGGCTGCCCGCTATAACCCTGCTCGTTTCTCCCCTCGCTACGCAACTGAATGCCTCCGTAGACAGTAATTTTGTTTGTCTGCTTTGTATGCAAGCAGACATCTCCTGAGGAAGAGGAGATGTAAAAACATACGGCGGCTGCAAAGTCATTGCAGCCAGCAGCTGGGCAGATACTGAGTAATCGCAGGGGAGAAGAGGAGGGTAACTGCGCTGCTGTGACTCATGTTAGCCCAGTTGAGTGTGTGTGTTTAACAGGGCTGGGACTGTAGGCACAGTGAGGGCGAGACTGGATGTTCAGAATCTCACTGCGCGCCTTGATCCTTTTGGTAAAGGCCAGAGGCACTCCTTAGTTTTTTGAGATGACTTTATCTTAATCAACAGGGGAGGCAACCCTGTAAAACCCAGCAATCCCAGCGTGATCCTCTGTGACTCACTTTGATTCTCCTCCCTCACATAGACAGGCAGTTCCAGACGTGGCGATTGGCATCTAGTCATTCCCGCGCTGACAGGGTGAGACAGATACTTAAGACTGACACTCAGTGCTTGCGTGTTTGTGTGTGTCTGTGCGTGTGCACCACAGTCATCTCCACCAGCTGGCCGTGTGGCCGGGCGTCTGGGAGAGGTGGTGTCCCGGGTCAAGCCTCTTAGCATGCCGATGGATGAAGTCTGAGCGCCGACCTGGCTTGAGGGGGGAGGGGGGGTGAGACAAACTGAAGTGAACAAACAGCTTCATCAGACTAGAGGCTGATGAAGAATGGGGCTGTGTGTTAAATCAGTCAAACCTTTTAATCGTAACCATGGTTTCCAGCGTAAACTTTTATCCTTAAGCTTGTGGAAGGACATGGAAGTGAGGCGGTTGAACACACCCTTTAGCACAATATGACTTTTACTTGTATTTATTCAAAGACTTTGTCAGAGGAAGTGTGTGCTCTGTGCCCAATACATGCGGTGCAGGTTTTGAACACACCCTGCCAGGTAAGGGAATAGAAGGGTGTGTCTCGTCTCTACCAGCCCTCAGGACAACAGTCATTTTCCCATGCATGCACCACTCCCTAATTGTCAACACAGCCTGGAAAACAGCGAATGCCATTTTCTCAAATGGCTGTTTTGAAAAAGGCAAAATAGTTGTTTGACGCTTGCTGGATCAAGTGTGATACTCAATACTCTCTGGTTATAGGATCTTCATTGTGTCATGAGTCTGAGACTGCTGCAGTGCGCTGTTTGATAAAAACCCTGATCGAAAAATGCAGTTTTTCTGCCTAAAAGACATCGTGTTATGTAATAGGTTTCTCTCTCGGTTGCAATATTGTCGTGACATTCACTACACTCAAAATGAATGATATTCTGATAATGATAAGAGGACTACAGTTTCACCACAATCTCATGTGGGAGATCTGAACAGGTGGTCTCTTAGCAACAATGTGCCATTATTCTTATGTGTTTCTGTCATATCATTGTGCTAAAAGACTTGCAGTTGGTGAAGGGCTGGAGAAGGCGAGTGAGAGGGAGGAAAAGCGATGGAGAGGGAGGTTACGTTGTTTGTTTCAGAAAGAGATAAAAGGGAGATGTTGAACCTGTCGTAATGGATGACAAATGCTTCTTAAAATGCCCATAAGGGGTCCAGCGTGAACTAGCCCTGACTGCTGTATATACAGTGGTGTGCTTTGTCTCCGTGGTCTTGCATTAAGAAGTAATTTGGAGTCACTTGAATGAAGACGCCATCCATCACTATTTACCTTTTTTTTCCAGCAGTATATCACATCAGGCACCACCTCCCTTATAATATGCAATTTAATGGAGTTTAAAATGACTTCAGCTCCTGAACATCTGCCTCCAGAATATAGTGTTTCAACAAGTTTATGCCTGCTGGTGCCTGGGGCCTTGAAAAGATTGCATTATGCACTGCAGGAGATATCATAACATTCATTGCCTGTGGAACAGCAGATTTGTTCCCTGTGCCTTTGACTGCGATGCAGAGAGAGGACTATTGCTCCACACACCCACCTTCTCTGCACGTCCGGGGGCGGATGGTTTAGAGACATTCTCTCTTTTCTTTTACTCATCACCGCTTTTTCAAGGACGGAGACTGGAGATGCTCGGTGCTAAATCCAAGGCTACACTGTACTGACTGCACAGAAGCTTCGAAGCCGTTGCTGAGAGAAAAGGTTGATTTGAAGTCACCTTGTTAAGATGGCCATGGTCCAAAATATTACTTATCTGTCACAAAAACTGTGTGCATAAGTATATTCTTTTGCTTTATAGAGAGCATTAAAATGCTTTATTGTGGGGGTGGAAGAGAGAAGGAGATGAAGAGAGGGAAAAATAGATGGAGACATTCCACATCCTTGTTGAAATAGTCCCTAATTACTGTGGAGGGTGAAGCTGTAATTACACAGACTGAAAGAGACACACAGAAGCAGAGACAGAACATTTCAGTTAGTACTGTGGCAGTGGACAATGGCCTTACATTTATGGGTCATGGGTAACAGTTAACATGCCTGTGGCTAGTGTTACTGTATGTCTCTGTGGCAGATGCTGCTACTTTCAGTAGCATTGGCCACACTACACCCACTAGACTAGCTGAGCAGGATACCACAGTGTTTCTCTGAGCCCCAGACCAGTCATGCTATTGTACAGAACGTAGGAAATTCGGCTTGCATACCCACATGGTTTGAATGTTCCTTTTGGTGAGGACATTTTCACGCATTGAAACTTTGCCATTGGGATGTAAAGTGACTAATGCAACAGACACACACACTGTTATGGCGCTCTCTGTGCTTCCAGTTTATTTATTATTTTTTTCAAATGTAAAATCAAAAGGCATTCACATCTCTTATTTAAGGGATGTTCCTGCTTTCCCCTCTACAATGTCTCTAGTAATTGACAATGTAGCAGGATGTACATTTGCATCAGTATGAAACAAAAGACAGACGGTGAAAAATAGTGCCTCCTCCATGTCGCATTAAAATTGACTGAGCACTTAGAAAGACTGGCACTCTGGGACACTTAAATAGGAGCTATAAATGTATTTTGAGTTTACATTTGTTAAGCACTAGATACATGCTTTTCTGTCTGTTTTAGACTGTGGGGAAATCTGAATGTTGCAAAGAGGAGGTCAGCAGTGGGACCCTCGCACAACACATCCATAATTCATAAACACCCTCCCTGAAAGCTTTAAAGCTACCATGCAAAATGTGAATTTGCTGATATCCTCTTCATCTAACCAGTGAAGTAACCCAAACTGAAATTAAATTCTTCATTGCATGATGTGTTGTTGTTTATTTTCATTCGATGGTCATTTGGAGAAACAACAGCCTGTTCGTTACCTTCCTGCTTTCACAATCGATTAGAGTCGGAGCAATATTTAGAGGGATTTCAGGTAATGCTTTTCTTTCCTCAACCAAAATGAATGGGTCTTTTGCTGGTCAAAGAACTAAAGCTAGCAAATAAGTCTGGGTCTTGGTTGCTGTGGTAACCAGCGCCTGCGTTGGGTTAGTTGAGTGGCTGATGCCGGGCTGAGTGTAAGGGGAGGGGGTCACACTGGCTGCAGATGACTGCAAAGCAAACAAACGCAGTAAATAGTTGGTCTCTGGCGAGCAAATTATTTGTTGTGCACTGGCAGTAGAAGAGACTGCAGTTCGAATGTGGGGGCAGGATGAAGATAAAGGACCCTGTTTTTTCTCCTCCACCTGAGACCCCTTGTAGACGACTGTGGGGCCGAACACTGACTGTGTTTCAAGCCTCATGTCTAGTGTGGTTGTGATTGAATCTGACAAAATTGCGCCTTTTGGCTGTTGCCATTCTGTCGGCCAAAGCCCATAATAACATATATGCTGGCGACAAACATTTAGCAAAGGGTAAGGAATACTTTTCTTTGCAAGGTGGGAGGCACCTCCAACATGACGAAGCATTTTACCTCTACCTCAGTGTTTTCGGCTTTGAGGAAGTTTACAGATACAACGCACATGAACAGCTGATATGTGCCTTCTGCATTGCAAGTTGATGAACGATTATTACAAATGATAGGCCTGTATTTCTTTTTCAATCCCGCTTTAGCAGGAGCTCGCAGACCAAGTCTCCTCTCCCTTTTAGCTTTCACGTGCCACACAGTCCCGATAGCAAGGCGCAGATTGTGTTTGCATGGCCGAGAGAGGAAAGGGCATGGGGCGTGTAAGTGGACAAATGTTACTAAGAGGTGATTCAAAATTTATGGTGATGAAGATGCATCCTTTTGCAACAGTTGAGTTTCTGTGGTTAGCATAGCTCCTGTGTGATAACACGAGTCACGCTGAGATCTAGCTGATATGAAACTCTCTGTCTTTCTGCTGTTATGTTCATAGTTGGAAAAAACAGCATAATTACAGAGGGTGCACAAGAACACAATTACATGATGCAAAAATGTACACTTAAACTGACAGTATGGTACATTTCTTGGTTCTCTTCAAGATTCTGCTGCATCATGTGTTTCCATATGACTTCTGTGGCTCCAAATAAACAATTGGATCCCTGCTACTAATTAGTTAGCTGTAAAAACGAATGGTTAATGTTGCTTGCTCGAGCTGTATAATAAGGTCACCATAGGCCAGCTTTTCATCCCCTAATTTCTCTGACGCCTCAGAGAAATAATTCTCATTAAGTTGTTTATCCAAGTCAGAGGAGACAAAACTTTTCCCCTCTGACCCCAACAGAAAACTGTGATAATTCCATTGGGCACTGTGCATTATGTTTTCAAACACACTGCTAAATTTAACTTGAAGGCCCTATCAGTCTGGCATGTTAGCATTACCCATTTTATGCAGCCTGTGCTTGCATGATCTAAGCAACATCATTATCTGTAACATAAGAGCAAGAGCTGAAACTGTCAGTATTTGCTGCGTCAACAAACAAAGAATTGCCTGGCGCTCTGTGAAGTTATAAGAAGAACGTCTCTGATCTGTTCAGTATGGATCCCTGTCTGTGTTTGACGTGACTGATGTGCAATAATATACTCTGTACACTTCCATAACAAAAGAACACGAGAGCCCTTCTCAAACTGAACAGAGTCTTCTCTCAGCTCACGATGTTGAAAAGTTTGCTCTCCTCAATACAACTTGGAAAGAACACAAATATTCACGTGGTATTATTGGATTTGATGTCCGCCTTGGCTTCCACTGAAAGCACATGCTGTGCCTACTGCAGTATTAGTAAGGCTTTAGGTATGCAAGAAGGACGGACTTCTGAATGGCATCCACTCAAAGTGTATACCTGGACTTTGCTCAGAAATAAGCATGCAAGAGTCTCAGTGTGTACTTTAGAAAGTTCTGTCTTTTAGCTGTAGCCCTGCAGTAAGAAGTTGGCTGTGTTCCCTTCACTTGTACAGTAGCTCTGCAGTGATTTTTAGATTCCTTGCACTCCACATCCCCTGCTGTTGTGTGCCCCCCCCCAATAACTCATGAAAATGGCACTATATTGCAGGGAACTAATGTTAATCTGTAAATATAAGATATCTGATTCAACAAGAAGTTTGCCACCATCCCCTATGAGGAAATGGGATAAGTCAAAACACTGACATGAGATTATATTTGAGCATGATCTCTAAATTAAATTGGCATTCTTCCGGTGAAACCTAATAAGATTTGTATGGAATGCAACCTCTTATAAGTTGGCTGTTGTCTTTCCAATATAGCATGCAAGTCTGACATTCTCAGTTATGACAGCAGGCGGAATAGTTTAAAAATATATAAACAATTTATGATGAGCAGCGACCGGCCTTGGTGCTAAATTGACTCACTTGGGAGAAGAACCCTGGATGATAGAAATAAACAACTGCAAAGTTTGATCCAGACTGGCCTTTGACAAAATACCCACACATACTCCACATACCACTGCACTACCACTTTTAGTCTGCTTTTCAGTACACTTAAAAGTCGGGGAAAAAAACCTTTAAATTTATACTGTGTATGCAGTAATACATTTAATTCACAGCTCACTATATAATGAATAACTTCTACAATCAGTTGTTGAGAGCTTTTTTATGCTCTGACCTTTAATGCCACATTTCATTAAGAATGACAGAACATCCAAACTGTCTCTATCATGTATTTTCCATTGTTAATATCGTTCCTTACATGTACATTGTCTAATTCTGATATTTAATGTGTGTATTTTCTGAAGGCAGCATGGTGTATTTTTAACGGGTTGATTTGGTCAATCTGTCTTTTACTGTCAGCTAAGAATGTGAAGAGTACAATGACGGCAACCAAAAGCTTGTGGGTGGAAATGTTTGGATTTTATTTATGACCCCAACCACACACACGCATCTGTATGGAGTACTCTAGCCAGTCTACTGCAGAAAACTCCAAACATTTGTTTTACCAGTCAAACTAATATCAAAGTGATGCAATTACTTTATAACTTCATAGACCTCTTTAGGCAATTAGATATTCTCAAATCTAACCTGTTGGGCTCACAATCCACACTGGTTTTCATGGGTGTGCTGGTCAGATTTGTGTGTTCAAGCATGGCTAACCTGTATATGTGTATAATGTAGAAGGCATGCATCCATAAATAAATTGCATTGAAGTTCTTTTTTTGCAAAGAATTTAGGAATCTACAGTGTGGTAGATGCGGAGCAATAGATTTGCAATAGCATGCATACCCATGGCTGCCCCAAGGCCAAACTAAGTGCCGTTGATTTTAACTTTATTTAATTGCAGCTTATTGTGCACATGTTTGCCTTATTGCACGGCTTTTATTTTAAAACTGTTTACTGTACAAAAATAGAAAAGTGTTTACTTAGCTTTTACCCTGGCTTGCTGTGTTTCTTCTCAGTAAACATTCCACAAGTAATGCCACTAGCGTTATCCTTTAAACATCACATAATGATATCAAAACATGATATGGCACAATCAGCAGTTTTCTCTTTCGACATTATGTTCAAGCCTACGTCAGTGCAGTAACTTGGGCAAGTCAGGGTTTCCCCCAAGAAGCTGCGCAGCCGAGGCGGTGGTGGTGAGACACCCAGATCCTGACGTGTCTCTTCTTGGTCCGTCCTTGTTCCTCATCCATCAGAGGAGTCAACCAGACGAGAGATTACACTGCAACCTGAGTATTTCCTCTTAGGCACAGTAATTAGTTTATGCTAAAGGTCTTAGCTGTCCTCCAGCTGATTGGGACCCATCATAAACTCACACAGTCCCTTATTAAGAAAGAAAAGACTAACTGTGCAGTTGACGTAAGTCTATCTGCACATTATCCTCTTTTTTTTTTTTTTTNTTTTTACAATCCTCCCTGATTACATCATTAGGCTCTGCTGCCTGTCACCACATGACATGTCCTTACAGTACTCACAAATACAGTCATTGCTGGCTGGGGTGCTTATCTGATCCTGGGCATTTTCAGGCCTGCGGCTGGTTGCCGTGTAGAAGAGCGAATGAGGAGGAAGGAGTGAGAGGGAACAGATGATGGCATCCTGGCTTCTGATTGCGTGTGATTCCCCCTGGTTCTAATCAGCTGGTGTTACTTTGAAATTACCCCCTTTACATGTCATTACTGTGTTTGTGTGTGTGTGTGTGTGTGTGTGTGTGTGTGTGAGACAGAACAGAACGAGCAGAGATGGATGAATATAGTATGAATCGACAATCTGTTTCATATACACTGACCTTGTTTCAATTGCTACTTCCGTGCTGAGGAGAATTTCACTTGGTCAGGGCGCAGGAAGAAATAATTTAAATCCTCTTAATGATGTTTTCCCTTATCTGCAGCCTTTATGCTTGTGCTCCCGAGTTCTCCATATTCTCCCTGTCTCCCCTCACAGCACAAATGGGTGTCCGACAGATTTAATTCATTTTGCAGGGGACATTTCTCTGCCCTCCTTTAATTGTCTGCTTTAATTTTTGCCCCGAGTGCTGATGATGAATTCATTCAGCGAGCGCCCGTGTAGGCAGTCACAGAATGGACAGCTTCTCCGTCTCCGGGAAGGAGAAGATTACACTTCAGCCGTGACATATTTCTTATTTTATTATTTCTTTAATTGAAAGATGATACAGAGGAGTGTTTGAATGGGAAGGGATATACAGTACATGATGACACACCTTTGTCATAATTCTTAAAATATTACATCCTCGCAATTTTCTACTCAATCACTTGCTTGATCTCCCTCTCTCTCTCTCTCTCTTTCTGTCTTTCTCTCTGTCTCTCTCTCTCTCTCTCATTCTTCATGTCACACAACTTCAAGTGCCTCCTGGCCCCATTTCCCAATTAGCTGCCACAATTAGGGTAACAATGTAGTACAAGAGAACTGGGATGACAAATTTAGCAACAGTGGGAAGTGATGAAGAAAGAAACTACCTCACTGTTTTTTTCTCTCTCTCCATTTCCCCTTAGCTGCATGTCACTGTATTTTATGTCTCTTATATAATAGTTATATCTATGGCTAATCATGTAATTCTTTATGTAGAGTTGTTCCATAACTGCATGTCTTTTCTGAGTGTTTATTCAGTGGCAGTGGGTCAGCATGTGTGTGTGTGTGTGTGTGTGTGTGTGTGTGTGTGTGTGTGTGTGCAGTATGTGTAAGATAGGCGGCCAGGCCTGTGTCAGCTACCTTTGGCCTCTTCAGTGGGAGAGTGTGCCGTAATGATGCTGCACCGGGCTGTGCTTTGTTATGTAATCCTCCCACCGGTTTGAAACACCACCACTCTTTATTACAAAGCCTTGTATTAATGTAGGTGTGTGTGCACGCACATGCATGAACGTGTGTGTGTTATGTGTGAGATTTGCACACACACACACACACACATGTGACCCTATCCCCATCAATGAGATGCACTCTACGTGAGAATCAGGCAGAGCGAAGAAACATTTAGGAATAAACATTTCCGTGGCGAGGTCCTGAGGGATGTGTTAGTCTTTTATCTTTCCAGAGGCAGAGAGAGCGGGGATACCTTTTTATGCGAGCGCTGTGTGTGCTTGAAGATGGGATTCTCCCCCAATTACGCTCCTATCCCTCTACTATATTGGACTAACGGAGCCCGATGGCAAATAAGGGATGCTGATTTAAACATGAGCTGCTTTTAAAGTAGTTTACGATGCTCATTCTGCCGTCTCTTCGAGGTGGTTTTAGAATAAGTTTCTGTAGAACAAGAAGCTGACAGGATGTAAGACGTAATCAGCTGTGTATTCAAGAGAATTTTTTTACTTCAGGTTCAACTGTTGTGTTTTCAAACGAAGTTTCTCTCTAGAACCTCACTGTGTTCCTGAGAGCTGCTGAGCCCGGTGCACAGTGGACTCGCTGTGAGTCCAGTTTGCTTGAGGGCTCGACCCAGTTAACAGTGATGGAGGAACTAAACAGGGAGGATGCTGACCTCTGAGTTCTGCCAACCAATAGCCATGGGAACCCGAATAACACCTTACCTGTAATCTTGCTTACTGTTGTTATTCATTTTGTATTTTCTGCCTCGACAACCAAGGCCAGAAGTTTAGGTTTAAAATGTTTTACACACAATTTTATGTTAGTATGCTTCCAAAATGCAGCAAACTATGTAAACAATTAGAGCTCCAACAATTAGATGATCAATATGAAATGAATTGGCAACTATTTTGATAATTAATAATCAATCATTTTTCAAGCAAAAATGCCAAACATTTTTTTCAGCTTCTCAAATGTCAGGATTTGATGCTTTACTCTGTTGTATGTGATAGTAAACTGAATATCTTTGGGTTTTGGACCGTTGGTCAAATGAAACAAGCTATCTAAAATAGGTCTTCATAGATTCGATTCGATTGTTTTTTGCGTTTTATAGACAAAACAATCAATCGATGAATCGAGAACATAATTGGCAGATTAATCAATAATGAAAGTAATTGTTAGTTGCAGCCCTAAAAAACAATCCCGACTCTAATACGTATATAAAAATTTACGCTAATTCTTGTGTTGATTAACAGACCTTCTTATCAGCACAACTGAACCAATTTATGGTAATTAAAAACTAAATAAAATAGGTCAAGCTGCATCTTTTACAGTTGTAATTGATGGTGACTGACTACAGCGTTTTTCAATGTGTCCCTATTTTTGCAGTCCAGTTCAGTTTTTGCTGCACCGGCTTTAGATGCGAGCACAGTCGTGGAGAGGTGTAGTAAAATAGTTACTCTTGGTAATGAAAGTATCAGTGGTTTATGTCTGACTCATTGGTATTTCTACTGTAGGTGGGTTATGCTGCACTCAAGCCACTTGAACTACGACTCCTGACAGGATACACACCACAGCAAGTGCACACACATATGCCGTCCTATCCAAATCTTGGCTCTCATTAAAAACAAAAGACAGACAGCAGGATGAAGGCGAAAGCAAAAATGCTGAAGTATGACTGAAGATAAGAGGCATGTGATTTTCAGGATGAGCTGCCGGGGTTGTTTCAGGTTGACACTGGTGGCACCTTGCCATATTATTCTGCCACAGTGTGGATCCAGGCTAGAAGTAGATTATTAAGCGCTCTCTTACAGTATTGATGGCTTGTGTAGGGACTTGCTGCTGCAGCAGTGTTGTGGTTGTCTCTCTGTCCCCTGGCTGTTCCTGACTTGCTGACTTGGGACCGGCTAATTGGAGGAAGCCCTGGAGGAGCACAGGAGGAGGAAGGAGAGGAGAGGAGAGGTAGAAGAGAAGTAGAGGAAACGATGGTGGTGGGAGATGTCAGGTATCATGCATTCTCTGCATTTACACCGACGCTGCCTGCAGTGTGGTATGATACTGTATCTCCACAGTAATGCAGCATATTGCTGCTGCCATGGCATAAAATCTGCTCAGTTTCTTGTTATAATGAAAATGAGATTGTTTTCTTGTTATAAGATACTTGCATTTTATAAAGAGATATATATTTTTCATTGTTAAGGTATACCAACTTATCTTGTTATAATAAGAAACCTCTCATTATAACAAGTTAAGTAGGAATGTAGTTACAACAAGAATGGTAGCAGAAACACACAACCCTCATCTTATATTGTATAGTAAACTTTGTCTAATGTTACAGCAGTAATTATAAGTCTAGAAGCTGATGAATTATGACCAGCAGCATCATATATCATGTTAATCTGTAGAATATACAGTGCTCTGTTCTCTAGCTGCCTTAATGAGCCTTTGTGTCCATCATCTAATGCTCTTGGGTAACTATATGCATCCCTGTCAATGCAAATTTCACAGTCACTTTGTTGTTAGTCCACGAGTACCTCTCCCACTCCTCCACCACCATCATCAACCCCAGCCTCTCCTGCCTCATCCCACCTGGACTATTTCTCACTACGAGAGGGCAGGATGTGGGTGGAGGAGCCCATGCCTGCCCCTCATTAACATTCAAGACAGCCGCTGAGTGTGTCCAAAGATTCTGTCATGGCTGTTTACTCCGTACGAGACAGATTTTGTGCAGCTGATGGAGGTTTGCGTTCATGTCAGAAAGAGAAAGAGAGGAAGAAAGTGCGAGAGGGAATGAATAGAGCAAGGTATAAGTCTTTCTTCTTTGCCCTTGAACCCACTCTGCTGATAAGTGAAACCACCTCCCATCTATCTTTTGTTTTCCCTTTCAGACCATCATGGAGCAGTTCAACCCCTGCTTACGGAACTTTGTTGCCATGGGGAAGAACTATGAGAAGGCCCTTGCCAGTAAGTCCTTTTTTTTCTCATTTATTTTCTCTGTGCTCCCTGTTCGCTGCAGGTTTAGGCACACAGCCAAGCCAGCACTCTCTGTCTCTTTCTCTTTCTTTCTCTCACCATGTTATATATCTATCTACCTATCTTTCTTTTTGTCTTACTAATAAAGGATAATATTTATCCTCTTGCCAAATGGGCAGGCCTTATCATGTGGTGCACAGCCTCTGGCACGGCTTGTATACTGTAGTGGACGTGTATTCAGAGAAACACAAAAGGCCTCTAATCTGATGCAGAGGTGAGGATAGCTCTCTGTCAGCAGTCAAATTCACAAAGGAAAATGTGCGGATATATGTTTGTCGCGCCCTAAACACTTACAGGGATGCACCATGCTTTTTGAGATTTTTAAATCACGTTCTGGCTTGGTAATAATGTCCCAAAACTTTCCCCCAAAACGCCCCTCAACCTTAACGCAAGGCCGGACCCCCTCAGTCTAACTAATCCAGAAATTAGTGGACTTCTCCCCCCTCCCCAAGCCTGTGCTTCTTTCCCCTGACACTCACAATAACTAATCCCAGCCTTGGTGTAGGTAGGAGACAGACTGGTAGGGACTCACTGAGCCATTAAAGACCCACTTTGCAGGATTGGCTCGACCCAAGGGACTAAGAGGCTCTGATGTGCGGGGGCAGGGGATGGGAGGACACACTTCCACCCATATGGTGCAATCACTGAAATTATTCAACACCAGAAATGCCAAAAGGGCTTCATGGGTAGGTCTGCTAGATCTGGATATGGGCGCATTCCAGGCTTTCCAGCGCAGCAGTCAGTCGCTAAATCTCACAGCGTTTGGTGAGTGTAAAAGCAACAGATGCGTACAACTGAGGGAGTCCAACTGCCTACCAAACACAGCTTGTTGTACAAGTCCCCCGACAGCGTGGTGAGGACGATGTAGGTACAGGAAATGATCGTCGTCCTGATTAAGAGATGCGTGGTTCCTCCTCATCCTCTCTAGAGTGAAGGATGAGTGATGGATCAGTAGCTCTGAGATGAGCCCCTCCCCTACCAATTGTCTGTCTGCCTTGCAATCAGAGATCCGGTAATCCTCTCCGTCTGTCTCTCTGAGCCCCTCACCACACATTTCATTAGACACAAGTAAAGTATCCGTATAGATCCAGCTTATCTACTCAGCCACCCTTCAGCTGCACACACACACACACACACACACACACACGCTGTAGCAGCAGCATCGGCAAGAAGAAAGTGTCTGTTGCTTGGAGATCGCTTTGAAAATCTGCTGCGGCTTCCACCATCCTACTCCCACAACCCCCCTACCACACATGTGCAAACTCACATGTACGGACACACACACACATTCATAAGCGCTTTCCACATCAAGGCAGGCAGGAGGTCTGTTTAGAATAATGAAGAGAAATCAGCCGTGATGCTCTGGAGGGCCTCTGCTCTCAGTTCTCAGGTGTTCCCCCCCCGCAATAGAGGAAGGAGGAAACACATGCCATCTTCTGCCTTTGACTCAGCTGTAATTGGGATTAGCATTAGCATATGTCCCTCAGCCTTGGAGCAGAGCTGCGAGGCTTCCAGCCTGGGAGACTTCCTCTATCGCAGGACTGCATCTGTCTGCTAGAATTAGCCTGCCCCTGCCAGGCCATTGTTGTAAATGTGTCTCTCACCTGGCAGCTGTCTGCAGGCACAGGGCCCCATCTGTCACCTGGACCGCTGTTGAATTCACCTCCAAAAGCAGCGGCCATTATTCACTGGAGATGGGCTGATTGGCAGGCTGTATGGCAGAAATCACTGGAAGCTGACTCTGCCCTGTGTGACCTTTGTTGGCCAGCACAGCAGCAGTTGGAATAATAGGGACTGAGGTGGATATTGATCTGGGCAGCCAGGAGTACTCTTGATCTTTATTTAGAGAAGAGGAGATATGGCTGCTGATTAGGACCGAGCTCGCAGAGTGTTTTTGTGTACGTACGAGATCTAGAGCAGAGGTCAAGCATTTTGTGTGTATATGATTAGGTGTGTGTGTGCACAAATCTGTATCTGTGTGTACATGTGACATCTTGTTTTAGTGACCCTTGAGCTCTCCTGTATATTAGTGAAAAAACAGATTATTTGAGCAGTTCTGTAACCCCAGTAGATTATAAAGGCAATTAGAGTTACATTAGTACACCTCTCATCAGTGCTAGACGGAAAGACTCCTTTCACTTACCCTCTCCCCTGAAAAGTCATGCTGCAGTGTCAGCCACAACACAGCACACCTGAAACCGTTGGACATCCAGAGTTTCAGAGGGACACCCCAGCAGGTTGAAGCCTTGTCTGCACAGGTGTAGGAGCCATAATCCATCCACCAATCAACAGCCTCCCCAAGTCGCTGTGTCACCCTGCTGTCCAGTGTTCAGACATATTGACAAAAAAGATGAAATGGAGTGGAAGAAGGAAAAGGCCAGTGGTGGTTAACAGCATGTGGTTAACAGCGTGACAGTGGCATTTCCTTGGCTGGCAAATATTGAATTTTAGTGGTATATTTCGTCATAGATCAAAAAGAGCCCAGGAATGAAAAATGGCCCAAAATTGACCCAGACACCAGACATTATAATTTTAAACACGCATGAAGTTGAACTGACTCACTGCAATGTGTGACCAACTTTTAAATGAAGTGTCTCCAGCTGTTATCTGGAAAAACTGAGGAGTTCGTAGCAACATTAATTCAGGCTTCACTGAATGTGAAGTGTGCGGGAGATATACTTGATGCCAAAAAAGCCCTCTAAATATTGAACTTAATGCTCACATACACCTTGGGGTGATAATAAAATAACGTTCCTTCTCATTATAAGACCGAGCCAGAAACAGAACATCACAGAAAACACTTTTTTCTGTGCTTGTGTGGCTTCCCCATTAAGCACAGATTATCTGTCAGGAAATAATTTCCTCTCTGCAATCAAGCATGCAGAATGCCAACAAGATGATGTTGAGTAATTACGTAGCAACATCAGTGTTGCCTTATTTTCTGATGGCGAGAAGCTGTGAGTCAGTACTTGAAAAGCATCTGAGAAAAAGCAGAGCTAGAAAGAGAATGAGTGCAAATGTTTCGGCGTCACTGGCCAGACCGCTGATGACTTTGTTTACACAAAGCTGAGCTGTATAATGGTTTGTCTTGTCCAAAATTGTAGAGACACACTGCACTGTAACGCTTAACTTAATAACCACCCTGCTTTCTTTGTGTTCTTGCTAGATGTGACATTTGCTGCCAAAGGCTACTTTGATGCTCTGGTCAGAATGGGTGAACTGGCCAGTGAGAGTCAAGGATCCAAAGATTTGGGTAAGTGACTGACATACACCTGATGACCTCTATTTTTTTTTTTCTTTTTTCCTACTTTCTCTCTTTTTCTTTCCTGCCGTTGGCCTTCACTGGCCTTCAATAGCAGCATCGGTTCTTTGTACTCTCACATACGTGCACACGTCATCTGACATCAGCTCTCTGTGTAAAAATGTGGCAGGGGAAGCTAAGTTGCATTCAGAGAGAGAATGTGTGGGTTGATACAGGAGGTGTTTTTTTTAATTAGAATTTTTACTGATTCATTTTCGTCCTAAAGCAGTTTGTTGTTAGATTGTGTCCTGGAGGAAATAACTTTTTCAATTTATGGGCCTCCTTTTGTCAGAGGAATGTCATCAGAGATAGGAATAGGTAACAATAATGAATGCAGTACCTACCGTCAGCACAGCGAGGTGGAAGCTGAACATCATTTATTTACAACAGTATAGACGATGGTTACATGTTTTCATCCGAGCTGAAGATTGATTTTGGAAAAAGTCTTTTTATATGACTGGTAGGAGTTTGTGTATTGATTGCGTGCGGAAAAATATATCAGTATACCAGATGTCAGAAGTGTTGCACCTTGTGTGATGTGTGTATGTCATGTCAATTAGGGGTGTGTGTCTTTGTGTGTGTGTGTGTTCTGGTTACAAACGCCGAGGTCAATTGGAGAACCAACACCTGGTCCTCTCATAGTGAGTAGTTTCCTAGGTGATCGGTGCCTCTGAGTGTGTCTGTATTTGCTGTCACCAGCCCATGGGAAATCAGCTCCTGTTTGAAGAGATTCCCTTTGCACTGATTGTGCTTTCGACTGCTTGATCTGCGTAGAAGTAGCTGTTGATTTGACGGGGCCTTTGTTGCAGTGGAGCTGAGATCCAGTTTGGGTTTCCTCCAGCCCATCCAGCAGGGACTGACATGAAAGTGCTCTCAGGATGTTTTATTCAGTAAGCGGCCCTCTCTCTCTCTCACTCTCTCTCTCCTTCTATCTCTTCTACCTCGCAGCCTCTGTGAGGTTTTCCATTGATTCCAAAGTTTACAGCAGTATCTCCGTGTTGAACTGAGCCTCACTTACAGTAGCAGGGCTCCTCCAAGCCAGACATCCTCAGCTGAACTTGTCACGAAAAGAGAGCAACATGTACATGACCCGACTGACAGCTTGCACCGTACGACACTGTGGCTCTAGCAGCAAGGAATTACTTTAAAGGATACTTATTGTCAGACGCTATTAAATGTGTGTTTGCATTTCTGTGTGTGCTGGTAGGTGAGCCGACTCCCCTTTGTTGTTACACATATTCACGAGGGACATTAAAATGTAATTTGGGAATTGCGCATATACCGTATAGTATATGTGTGTAGAAGTATATCAATTTACTCACCTCTTTTGTCACAAGTATGTATGAAGGAACTGAAAACTGATTCCATTTTCAAAAGCCCTGCCTGGAGGAAGATCCGCAAGGGAGTGGATATTTGAAATGACTCATTCTCCTGGTCATCTTCTCTCTCTTTAAATCTGTTTTTGTCTGTTGTTTATCAAGCTATGCCAAAGACTGAATCTGCTCTGTGATGTAGCTAAAGATATCAGCCCCTGTTGTTCATTGTCTCCCATACAATGTACCAGCTACACCCAGCACTCCCCTGCACGCCACTGTGGTTCCCAAGGGAAGCATCAGGGTTGTTTTCCTTTCCAGCCACCTGCTCGCGACTTTTTGGAATCCCCACCCTGAGGTCGGTGCCGGTGCCCTGACCTCCTGTCAAACCATGTGCAGGGGCGAGACCCAAAGCTCAGAGTTTCCTGTTTGGCTGGTGGTAGAGCACAGAAATATCCACAGATGGGGAGGAAAAGAGAGTACTGGTGGTTAGCAGAACAAACCACAGCTACTGTGCTAAGATTAACACATAGAATATGGATGGGAGATACTGCCTGAAGATAACTTAACTTAATTCAAGAATAGGCTTGTTAAATCTCCCATTTGTAGTTAATCTTGTTCTAATCTTATTCTTGTTGCCATGCAAAGTATTTGAATTGTTTCTCTTTAAATAAGTAATTTTCTCCCCTACAGTAACTTTGTGTCTCGATAGCTATTTTCACCCGCTTCTAGTCTGTGTATTGATGGAGAATTTAAAAATAACATCCTCAGGCCATCACACTCAGTCGTGATGATTGCTGCTTGCTTGCTTGTCCCATTTTTAACTCCGTTACGTTGTCCAGATTTCCAATTTCTGCCCCCAGTAACTGATAGAGATGGACACGAGTTTAAACTCTGCGCGACCTCATGAACACTGCATGCATGATTTCCCGCACTCGTAATCAATCACGTCAGTCACATGGATCAGTTGGCGTCATGTTAATGTTATTTGTTTGAAGAGTTATTGAGTTGACTGGCTGATTATACGAAAAGATAAATATCTGCTTTTTTCTACAGCCTGTCTGTGTCAGCGCATGCTCACACTTTCATATGCGTGTGTGAGTTTGAGCTCTTGTTGCACCTCTTTTAAGCCTGTTAATTCCATAGAGGCTCAGTAAGAGACGGGCTGCAAATGGTCCCACCTACACACCTAAGAGTCGGCAGCTGCTCTCCATCTCTTTCTTCCTCCCTCTTCCCTTTTTTTCCCCCCTCCTGTCTTTTACACACACATAAACATTATGCTTAAAACAGGGATTGAAATTACCTTGTGAAATAATGCCCTCTGTTGCTGTTTTTATTATCAACAAATCAACATGCACTACACCCTTCAGAACGCAGTATGTTCCCCACAGGAATCCACCCTTGTGTGTACATACTGCATGAGCATGCATGTGTTCGTGGCTTTTACACTTACATGGTTGTGTGCATTTTCTATGCATAAATCTCCTGTCATCTCTATGTGTTTATACAGTACGAGTGCTCTTTTAATCCACTTGTGTATATCTCCGCCTAAAGAGACAGAGTCTCTCTCTCACTCGCCAGCCCCACTACTCCCACACACTCCCTCCCACATATCCTCCTCTGGTTGGGCTAATCATCGCCTGTCACTTTGCCACCCACACACACACATGCATGCACACACACACAAGCTGACACACACACCTGCCCTCCCTCCCTCTCTTTCCCTTCTCTCCCTCTGTTTCTGCAATCCTCCTCTTCTTTTATCCCTCTTCACGAAGAAGGAGTGAGCACTTATTACCTCAGTGACATTTGTGGCTTTCCAGCCCTTCTAAGGAAATACAGGAAATATAGAGATTTCGTGGGGCTGGATATATTTTACGACAATCTTAACCGACCAGCTCTGCTCCATTGTGTTTATATTCCTCTAAACTAAGAGGCTTGTTATTTACGACCAGACCCGAAGCCAAATGGGCAATTTACGGGTTTTAACTCCTCCTGAAATTCCTAGTATTTTGATTCGTCATCATTCCTAGAGCTCCTTTGTCTTTGTGATAACTGACAGAAGTCCAGCCAACTTTGCCTGTTTACAAAAGGCAAGAAATCAAGTTCGAAAGCACATAATATCTTTGAATTAATGTAAGCAAACCCATGCAGCCCAACCTTAGCTATGTTGTAGAATTAACATTTGTGATGCTCATGTTTCTGTGGGCCCGTTGCATTTTACAAAGTCAGCAAACAGTCTTATATTTATTCATGTATTCCCATTTATGGTTTGGAATCCAGAATGCTTCTTGACATTACTTCTCAAATGGTTTGGTTTCATGATTATCCGTTTAGCACGGCTCACTAGTTTCCTCAATTTTGCGTTGGCAGAGAGAAGAACAATAGCCTAGTTAACTGATAGGGCAGCATGGCATGCAGTGGGTCAGATAGACAGTGTATTTTTGGAACACCACCCACTGGAGTACAATGCACGGCCTGTTGTGCTCACTGTGTTTTTTGAATTTGAACAGATGATTGCAGATTTTTTATTTTTTTTTGTAAGTGACCGTCCTACAACATTGCTGCCAGAGCACACAGACATAAAAGCAGTTTTGGATGTAATCTGCACAAAAACAGACCTATAGTTAGTTTATAAGACCCCATTTTATGTATATGTTGCCTTTTGTCCCATTTGAATCTAATGCACATACATGTCAGAATAGTAAAGAGGTTATATGTGCGATAAACTGAAGGAGAGGTTTCTGGCAGTGGGCCTGTTTACGACTCACCAGTATGGTCAGCCTGTGTTTTTAGTGTCCTCAGGTGAAGTTGAGTTGAGAGCTGCTCTGTGCTTGACTGGGCGTGTTCCACTGCGCTGTCCTACATGGCTAATGTTTCACTGTTGGAAGTTAGGGGGATTAGTGTGAAAGTCAGACTACAAACTGAGTACTCGCCTAATTCTAGCTCATGAGTAGAGCGCAGACATAACGTACTGTATTTTATATTTGCTATAGCATTCCCTCATCCTCGTCCTCTGGTTAACAATTAAAAGTAAACTCCCTCTCGGGCCATTTGGCTGATTAATCTCTTTTCAGGAACCTGAACAGGAATGTAAAGTGCTTACAGTTCAGCCTCCCCAGCCAGAGGAAATCAAATATCTTTTCCCCCTCTTATCGACGTGTGTAACTTCGCTAATTGCCACATTTTAATAACACACATGTATGATTCAGCACAAAGACATGTCTTTTGGGAAATTACATGCATTAGAGAAAAAAAAGGGGGTCATATTAAACTGTAGTCAACCAATGGGTTGCTTAGGTTGCTGCTGGGGAGAGGGTTCACGGAAAAAAACAAAAAAAACCCGAACACCTCATAGCCCTCCCAGTAATTACCTGAGAAAAAAAGGTTCACACAGGGAAAATGAGGCTGCAAACTGATGTAGCATAATTGTCTTTTTTAGGTTAATGGATCTGGGACATGAGCATTAAATTTCTGCTGGTAAATGGATGCCGTCTAAAAGGCTAAATGACATGTCTCCTTTCAAGAGCAGAGGTTAGCAGTGGCGGGTGAAGTGTTAACTCTGACATGCTGTATTTGAATGAGCACCCACGAGTACACATACTGTATACACACAGCTCTCTCTCTCTCTGTCTCTCTCTCTCTCTCTCTCTGTTTCCCCTCTCTGTCTCTCTGTCTCCAGTCTGGCCTACCTCTCTCCTCCTCCAGCACCTGTCCCTGTTTAAATGAGAGCAGAGGAGCTCTTTTCTTAGCTCTGTGCCACCATCCCAGGGGTCCCTGCCTTCTCCTGCTCTATTTCTGAGACACGCACTGCATGATGGGAAGCCAGTGGCCCCCACACTCTCCATCTACACACATTCGCATTGCCCTTCATTTGTTCGTGGCAGTGACATGTGCTGAAGGTGAGCTTAGGTACAGCTGGCATGGACATGGACAAAACTGCACAGACATCTCTCTCTCTCTCTCTCTCTGGCTGGCATGCAACAATGCAAAGCACCATTGCACAGTCAGTGCCATGCTAATGTGAAAGCGTGATCAAACCAGTAAGTCCATATTTGGGGTGATTTGGTATTGTGATGTATGCAAATCTGCATTTTGTAGGTGTGTGGGTTTTTAGATGTTATCTGTCATGATTATGCAAGAGCCCCAGAAGTGTTCGGAAGTCATTTCTATAGGAGAAAAGAGGGAGCTCTAATTATGAAAAGGTCATGATTTTATAATATCAGGCATCATTTTTGCCGTGTTTTGCATATGTGCATTGCGCTCATAAGATCTCTGTGTGTGGACCTAAACTCAACCTGAACTCAAGTGTAATTGTCGGTAGCAGCAGCAGTGTTTTTTCAATCCTTCACTTGCAGCATCCTTTTACTCACTTTGAAACTAGTTAAAAGAATAAGTATGCCATTGTTTGTTTGTCCATTGTTTCTCCTTACTAGAGCATATTCAGACTTGAATACACAATGTGTTTGGAGACCTGTATTGACCCTGGTTTCTTAGGGCGAACTGGCTGGATCAAATAACACACACACACACACACACACACAGTCAAAGAGCTCAGTTTGGTTTTTCACTCAGCCCCTCCTTGAATCTCCATACCTCAACAGGTAGCTGCATGACTCTGCTCTTTTTCTTATTGCCTCCGCTCAAGTGCAGAGGGCTCTGATACACGGCTTTGGAGAAAACAGCGCTGTCGTTAAGGCTTAAACGACAGTTTTCTTTTCTGCTACATTGAGGTATCACTTGTTATTACTGCATTCTCAAGGGATTTTCCCTATCACTCCACTTTCTGCCTCCCTAGCTGTTGCTCTCTCTGCCTAATTTGCCCTGGAACAAAATCTTTTTCTCTTTCATGTTAAGCTTTCTTCCCTTTGAACTTCATACTTTGATTCTTAGAAGACTTTGTCGCAAAGAGCGGAGAGACAAAAACACCCCAGATCTTTAAATGATTCCACGCTCAACTTGTCACGAACATACACACCGTAATCTGTACACTGTCAGAGTAACTGTTCCTGCCATCTTTTTTACTTATCTCACCATTGTTTGACTTTCTTTCTCCCTCGTTTCTCCACCTATGTTTCTCCCAAGTTTGTCAAATCAATCAAAGCACTTGTAATTCGTCACTTGTGCTTTCAGCAAAAAGGAAAGCAGATATGTTATCAAAAGGAGGGTTTTGTGCTGCAGTAATCAAAGTTTCTCTCAGGAGACATACTTTTTAATGAGAGTTTAAGTCATGGCCCACAATTGCTTCTGCAGCCTTGTGCAGGTTTCTGTTAAGTTATTAACCCTCTACTGTACCGTAAAATTTTGTTTCAATCAGGGGAGACAACCTAAAGGATATAAGACAAGTTTGAATATCATGAAGAATATCAGACAATACAGGTTTTAGTTGTCATGGGGAGGTTACCCCTAGCCTTGTACAACCAGATGCGGCAACATGATAAATGAACCAGCCC
Organism: Oplegnathus fasciatus; assembly: GCA_003416845.1. Lineage (NCBI taxonomy): Eukaryota > Metazoa > Chordata > Actinopteri > Centrarchiformes > Oplegnathidae > Oplegnathus > Oplegnathus fasciatus. The sequence continues at coordinate 312,118 of NTHP01000055.1, forward strand.
AGTGAGATATGATCTGGAATAATCAGCAGCTCTGTAGAGCTGAACATGCAGCAGGTTAAGACAAATAAGCAATGCAGTGCAAAATTATCAGCCTATGCATAATAAGAGAGCAGGACTGCATGGATTGGAGAGCTGACACGTTGCAATGTTAGTTTTATGTTTGCTTTAGCCCAACAGATAGTCCTGATCCACTTCTGAATTGGCTTCTTTTTTCATCATCATTACTCAAAAGCTAGAATATGATACCTGAGTTTTCTGTCCCTACTCTAAGTTAATTGAGTAGTTCCTAGTAGACCATAGCATTTAATGTGACTTATTGTTAAATGAAATGTAAAAAGTTTAAACACCTAATCATTTTGTTTGCAGTCAAAAACTACATCTCCCATGAGGCTTTGACAGCCATTCTGTGGGTAAGACTCATGGGAAATGTTGTCGTTGAGCTCAAAATAACTATTATTTAAAAAAAATGACTACGCTATCTTTGTTAAAATGAGAAGACATTCAAATTTTATAGCCTGTAGAGTCTTAGAATATGGTCTGAGAACCGCACCGTTATGTTTCAGCTTTATGCTGTTCTAAAATGTCTTGTTTGGTTGAGGCGGGTGGAACAGCGGCTTAAAAATGAGGCCAGGATTTTGGCTCACTGATACCAGATGGTTTGGATTTGGTACACACAGTCTTATCCAGTGGACAGTGCACGGCAACTTACCTGAGACCTTCTTAAATGTAAAGATTATTTGCAACTGCACTCTGGCCCATTTCTCTTTGACAGTCTCGCGTGTCTCCTGTTAAGCCTTCATTATGGCCTAAATGCATGACACCATTGCTGGACAAACTTATATTAGGCTAGTAGGTTGCACAGCTGTGATGGCTGAGCTTCCAGTTTTAGTAACATGTCATATTGATATCAATAGTTTCCTCCTGCGAGAGGGTATGTGAATGAGCAAAGTGGGAAAACAGTTCAAATCTAGTTCACACAACTACAAAATGTGTGTTTGTGTGTGTGTGCGCGAGAGAGAGAGCGAGGGATGGATGAACTGTAAGCATAAGCTGCCCTCACATCCAGATTAACTGTGTTGTGGTTTCACATGGAGTGTACTCACACATGTGTACACAAACGCACACACTCACGCGGCCACCCAGACTCTCAGCTATTATCTACGTCTCGCACATTATCCCGCTGCCCCATTATACTTGCCCACATGTTTGTTTCTCTTGTGACTTAGCATGCTAGGTAGGCAGTTATTAACAACCCTGTGTTGTTTAGCCACACACACACACACACGTACTGTACACAGACTCCCCAGGTGGGACTCACTCCACTTTCCTCCCGGGGGAAGTGTACAGTAGATGCTGATGTAATGATAGCTGATAGTAAGGGTGGAGATCTTTGAACAGTGTTTTGTAACACAACACTTTGTAGCCGCTGCCCCTCATCTTGCAACTTCTCCCATGGCAACGACCCTAGCATTATCCTGCTTCCATGACAACCCGTAGTGAATCCAGCTTGACCTTCACCAGTGATTCAGTGTCTCTCCATCCACCTCCATTCTCTCCCTCCCTCCCTCCATCTCTGTCTCTCCTGTTCTCTCTGTTCAACATTGCAAACTTCCACTTTTTCATTTTATTTTTTTCTACGCTCCATAGCCCACATTCTGTTATTCTGTTGTTTTTTTTTCCTTTTTCTTTTTCTCTACCTGTGTGGGTGTATCATCGCTTCTGTTACACAAGCAGTCAATACATCTACACAGGCTGATGTCATACTTCAGGGGACAGTCTGTTCATATGCACCCAAGTCCTGCGTCCATGCTTCCTCCTCTGACTCAGTGGTTTAAGCTAGCAGGCATGTGGCTGCTTGTTGCAGAGCTGCAGGTGCAGATCAACCTGAGCTCACCTCCCCACAAAGGAACTATTGTTTTCTCTCAGCCAGGGACACAGGCGGGGTTGAAGCGAGATGGGAAATATTGATACAATAATGACACGTCTTTGAGGGTTTATTTACTGTGTGTGTGTTTGTGTATCTTGTGTACATTCTGTGCGCGTTCCTGAGCTTGTCACCGTGGCTATCGATCTGTCTGTCATGTCGCTCTTAGCTGGTATGCGGATATCCTCGTCAGGCTGGCGGCTCTTACACCAAGTCTCGCAGGTTGTGTCATGCCTGCCAGATATTTTCTGTACGAAACATGTTACACAACACGTTCACATTTTCCACATTATGCCTCTTTATTGATTCTTGATTGAATTCTCCGCTGTCAACTGCCCCTGAAGGTTGCAATTTTCTGTTACTGTTGTTGTTGTTGATATGATATCGAAGTTGCCATGGCAACTATTTGCATCTCCAAAGTGTGAATATTTTTTTTCTCCCTATGCTTTGGCATCGTGCATTGTGCAGCAATGGAACTGCCGACGACAAGATGAGATCTCTCGCAGATTCATTCATTCTTTACCTTTCTGGCTTCTTGCAAACACCCAGTCCTACTGCCAGTTTACTTGACGTGTGTGAGTGTGTGTGTGTGTGTGTGTGGTACAGTGATGGCTGCTCATTTGTTAATTGATCCAGCTAGTTGAAGCCGCCAACAGAATGCCGGGGGTTTCTAAGCCTGAAGGGCTGTGATCAGGGATGAGTATCTGTAAGCTGCTTAGCAGGCCTGCTGGGAACTGACAGGATGCTTTGGCCTGTTTCTCTGCTCCTGTGAGGCACAAGATCAGCGGGCAGGTTGCAGCATGGGCAAAAGGCCTGGCTGTCTTGGGTATACAGGAGCTGTTGGGGCAGTGATTGCACTGAATTTAGCATGTAATGGCAAAAAAACCTGCTGTGTTTTAATTTGCTGCACACACTTACTTGTTTCTGGTGATGAACAGGTCAACAAGATGGTTGAAATAGAATTTTACTAATTAGTAGGTCATTATTGATATCAGTGTTTATAGTTAAACCGTAAAGGTCCATGATTGTGCAGAATGTTGGCTCTTCAGGAATTCATCTTTTACTGTTTGACTTCATTGTAACTCTTTAAGTCCTCCTCTTTAGCATTTATAAGCAGTATATAAACATTTAATGAATGGTTTATAACATGTTGTTACGTTGATTTGTCAGCAACTATAACTCACCCTATTGGCACGCACAATAAGTGGAGGCTTGTGTTTAAACAGATGACATTATAGTAAAACACAGTTGTAATGATATGAAATATGTATTCATAGGAGAAGTTATAATTGTTGACAAATACTGTACATCAATAAACACTTAAACATGTTCTTATGTCTGCTTACAATGACATTATAGTGTGTTATAAACCATTTATTAAATATACTGCTTGGTAAATAAGGAGACTTGAAGTTTTAGACTCCACTACAAAAACGTCAGTTTTCTGATTAAAGGTTTTTGCCAGCCTGTAATACATTTTTTTGCAGAATATTAATTGCAGATTATGTATTTTTTTTTGTTTGTTTTTGGAGCAGTTGAAGTCAACTCCGTCACGGTCACTTCAGTGTCGTCTGTCTGCAGCAATATACATTGTGCGTGCTGTCTGTTGAGACGGAGACCACTCCAAAGCCCTTTGGTGGAGACCAAAGTTTGTACTGAAACCACTTCAGTTCTGTTTTCACTTACAAAGCATTTTGAGATAGGTTAAGATGTACTGTACACTCACCGGTTAGCTTTCAAAAGGGAACACAGCAGGGGGAGTGTGGATTGAGATGAAAAAAAGTCTGACGTGCTCTATGCGTCGCACTAAAGTGTGCAGCTCCTACTCAGCCACAAATGTTCAGTACTTACTTTTCTGTACACAGTATTAATATAATATTTTACCACTGTTCAGTCTTGCCTTTGACAGCAGTCCACTTCTTTTAGTCATGCTTGTTATTTGCCAAAATTTAATTGTTGTTATTAAATTTCTATTTAAATGCCATTGCTTTGCTAATAAATACTATTTCAATTTTCATAAATGATACCAAAACATGACCTGCCACAACATTATTGATATTTTCATCACTGGCCACTTATTGAACTTCCCTACGCACTAAAGTCAATATACAGCTATTATTTAAATTTAATGGAAACATGTTTCCTGAATAACTGAATGCAGTCAATATAAACCACTATACTAGCTGATATCACATGTTTTCACCAGGCACCAAGTAAATAACCTCTATGTAATATGTCATACGGAGCGAGAGCTGAGGGGCTTTGGACCTTTTGGTCAAGGAAATGTATGTGTGTCTCATTTTTCTGTACATGCAGATCTCACACTGTCTTTCCACCAGGTCTCTATATGTATATGTGTCCTTCGCTCAATGTAGCTCTTTGTGTTCCTTTTCTTGACAATGCACTGCATATTCAGAAGAGGCAGCCTGTAGGTATATGAAAATGAAATACTCTCACTAGCTGCATGACCCTCCTTATCTCTTCCCTTTTTTTGGTTATTTCCTTTTCGTGGAGACTTTAACCTTTCTTTGAGGTGTTTTTTTTTGTTTGTTTTGTTCTAGAAATCACATTGCCTGATGTTAAGATTAATCAAAGAAAGAAAGGCAATATGTTTGAGCTCCACGAGACATCAGTACTTACACGCTTGAAGAACCAGAATTTAATTTTAAGCATTTTGTCTCCCCCATTTTTCGTACTTGTCATCACTTGTTATTGTTTCATTTTCTCTGTTTTCTGCTATCTTGTACCAAAAACAAACTTTCATCATGTTCTTCGTTGTCCCAGTTACAAGTCACTTGTCCCGTATGTTTGTGTGTCTTGTATTACTGCATGAGCTTTGCACGCTGGGGTCTCTCTCTCTCTCTCTCTCTCTCTTTCTCTCTCTCTTTCTCTCTCTCTTCTTATTTCTTCCTTTTTCTCTCTAGTTTCCTACCTTTCTCCTCTCTGTTTTTCTGCATTGGGAATGCTTGTGCTGTTGAGTGTTCTTCATGTGTTTTCTCCCTGTCTCCCCCTTTCTCTCTGTGCAGGGGATGTGCTGTTCCAGATGGCTGAGGTCCACAGACAGATCCAAGTGCAGCTAGAGGAGATGGTTGGTATTCTAAGCTCAAAGGGCTTTTAGCTGTGTGGTTGAACACTACAGCACTCTCTATAAAACTCAGGCTATGTGAAAGGTTGGACACGACAACAAGTTATTGCAGCAATAATGCATTTTAGTTTGGCGGTGTGGCTCCGCTCCATGATGCTCCACAACAAATTTGCCCAGCCGTGACACAGATTTGTCCCTGAGCTCTCCAGCCCCTGTGGGCGGCACATGGAATACATGATAATTTAATGAACGTGAACTCATATTGAATGAACAGACATGCTGAGCTCATATAAATCCAAACTGCCAACACAGGAGGTGGCTGGGGAAGTGGAGTGAGTTAATTGAACAGTATGGCTTTCTGGGTAATATGCTTGTGTGACAAGTTATCCACAGTCAATATCAAGTTCAGTGTGTTTAGTGTGTGTGCCCAGCATAGATAGAGGAAGGCCTGGGCGTAGGTGCTCATCATGTGGATGTCCTGGAGCTAGAGCACCCAGGAGCCAACTGCCGTTAAAGGATAGGTTCTTATTTATTTTTTTACGTCTATCCACCCGTATGCCTATACTTACTGTCCATATGAGTAATCCTTCCTCTTCTCCATACTGATCCTCCAGTGTTAGCTCCCCAGCATGAGTCCAGTCTTAAAAATCGGGAAAGAAAATCACAGTCCTCAATCTGCAAAAACGCTCTCAGCTACTTTGAGCTGAATTAGCTCATTCGAAAGATTATTTTCCCCAAATCCGATCTTTTTAGTACAAGATATCCTATTTAAGTTTGCTGGGATTCCGTCCATTAAACAATATCATTTAAATAAATAGTTTCCTGTTGCGCATATAGTAACCTATACACATACAGTATATTGCTGTTACATATCAAAACCTGACCTTCATTTCAAAGATTTCTCTGAGTTGAGAAAATTCTCTTACCCATGAGAAAAATAATGAATGTATTAAAGCTAAATTAAGGAAAACTATAGACAAAAGATC
>NTHP01000055.1:318196-369515 GCA_003416845.1 Oplegnathus fasciatus
AAGGTCAGCAAAGAAGAAATTCAACATTTTATTCTGATTTGGTAGCCACTTCTTCAGGCAGGTCAGTTTACAATCTAGTGACAAAATATTGTGTCAGATAGCACTGAATCAGTGACAGTGACAGTGATTTGCAAGCTGAGAGAGGCTTCACAGGCCAGGACTTTGTTGTTAAAACATTTATTCACTAACAGAGTAAATGAGGATAACACATGTATTTAATAACTTATTTGTCTATTGCAAACAACTTAATTTTGAGGAATTTGTCTCTGACCTCTGTATCCACATGCAGCATCCATTAATGATTCTGTCATTAAAATAACTATCATTAGCATTTGACTGTTTTTGTGCTTTCTCCCCCAGTTGAAATCCTTCCACAACGAGCTGCTCTCCGAGCTGGAGAAGAAGGTGGAGCTGGACGCTCGTTATCTGACTGTGAGTATCTGATTGGCTCGCTCTCTCAAAGCCCGAGGACAGCCTCAACCCAATAAGTGCACTCCATATTTTAGCTCATTTTAGTGCTTTATATTATGTAACATCAGATCTGTGAAGGCCTGATTTGACTGAAGTGATAACAGGGATGGAGGTGAAGTTTTGTTTTCACATCTGGATCAAAATCTGTCTCAGAGACAATTAGAGGATGCGTCTGTGAAAAGAGATGCTTTGAAATAACATTTCATGTCTACTCACTCGTCAAGGGTAGACTGATTATAATAAACCGTTCCTGACGTGTGTGTGTGTGTGTGTGTGTGTGTGTGTGTGTGTGTGTGTGTGTAAAGCACTGTGGAGCTGGTCTACATGTGATATCTTTAGAATGAGTGGGTTGCAGCCTGAGTGTAGAGCAGCACTGCTGTGCGTTGTTTTGGGGGATGGGATAGTGTTGCCATTATTGTATTGTATTGTTGGAAGGACCACGTTACGAGCTGCTTCGGCTTACAGCCACTCGTTCGCTCGCTCACTCGCTCACTCACACTTACTGAAATATTGCTCTTAAAATTAAATGGGAAAAAAAGGGCTGTTTGTGAGTCATTTAGGCTCCTGCCCTCTTGACTCAACAGAGAGTCGTATCAGTAAAATCAGATGTTGTCATGTTGAGTTCAAATGAAAACCATGAGTGTCTCCATTCACATCTGCCAAATTTGTGTTTGCCGTCTAAATTGATATTGAAAAAAGATATGGAAATGTTTCATGATTCTTACATTAGTTCAGATGCACCAACCATTGCAGACATTTCTATTGTGGCATATCCCTGAGGTTTTAACATCCATTACTTTTAATGAATTTCCCACAGATCTGCCGCAGTGATAATAGCAATCATTTTGCTTCAGACTTTGTGAATTAATCATCTGAAATTCCGACTCAGTTCAAAAAGACTCAAAGGGAAGCTTGCTGTTTTCCTAGACTGAAGTGTGTGTGCTGTTCCCTGCGGCGCCTCCCTCTCTGTTCTCCCTCTGTCTCTATCTCTATTTCTCTTGTCTCACATAATGGGTTACCCGGGGTTTCGCAGCACTCTTCAGTCATTACACAGAGGTCAGAATTTGGGCATTTAAGCCTACAATGCAAAAAAAAATGGCCGATAGATTACCAATGAAGAGGAGCGTTTCTGGCAGCTGAGCTGTTAGAGACAATGGTCAGATTCTCCAAGTGTACCAAAGTTCATCTACTGTCCACTCTGTTTCTAATCAGATTGAATCACACTAATTATCTGTCTGCAGTAGTAGCCAGTGATTGAGAGCTGTGATTGCAGCGCTAGCAACAAAAGTCAACTGGCTTTTGCTTTGTTAATTAGGAGGAACATTCCTGGTCAATGAGGCGGATGCTACTGATATTATCTTGTTTACCCAATTTGACTCTAAAAGCAAACTTTTCACAATACCCAGTTGTGTCTTCCCCAACCTTTACTACACTGTATGATCTTTGTGCTGGGTTTTTTTCCACTGGGAAGCCTCATATTTCTGGGAGTTAAATTGTAGATATGAATATCAATATTGGTTGTACTGCTTTGCCTCAAATACTAGGAGGGAATGAAAGGATGAGTCATTTATTGTTATTGGATTACAAAGACAACACCAGTGCAAAGGCATGTTTTGGTCCATTTTGTGTGGAAACCTATTGAACAAATCAATATTTCAGAGAAGCTCCTGACTTGGAAAATGAATTGACCGTAGATAAAGTTAAAATGTAAAATTCCTGCTGTGTTTTAGCTTATTGTTTAGAGCTTTCCAGTCCAGCTCAGACCTACAGAACAGAACTAATACCACCCGTCTCTGTTATGAAATCCAAACACTGCATGTGTCATGCTACTAGTCTTCCAGTGACAACAGCAGCTTCTCTTCGGCTCCTTTTCAGCCAAACAATACCTAGAGGATACCTACATCCTCAGCCTCTTACAGTATGCAAATGTGGGTGTTGAACCCTCATGCATGAGCTCTCCGCCGCCAATTTTGCCTCGTACAGAAACCACATGAGCTTTGTCACACCAGACACAGTTACTATAGCAACAGAGCTGGTACAGCCCGGAAACAAAGTTGTTATTCTCAATAAATAAATATTTAAATAGGCAAATTAAATAAATGAAATGAATAAACTCTGTCTGTAAAAGGACTAGACCAGTCGCTTTGCTTGCTCTACAAACCACGCATTAGTTTTTGCTTTGCAGGCTGCCACTGATTTCAGCTAAGAAAATCTATTTGAAATCAGTGGATGTTTTAAGAGACACAATCAAGCGCTGCGCTGTTGCAAAATCAAACCTGGAAGACAAACAATAAGCAAACACGCAGCTTGTAGAAGAATCATATGAATTTGCTTGTTTCTTTAATTAAAAAATATGTCCAAGCCTCGTTGAACACACCAACAAGGAGTATTCAAAACAATCCTCCTCGCATCTGCAGTGCCACACACAGATAATGTAACTTCAACAAAAAAATGAAGGTGGAATTTCTGATGTATTACATACTGAATATAAAGCAAGTTTCAAGGCTCTGCAAGATGATTTCCATCCAGTAGTGAAATGAGTTGAATCCACTGGCTGTTTATAAGGTAGGAATTAGCCTAAAAACTTTCCGAAATAGGTTAGCAGCACTGTTACGTATTCGCTCATCTATGTCCCACCCTCTTTCACCCAGGCCTTTTAATTTGTGCTCCTAATTTTATGTTTGTGCTGTGCCTGTTGCCCCACGTAGGCTGCCCTGAAGAAATACCAGATGGAACACAAGAGCAAAGGGGAGAGTCTGGAGAAGTGCCAGGCTGAACTGAAGAAGCTGCGCAGGAAGAGCCAGGGCAGCAAGAACCCCTCCAAGTACGGCGAGAAGGAGATGCAGGTGAGTCTCTTGCTGGGTTCAGAATTAAACAAAAATTAAAATGAAGATGCCACATACAGCCATCAAAATGGACTGGTCAATTCAGAACGAAATTTGTTTTATTGTGAAGGGCTACTGTAATACAAGAAAAAGGACAAGATACCCAGAAATGACACAAATTACAATATAAACAGTCTCATGCCGGTTCGTAGCACTGTTGTAGTTAGTTTTAGCAGAGTTTGTGTGCATGTGGGTGACTGTTGGATTGGAGCTTCATGAGTCTTGTTGCAAAATAATGACTTTATTCTTCATAAAGTAAAGCGAATGCACAAAACAGCAAGGATGGGGGTGGAGGCAGTGGCGACGAGGTGCCCTGAGTGGGAAGGCAAATAGTGGAGGTTTGATTATGAATGTGTGCCCTTGCCAATGGTTCGTACATCTACACACATACAGCAGGCACATAGACACACACGTGAAAAAGATAATAAGTCAGCAACACTAATTGATGTGCTGAAAGAGTACGCATTTACTTCAGCCAATGTGTTTCGGCACATGGCTTTGATCAGGGTTTTAACAGAATGAAGAAAGGTTCTATATGCACCACAAAATAGCTGACTCAATTCTCCAAAGAGTAGTTTGAGAAGATGGCAAATTTCTAAGGATGATGTACCTCAAATACAGATATTTCAAAATAAAAGCTTACAACAGAATGCTATTTTTTACTAAGATTTTTACATTTAGCCATTTTTTAATAGTTTTTTTAATGACAGGTTTTTATAGTTATTATGTCTATAAGAAGACATGTGGTTTGATGTTGTTATTTATTATATAGCATCCTGCTGTGACTTTTTATTTTGATGTTTTCTGTGTTTTGTTTCAATTTTCTGTGTTTTTAGTCAGAAATCTCTGTTTCCAAGGATTGAAGTGGACACTGAAGGCCCCTATAAAGAGCCATGTGAAATATATTATGCTGTTGGAATTTGCTGTACAGATGGATTGATTTGTTTGGGCATATAAGTACGTTTTAAACAGAAAAAAACATGAAAATGTCTTATTTTGGTTAAGGTGGTTAGGTGAAATGGCACACAGTGGGGTGTGCTTGTGTAACCGCTGAAATGTTCAAACATTTTTTACCAAGAACAATATTTTCTGCAACAGTTTCGGTCTTCAGGAGTCAGGCGGCTGACATTTACAACTTGTCAAAATGGTTATATGTCAAATCGAAGCAGTCACGTGATTCGCTGAGGGAACAAAGCAGTGTTTGCTTTGGGTGTCATCATTCATGTGATAATTTCCATAGCAAAGCAACCTCCGACAGAGCGGCGCAGGTGAAATGGCTTTTGAGTGAACCTTCGGTGTTAGACATAACTTAATTAGTTATCTTTCACATTTAGTTTTCCGTCACTCGACCGCCTGCTTGACAGGGGAATTCATGACAGTGTTCCTTCTCCACATAGACACACACATGCCTGCAAAGATGCACCATCTCTGTATTAAACCCCTATTATAGGCCTTCACTCTGGTGTTGTTCACAAGTTATTTATTGGTTTAGACCTGTATCCAGTGTTACTGTCAAAATGGGAAAAAAATGACGCAGCAGAAAATGGCGACAGTGTGACTGCTGTTCCTCCACAAGGATTTCACTAGAAGCTGGAAGTCAGACTGCCTGGAGGGACGGAAACAAAAATCTCAAACTAACAGGTCAAGGCTTGCAGGGTAATTGCTCAGCTGCTGTTGGTCTTGCTGTGAAGTGTGGCTGACCATGACAGAAACAGATGGATAGCTGAACCAGAAACATAATTCTACCAACACTTATGGATACAATGTTTTGTAGAGTTCACTGGGTATGAAAACTTTGCTCTTTGCCACCCAGGCTATAGAGGAACGCACCTCCTCGGCTCTGAGTTTATACAGTCGCACACATACACGCAGACATCTACCCTTTCCTTTCTGGGGTGGTATGGCAGAGCTGGATTGATCTGACTGCTGTGTCATATTGAGTTTGTTCCACTATGTCAGGGATGCCATGAGGAGATGTTGTATGAAGTGTCATCTTAAGGCATCAAAGTTGGCAGTATATGCAGCAGTCCAGTTTTGCATGGGGCAGGGCTTGGGATGGGAGGGGCGTTTGAATGCACTAAGCCAGTAAATCTCAGCCAAGAATGGCAAGTTGTTACATGTACCTCACTGCCTCATGTATCAGATCATTAGGCCTCTGAGAGGTTTCCCCTGTACGGTAATGTGAAGCTCAACTTGATGAACAGAAACAGGGATGCAGGAATCTTTTATTGCAAATCAGTCAGTTTTGCCCCCCCCCCTTGTATTTTTAGATTAAATCTAAAAATACAAGACTAAATCCTCATTAAGGCCCCTAGAGGCTGTAATGTTCATTACACCCCAAATGCAAGTATGTTGGACTTACTGACAGTTTTTAGAGCCTTATGAGTGGTGGTGCTTATTTAAAGTTTGTCTTGAGGGGCCACATGGACATTAGAATACAAACCCTGAGGAGTATGATTGTTCTCAGCCAATACGAAACATCTTCAAGATTCATATTCTTGGCATTTCTTTTGCAATCTACCCAATAGATGTTGATGTCTTATTTGTTCTAAGTGGCCAGGCCAGATGGTGACAGCAGATGATAGCTCAAGGGTTCACCGAAAACTTTAGGATTTTTACTCAGAGTACCATGATGCCGTATTTCATTGCCAGTAGTTTATACTGTATGGTACAGTATCTTGATGTGGATGAAGTAGGTGTGGCGACAGATGGGCCAATAGCACAGCAAAAAGCAAAACACTTTAAACTTGGTGCATATTGGACTTAGAGAGTAGCAGCACTACCCCACACTCTTACTGAGTCTGTATGACTGATCAATTGGGCCCATCTGTGCAGAGGAGCGAGCTCATCAGGCTCCGGACTCATAAACGTACAGTTGGTTAGCAGGGAAAAGGAAAATCAATCTCCCTTTCTCATTTTCAGCCTGCTCACTTTCACTGATCGTATCGCAGCTGTGGGCGTGTGAGAGAAAAGTCAACTCGTTTGTGCCAGAGTCCCCCGGGGAGGACGACACACAGGGAGGGAGAGAGCCCCGCACTCCCTCAAGACCTGTGCCTCACAATGACACCTGGAAAGGCTTAGATAGCGGCCGACCACAGACATGTTGTCTGAGAGTGTTTGGTTTAATATGTGCGGAGAGAGATGGGTTCCTCCACGCTATAGGAGGCAGTTGAGAAAGTAAAAGTTGCCAAGGCAAGCTCAACATTTCCTCCTCCTCCTCCTCCTCCTCCTCCTCCTCCTCCACCACATCTGTGTTATTTTAGCAGATGAGAGGCACTAAGTTTTCTTTTTTATCTCCTCTCTTTTCATTAAAAAGTAAAGTATGTCTGAGCGCAGTCTGGCAGCGGACACAGATGGCGGCCGCATTTCATTGATCGCCGTCTCTATTGCTCTCGCTCCCTCACACTCTTCGCTGTTGTCTCTCCCACTTCTCAGTCTGTCTCTTTGTCTGTCTTTCCTCCCCTCCCTGCTCTCTCCTCTGCCTTCAGACACTTCCACTGTGCCATCTCATCAATGAGTAAAGCCCCTGCCAAAATGCTAATCAGCTCATTATGTAGTTCAGTGGAGTGGACCAAGGTACCGTAGAAAGGGGTTTCATCTAGATAAACTCCTTTGCACCGCATAGGCTGTTAATAAGAGCTCAGACACAGATAAAGAGACGGAGTCCAGGATTCAGAATTAATGTCTCAAGATGTTTGATAAGCTCAGGGTTTCTTCAGCTTGGTGTCATAAAATTGAAAAGTGACTCCAACCTGGAATCGTGGATTCATCCAGATGCAGAAAAAAAGGTGTTGTTGACATGCAAGTGCAGTAGATAAGCACTGACAAACACACACACAGCAGATTCAAGCAGGTACTGTAGGTGCTTTCTGTTGTGCCCCGGAGCGTTACAATACAATTCTTTTGATTCCAAAGAGTGCTGATGATGAAGGAACAGAGGAGCAGACCTAAGCAGCTCTTAACTGTGCAGGGGAAAAATGCTTTTGAATTCCCACAGGAATGAAATGGAGTATAAACAGTTTTGTTGTGAATCTTACTGTATGCTTCGCTTTTGGAATCCCTCCCTCCCAGTGCTTGTAATCTCTGTTCAGCGCAATAGATTGCATAATGTCACAAGCAATTTTTTTGCTGGTGTATTTAGGATTGTGTCCTGAATATGTCAGTGTAAGGAGACACACCGATCAGTTAAAGTCTGAACGTAAGAACTGCATTTATATTCATAACCTTTGCAAAACAAAGTAATTCCAGTTATGATGTGACCTGAGGTCGCTCAGATATAATAGTGGCTGGTGTCTGCCTGGGCTTTTCCCACTGCACTCATTGTCTTGGGTTACTTTGGTGACCTTTTGAATGCTCGGAGAATTGGGCCATGTGGATTTGACAAGAGGAGAGGGCCCTTCACCTTGTTGAGGCGACGCTCAGCCCTTTAACTGAACGCTGTGTCCGTAAAGAACTACAGCAACAAACTGAACCAGTTTCCAAGCACTTAATTTGAGCTTAAGGTGTGCAGAATGAACAGAATAAGGTCAGGCTGCTCTCTGGCGATAAATCCGTTCGTCTTCCTTTCATCCCTCTCTTGCTCGATTTGACAACTTGTGCTCTGTGGATTTGTGTAGCGGTGTAGGTGGATTTCTTCTGATGCTAATGCAAAAGGCCATTACTCAAAATGTTTGTGTTCAGTATCATTTAGCCACCTAAAGTATTCCTCCACTCTTTGAATTGCAATCAACTAACCTTGTAGCTGTTGGCAGTGGGGAAGTAGTGTGCTCTGGTGGTTACTAAATGAAATACATCTGCACTGTGTGGCGGCACCGCAAGAACTTAAATTTGGCTGCGGGGAGGAACTCCAACTTAACAAACTTCATTAGCCTTTTGATCAGTGTTTGTGGAATATAATGTGAAACTTTCTAGAAATGCACTCTAATGCTTTGAGAATACTGAACTATTAATCACACCGCAGCACCAACAACAACATGGTTTATAATCACTTCTTCTCTCCTACGGCTGAGACTAAAATGACAAAAGTAACAGAATCATCTACCAACTTGATGCAGTGCTTGTCTTTACCATTCCCTAGTATGGAAGTGTGTATTGGAGTGTGTCAGCAAACAAGGTTGACATTTCTATCATTGTAAGCAGTAAGAAAAAGGTGTATTTGGTGATTACCCACGACAAGCCAGCTTTATTCGTATACTAAAAGAAATGTATGTTTATTTGGTTCTGGTTGCATTTGAGAAACCCCATAACAAACTTCAAACCAGCCAATACCCCAAAGAAAAGTGCAGTCTAGGTCAAATCATTGCATATAAATATAACACACTCTTCTAGGTCAGTATTTATCAGCAGATGTTACAGTATTAAAGCCATGAAACCGGACGCAGTCAACCTACTTTGAGACTACAGTATCTAAAACTTTCAGCTACACAACATGCAAGCTCTGCTGTTTGTAAATACGTCACCTGACATGTGCCTCACGAAAACACCTAAATGCCACTTCAATATAAGACTCCCTGTAGCTTCTCGCCACCATTTTTACTGACCATTTTGTGCGTGTATGTGTGTGTTGTCGGTGAACTCGGTGAGACATTTCCCATTTTTAGAGCGCTCATGCTAAGACAAACTGACGGCACTGGATCTCTCTCCCTTTCCGTCTCTGTTACTCACTCCTATGCATGCATTAACACACATGTTATTTTTTATTGTCCGACATATAAAATGGATTAGTGGGTCTTTGTGAGCACTTCCTCCTCCACTCTGCAGGATCTTCAGCCATAATTGCCTTTCCTCGGCAGCACTCGGCAGGGAAAATCTGACCAGAGAAAGTTACTGAGTAAGGCTCCTTGCACAACTATTACCGCCAAGGTGCATTTAACCCTTAATTGCTCCAGTGGAGCTGTGCAGTGATTGGCAGTACAAGACTGTGCCATACTGTGCTGCTCCTAAGTGTGAATGTGTGTAATTGTGTGAATGTGAAGTAGGGTGTTATTTAAAAAAAAGATGTCAGCTAGCTGCTTGGACGGCTTCCTCGTCAGACCTTCTGTCCATTGGCCATACCTACTAAATGTGAAATGTGGCTTTTGGCATTTTTTCCCGAAGCTATGAAGGAACCGCAGTGCACCAGTAATGTTCTTTCTCTGTAAAACCTATAACGGCAATAATTAGGCATGTGAAGCAAAAGAAAATATTCAGTGCACAGATCTTTTGATACAAATACCAGTATGTTGTGAGTCTTTTGTACAAATCTGTAGATATCATGTCTAATCAAAGTGTCCCCGTTAGTAAATTATGCTCCATGTGTCATTGTGTGTTCCCCATCAGTTTGTGGAGACCATCAGCAGTAAGCAGACTGAGCTGGACACCTTCATCGCTGAGGGATACAAGACAGCCTTGTCTGAGGAGCGTCGCAGGTACTGCTTCCTGGTGGACCGCCAGTGTGCCGTGGCCAAGAACAACAGCGCCTACCATGGCAAGGTAAGTCCAAGTGTCACTTGACCACCAAGAACGTTGTTATAAATGTTAATAATGTAATGTGTTGCAGGAAATCATGGTTAACGTCAAGTTTTTCTATATATCCACAACTAAATGAGCAACAAAGTTCAGAAAAAAAGTTTTCCAAAAACTCATCGGGATTGTGTGGGTGTGGTTTCATTGGATTTGATTGACAGGGATGGCAACACAAGCAAAAAACCTCCACAACTTTCACCATGTTTTGATTCAAATGTTGCTGAACTTTGATTGGTGCATAGAAATACACGACGTCATGTTTTTCCAACTGTGCCCCGCCCATTTATAATCAGTGAGAAAGGAAAGGACAAAAAGGCAAATATGGATGTCTCATTTGAAATAAGCAAAGCTTTTCGAACATTAGCAGAACATGGTGTGTTCATGTGGGGCTTCATTGCTCATAGCAAGAAGCTAATTGAGAAAATTAGCGCCTTTAATAAGGGCATCGCACAGATACAAGTTTATGGTCAGAATTAGTGTTTCCTTAAATAATTTGTTCAATCATCAGATACTTGTTTGCAAAAGCAGCTCAGTAGCTACTGTAACAAACAGCTCAGCTACTGTAATGGAGCTTAACCTGTTTTCTGTTCTTTTTATCTTTCAACTAATCAGGAACACATTTTCTGTCCATTATGTTCACAAAGGCATATGTGCAGAGCTTGTTAGGTCAATTTATAAAACTTAACTTATTCCCTTTGTGCTGTGGTGTTGACTCTAGCCAACTACTCCCACATCTGTCATCTCTGTTTTATTTGAAACTCACCTGCTGTAGACCATTGTTCAGCGAAAAGGGCATACTAGGAGATATATAATTCAAAGTCGCATTAGCTTTGACCGCTCATAGGGGCCTCTTCATTTTAAAAATTCATTAAGACTGTAGACAATGCCCTGATGACAGGCATATCTGAAGCTGCAATCCATCATTGCACCTTCGAGCGCCTCGCCACCTTTTTGTGTAGAGAGAACTGCCTCGCTCGTTCGCTTCATAAAAGACTTTAATAGGAAAAGGCATCAAGTGTAAGCTGCATGTGGAGAAAGATGGATTGAAATCAAAGCTCGGTGCGATGAACAGGACAAGAGTCTCAAACTGTTTCACGCCCATATTATTTACGACAGTCACTAGAGAATTTTATAATACCTGCTTGTTATTTCCACATTGCTGTTGACATTTGAAGCGAAGAACCTTTGAATCCAAACAGATTTTCCCCGATATCATACCATCAAAGGTAATGGAGCGTTATTAACCAAGATTTAGTCAGTTTTCTATGCTTGTCGTTGTGTGTGTGTGTGTGTGCTACAAATGTATGCCTATCCATTACCCAAGAATTTGATATTCTTGAGTAATGGAGTACATCAGTCTCCTGGGATTACTGGTGGGTGTGAACTGCCAGCCTGAAGATGTGGCTGGAGGAGGACAGTGTTTATGTGTGTGTGCGTGCGTGTGTGTGTGCATGTGGACTGTGCTGCCGCTTCTTTTTTTCAACATGGAGTCTAGTCATTAATCAGGATGGGGGTGTGCGTGGGAAGAGTTCACCTTCAGCAAACTGAAGAACCCTCTCCCAGAGGGTTCCTGGTGTGTGTTTGTCTGTGTGCAAGATCAGTGTGTGTGTGTGTGTGTGTGTGTGTGTGTGTGTGTGTGTGTGTGTGTGTGTGAGAGAGAGAGAGTGAGAGAGATGAGAGCTACAAATTAGCACATACAAAGGGACAAAACTGTCTGTGTTTTGCATGTGTGGATACTGTGCAGTCATACACAAATGTGTGCATTTCTGTTTGTCCATTAAACTCTTTCTACAGTTGTAGAGAGAACAGCCGTGTCCACAGGCTGTGAGATGCTGAAGTGGGCAGCTTGGTTGTATGTTAGTCTGTCCCCCTCACCCACGCAGCACATTATCATAGCTGTGCAAAGGGCAGTGGTCAAGGATACAGAGTGAGGAAAAACCTTTGAGAACTGAATGTTTTTNNTTTTTTTTTTAGAGAATAGGGAGGAAATTGAAGGTTTGGCAAAGAAAATGCTTAACTGAGCTTTTTTCTCCGGTCACATCGCAGCCACATCGATATCTCTCGTCCTTCCTCCATCCAGGGTAAAGACCTTCTGACCCAGAAGATCCCAGTGTGGCAACAGGCTTGCTCAGACCCCAACAAGCTGCCAGAGAGGGCCATGCTCCTGGCCCAGCAGATGGGCTCTGCCGCCCTTGGGGGCACAAGCCCCTTGCATACCTCCAAATCCAACCTGGTCATCTCGGACCCTATCCCCGGAGCCCAGCCTCTTCCTGTGCCCCCAGAGCTGGCTGTCTTCATGGGCAGTGGCCTGGGACACCCAGCGGTGAGTTTAGGAAATGAGAAGGCTGATGGAGGCTAAAAATATATCTCTATTTTATTTATTTATGTTTCTATTTTTGTTGTTTTATTTGTCCTGTGTTCATAAGGCAATAAGGATTTGGTGTTTTATTTTTTTTTCTTTCTTATAATCAAAAGAAGCCAAAGGAAGCTAACTTTAAGCCAGAGCAAATACTTTTACATATTGTATTTTGATGATGTACTGTGGTCTTGTATATGACGTCACAGACTTGAGAAAAACAAGGAACATTTCTGTATAAATTGCCATAAATCTTAAGAGAACTGAATTACTTAACTGGAATTACAATTTCCTCAGTTGCACCACTGTGAAGGAGCTAACAGTGAGCTAACAGCTAATGCAAGCTTGTCCACCTTTGGCCCTCCATAAAGATGCAAATCAGACAAACATCTCTTAAGTCTCACTTTAAAGTTGGCACTCAAGTTAATGAGCTGTTTAGAGTCGACATGTCATGCAGGGCAGCAGCTGACAGACAAGACTTAGATGAACACTCACTAGACTTCATTGCACCAAAGTCAAGTTATAATTTATCTTTTTTTTTTTTTAGCAAGATGAATTAATATGAACGCAGCAGATGTTAATCATAACATATCATCACTTCGGCTTAATCTAAATATTTCATGAAGTAGTTGCTACTGTAGTATTGTACAGGCTAAGCCATTTTCACAATTTTGCTTACTGAATCCATATGTCTGCTTGGTTATTCCAGAGGCTGATGGGCCCTGATGGTATGTCCATGGTCAATGGGACAACAGGAGTCCACGGGGAGGAATATTGGACGGATGGAGCGACTATGTCCGTGTCCCAAGTCAGGCCTTCATCCCCTCAGACCCAGGCGCAGGGCCAGTCCCAGGCTCAGCCCCAGAGACAGGTCAGCGATGTCTACTCCAACACCCTCCCGGTCCGCAGGCCTGCCCCCGCCAAGAATAAGAACCCCGTGGGTAAGATATCCGAACACTGCGAGAATTTAATGAGCATCACTAGCACTGCAGCAAGCAGAATACTCAACTCAACTCAACTCAACTTTATTTATATAGCACTTTAAAAGAACAGCCACAGCCGAAGAACAAAGTGCTGTACAGGTATAAAACAAGAGCATAAGACATAAACTATAAAATAGAATAAACATAAAAAAANAAAACAAAAAACGAACAATTAAAACAATAAAAGCAACAAAAGGTAAAATAGATAAGTTAAAACAAATTAAACCATCCTAAGTAAAAACATAAAAGGCACTAACGAGGGCAAGCTCATTTAGCTGGGTTTGAACGCCAAGGAATAAAAGTGGGTTTTAAGACGAGTTTTAAAAACGGACAATGAAGGGGCTAGTCTAATGTGAATATTTGATTGAGCCTCAAACCTATTCCTATCATTTTACTTAAAGGTATATTGAGGAGCATTTTAACATCACATAAATAGCTGCAACCACAATAAGAATGATATCACCTACCAACTTCTGCTCTTCAGCGTGACAAAGGAGGGGCAGGGAGAAGTAGAAACACTTAGAAACATTATTTATGAAAAATACTGAAGTGAAATAGTCTACCAGTCATCTCAACCATATTTGTCTCATTTATTTATGGTGATCATACCAGAGTATCAGTTAATCTGGCAGTGATATATGGATGTTTACAACTGCTATACAAAAGCACATTTAAGAAATTTCTAAATTTAGAACATCTGCCTGGCTGCTGACTGTGCCTAAGGAGACATAAATGTTACCTGTACATAGCACTGCAGACTCTAGTATTCCAGAGTGTTTGTGACTCTGGTGCTCTGAACTTTGAATGCCCCTGACTATTGTCTCTGTCTGCAAACTCCTCAGGAGAGACACGGACCCTGCCTAGGTCCAGTTCCATGGCAGCAGGCCTGGAAAAGAACGGGCGCTCCCGCGTCCAGGCCATCTTCTCCCACGCTGCGGGTGACAACGGCACCCTGCTCAGCTTCTCCGAGGGAGATGTCATCACCCTGCTAGTGCCTGAAGCCCGCGATGGCTGGCACTACGGGGAGAACGAGAAGAACAAGATGTAAGTCATTTATTCAATTATTCTATTTTGCCTGAATCCATCTGTGAGATCGGATAAATACATGTAGGCACAGTGAATGTATAATGCAAGTTTAACAAGGTCTTCACTTTTCCCAGGCGTGGCTGGTTCCCATTCTCCTACACACGTGTGCTGCCTGAGAGCGACAGTGAGAAGCTCAAAGTGAAGTACGTGGCATTTTTCTATCATAAACTGTGTGCCAACTTAATAAGCCCAAATGAACCCAAGTCTGAGGCCCTTCTTTTTTTCTCCTCCCAGCCTGCACCATGGGAAAAGTAGCAGCACAGGGAACTTGTTGGAGAATGATGGATCACTGCCCACACCTGACTATGGCCTGACCGCTCGACTGCTGGCACAGAGCCTAGCACAGACCCGCCCACGCCCCTACAGCATGGCAGGCTTTGGCACACAGGTAGGTACTATTTAACGTATCCGTGAACAAGACTCAAACACTTGTTACTCTTGCTCAGTTAATTTGTAGCCCCCATCTGGTTTAGTCTTGTGTTGCATAATTGGATATGAGTAATGCTGCAGCAACTGAAAAGGAGACTTTTGTTCAGTTTTCTGCTGCCACCTAGTGTTTGTATGCAAGTACAGCAGGTATTTCAATCCTAGGTTTACAAGCACACAAAGTAAGAAATATTACTTTTATCTTCTCAGCCTGCTATTGAGGATTATGACGGCCGCTTTGCCACAAGGTAAGTGCCTTTTCTACCTTTCCCTCTAAGTTATGACTGATATGACTGCTGCTGCCATCTGAATTGCTTAACTTGGATCAGAATCAGAAGAATACATGACAGCCAGTCACCTTAAATGAATGCTATTTCACCTGAGTTACTACATGCTGGAATACTCAAGAGACAGCAAGGCAACTGCTTAACATACGCAGTGTCCCAATTAAATGCCACATACACATTCTAAGCAGTTTTAGGGTATGTTGTGTAGTGGGAAAAGAAATAGTATACTCCAAAAGTTTATATGCATACTGCATTCTCCAAAAAGTCAGTATAGATCGTAAAAAGTGCTTGATTTGTATAAATCTGTAAAATGTCAAAAAGTAGTGACAAATGCCAATCACAATTTCCTAGAGCCGTCATCAAATGACCTGTTTTGTCTGATCAGCAGTCCAAAACCCAAATATATACAATTTACAATGATATAAAACAAGGAAAAGCAGCAGATCCTCACATCTGAGAAGCTAGAACCAGAGAATGTTTGGCTATTTTGCTTTGACAATTGATTCAATGAATAACCAATAATCAAAATAGTTGGCATTAAGTTTTTGTCGACTAATCGATTAATAGACTAATGATTTCAGAACTAGTGAGTAATATAGTTTGGCTCAAGCAATAGATTTAATTTTGCTGCAGTGTTACAATCTCCACCTCATGAGATGTATGCAGAGTGTTTCTTTTGAATATTTTTTTTTACTGTGTCTTCTTTGTCCTTTCCTCTTTGCTCTTGCTTACTTTACTTTTTTTAATAGCTCTTTAAAGTAACGAATGCAGTCTAGCGGGGTCAGTGTCTCAGTTTATCGTAAGAGTGCTCTTGGCCCACTATATTTGCACTGTAATCCTATCAAGTCCTTGCTGACTCACCAGGGCCGTTTGAGGTTAGGGTTAGGAATTATGCTGTGCCTGTTTCTGTCCAATCAGGGAGTGCATCCTTGTGTACATGTATATAAATGTGTGTGTTTGTGCGAGAGACGGAGTGCACGTGAGAGAGACAGAGAGAGAGCGAGAGAGAGAGAGAAAAATGGCCTAGAGTGTACATGCACTCGTGTTGGTGTTTGGTGGAATACATGTTGTGACAATAGACATCATGCTGACTTCATCTCAGTCATCACTGCTTGTCAGCCTGGGGCTTTGGGCACCAGTGTCAAGCTGTTTTACATACTCTTGTCTGCTCTGAATGTGTTTTTTTCTGTATCAGTATTTTGAGACAACACTGTCCTGCAGGGTGTATTCACCCCAACAGACTAATCTAACACTACATCCCTCCAGCAAAGGAGATGACTTGATTTTCTCATCAACAGTAACTTCTGGGTCTACTTTTCAGTGGCAAATATTCACTAAAACTGCTCAACGCAGGCAATAATATCCAACCAGCAAACCTATCTGGATTAAAAGATGTTGATGAGAGAATTGGAAGTCCAATCTTCCTGATCACGGGCAGGTGTGTTTGGAGTTGTAGCTGTAGGTGGGGCGACGTAGATTTCCTGACCCCACCTACACTTCTCCTAAACTCTACCCTGCCTCCTTGTGCCTGTCTTGTCTTTCTCCATTTCTCTCTGAGTGTGTCCGACCTGGCAAGCTTCCTTCTCTCTTTGTTCCACAGTGACAGTCCTGATGGCAAATTGATTTCGACTGTGTGAGAACAGACATACAGACAGACACAGACAGCTCCGGATAGCACAGGGGCCTCTTCCTCCCCATCTTTCCCCTCCTCTTAGCCTCCCTACTGTCCACTTATCTCCACCTCTCCTCCTCCTCTGCCTCCACACACACCCCTTCTCCAAGTGGAAGAGGCCAGTTTCATCCCTCCTTTCTGTCCTCTCTTCCTCCCCGGGTCCCTCCTTTCCTCCTTCCGTCCATCCTGGGTGCTGCTGCTGGTGGTGTCGGTGTGGACAGTAGCGGTTGGTGGGTGGAGGATTGCGTTGAGCGAGAGAGCCAGAGCGGGGCCTACCTGCTCGGCATGCAGCGATATGGACTCTGAATACTCTATCTCTGATCACAGTCCACCATCACGGACTGATCTCTCAAGAGACTGCCTTTGCTACTGCTTGTCTTTCATGCATGTACATGGTTGTGTCATTTTGTCAAACTAAAGGACATGTTCATGTACTGTACAAGTGCCAAAAGACTTCAATGTCGTTGTTCTAAAGCCACTGGCTGAATGGCCTTTTTAAGCACACGTGGGCCCAGTATTATCGAGTTCCCACCCAACACACACATGCTCAAAAAAGCTTTGTTCAAAGTAAGGCTGTGCAGCAGATTACTATGTTTCTGTTCTGAGAGATCCCGTAGGTCGCGCTGTGCTTCCTTGTGTCAGTGCTAGACTTGATTTTTCCGTCCAGAGGGTGTGTGTCATATTTGCCTTACTTTGCTTCTTTTTTTTTCTATTAAACACATACTTTATGTGCAGTGAAGCAAAATTTCAAATTGAGCTTCAAGAATATACAGTATATATATCTCTATATATAAATTGTTTCCATCAGTCCACCAAATTGCACTGTATTATGATCATTGCAAAAATGTCACCCTCAGCCCCACAGAAACTGTCTTTTTGCCATTCTTGGCTGAATTTACTGCCAGAATTGTCAGTTAAAATAAAATGCCTCACTCCGATGCCCTTCAGTTTGGTCTTTTTTCTGAAACGACAGTGAGTTTGGAGGGGTCTTTGATCTTCTGTTGAGTATCCTCAATAACAGCTGTGAATTAGTTTTAGGTTAAATGACAACCACGGCTTTTGCAGCTCTCAGTGTTATTTATGATTGTATTCCCTGAGTGGCTATGTAGTTTTTGGTCTTTTCTTTTTAAAAATTATTGTCCTTGTAAAAAAAAAAAAAAATATTTCCAGAAACAATGAGAAACTACTGATTAGTTGAAGTGTTTATCTTATGCATGCTGTGGAGGGAAACCAGAAAAATGTGATACTGAAAATTGACCTTGAATGTATGGTGACTTTTTACAAAGGTATTCTAAATAAAACATATCTCTATATATTAATAAACAGTCTGGTCTGACGAGAAATCTGTTCTGTCAGTGACAATGACATTTTCACTTTTGTTGCACATTTCCCTTGTTTCAAAGTTACGGCTCTGAACTGATTTTTTTTTTTTCCCCTTAAATGTTCCTTTTTTCCCCCAAAACTGCCACCCTTGTATGAATCATTTCCAGTCACAGCTGTGTCCCAAGCATGCAGTTTCATCCTTACCCCTCCCCCAGTAACACCCATAGCATCTGTGCTGCTCTCTGTGTCAAAAAAAACAAAACAAAACAGACTGTCAGTGTGTGTGGTGGTGTTGTGTACAGAATGCGTATTGTGAGTATCTGAACTCTGCCTGCCTGCTTATCTTTCTTTTTTTGGTTGTGTTTTAAATATTATTTTGGCTTGTGTCTGAGTTGTATTTGAGTGATCGAAATAACACATTTTAGCAGACACAACTTCAGAACACCTGCTTGTTGATTTCATTGCATTTACAGTAAAATGTATGTCCACTATGGCGAGCTGCAGACACATTTTCTCACATAGTTTTATTTGAAAAGGAGCATACGGTGTATGGCATGTTGAGCATGAAGTGTGTACTTCTGTTTTCCATCCCTCATTTCAGTTACAGTTATTATTATCAACCTACAGTATGTTCATCTTGCACCAGACTAACCAGCAGTGTCGTTACAAAATGTGACCCATGCATGATCTGAGAGATGAGCCATTCAAACCCAAAGGTTCTCTTTACCTTCCAGTTTGGGTCCAGAATTGTCCCGGTTCTGAGGGAACAGGACCTCCGTAAGTCACCAGCCTCCATTGCCTTTCAGCCAACCAATCACTTTTCTCCTTCTCTCTATTACTGCCTGGTTCTCTCTGCTCTCATTGGCTGTCTGGCTGCAGTAGGATGGTGGGAATCACTGGTCTTTTCTCTCCTTTGGCCTCCACGGATGTGGCAGCATTTGGTTCTGTCAGTCCAGTAGGCCTTGGGTTGTAAAAGAATTACTTTGATTTTTTTCTGTGTGTGTATCACAATATCATGTAGAGAAAACACTAACCCTGCATGCGTGCCTATTGCAAGCTGTTTTTATTCTTTTCTTACATATTTTACTACAGTTTTCTCACTACATGCTTGCTAAAACTCACAGTAGATAGATTTGCTCAAGTTACTGTAAGAAAAAAAAACAACTATAGGAAGGCAGATTTCTTTTGGGTGTGGTTACATAGTTGACCATGTATCTCTCTAAATGTTGTCATGTGTTCAACCTAACTGTCACTGTTCCTTGTCTCACCCCTCCTCTCCCCACAGTGACCGTTCCTTGGAGGTCTACCTCCGGCCCACCTTCATTGATGACCGATCTGCACCCATCTTCTACTAGCGGCCTGCTGTCCCCTTTTTGTCCACTAATGGGCCCTTTTGAAGGGGGGAAAGAAAAATGGCTAATATTGACACGTGTGATTTGTATGATGTTATCACAAGAGGGCCCAGAAGTGTGACGGGGGGGGGAAATCACCTCAAGGAACATGTTACACTACTAAGAATTAAGTTTCTCTGCCGCGGAAATTCACTGAGAGAATTTCCAGTTAATCCTCGAGATGTTTCGAAAACGCTTCCACAAACATTGAATGTCTCAGCCCGAACATTCAAGTGCAAGTGTGACAGTAGATTTTATTAGTTATTTAGATCACACCAGTTGTGGATAAGGTATGGCTAATAGGTTTTACTAGTGATGCCGTCACATTATTATTTATCTGCACTTCTACTATGGGATTTCTTTTTTTCTTCAACACTATACACTGTAAATTTCATTTGAGGATTATTTACATTAATGAGCAGTGAAGGCACACTCTGCGTTAGTTGTTTAAGTGAGGCTTGAGGGTGAATGTAAGATGGTCGGTAACTGTCTTCAGTGCATATTACAGTGATGCACTGAAAAAGTGTAGATTGGCTACTGCCACAGATAGCTAGAAGCGGACTTGGTGAGTAAACTATAATTCTGCTTTTGTTAAGTGATATAGTACTATATATTTACTAGTTGTGATACAGTATGCCCATGTTTTCAATGTGGGAACTGTGCCTTCTACTTTTTTTTTAAACATATGCTTTGTGCAGCATTGACCCAATCACTCTGTAAACTGGTTTGAGGGCATATGCATCACAGTTCAACTTGTATTTTTTATATTCCTGAAAATATAAGGGGGATTATTTCCCTTTTTTGTTTTGTTTGCTTGTTAATGTCAATACTTTTTTTTCTTTTGCTTAGCAAGCTCCAGTACAGTGCAATTGCAATTCCACCAAATAATATTTTGAATTGCTATTATTTCTTTCTCTTTAAATTTCAGTGATATCTAAGCTGCCAGATAGCCAAGAGATGAAATACAGTGCATACATAATGGGTCTTTTTAAAAAAATATATATTTAGCTTTGAGGGAGTGGTAGCTTATCAGATAAGGTACAGTATTATCATGGCTTTTGATCATTCATTCTCAGTATTATACACTCATCTGGGAGAAAAGCTTAGAGCAGAGGCATCTATCTACAGTATGATGTGTGGGGATAGTAGTGAAACTGTATGTGATGGAAAAGCAATAATGTGCGTGGTTGTGTGAATGAGCTGAAATGCCTCTTAGACTGCAATAAATCAAGTTACATCATGAAAAGTCAATTTTCCATGGATGAGTCCTTTACAGTACACTGAGTGATATGATCAGGCTTTTATTACACAGCTCATTCGGGCAGCAAGTTTCAAATGCATTTTTTACTTTTATATAGCTTTCATTGTCCATTTCTCACTTTTGTCCCTGTTTGTATTATATCTGTACTGTACAGAAAATGCATATAAATTATCTTGTCCAAAATAAATCTAAATGGGCACAAACATCACACTTTTTATGTGTTTTGTTGTTTCATGTTTTTTTGTTTTGCAGAAATTTGCACCCCTTTGACACCAATGAAGATAAAATATACCACAGACACAAGAAGGGAAAAAAAGTATTTGGATTTATTTGTTTGGGATAGTACAATAGCAATGAGTGAGGGGAAAAATGGAAACAGCAATGTTGTTACTACCGGTGCACAGAACAGCCCACCTCACCTTCTCCAAAGGTGTCTGCCACTTTAGCCAATAGGCTTTATAATATCTCTTTGGCAAATTTGAGAGACTGTCATCCTGGATTGCATCTTTTCAAATCGTACAAAAATACTAGCAACGTTTTCTCTTCTTGCAGAACTTAAAAGGCAAGGTGAGAGGAAACGGAATTGGCACTTTGAGCTACAGAAAGATAGAGAGGGGGAGGGAGCTGTCGATACAGCAGTAGTAATTCAAGTCAAGCTACCTGCTACATGTTGATAAAACATTCATACAATATGTGAGATATGTCATATTTTGAATGTCTTTTTTTTGTACACCTCAGACCCAGGCATTCAGCACAAATGTAATAGAATACATTATGTATGAGAATATGGACAATACGCAGACGTAGAAAAGATGCATAAAGATGACATTCAACATTTATGACTGGCATACTGACGTGACACCGCTTGTGTTGAAACACCTCTCTATCCCTTTGGTGTCATGCTATTGCTGATGAAATGTAACATAAACAAAGCTAATATGCCACAAAATAAAGTGAACCTGTAGCTGGCACTGTGGACACATATAGGGAACCTCATGTTTAGATATTTCATTCCAGGATGGGGAGATTTAGAGCAACAGAGCCATCACTTCTACAAATAAAGACCCAGTTTGGCTATACAAAGTGCTTCAGACAGATATGGTAACATATTTTGTAGGTCAACATTAACCAGAGTAAGTGGTGGTGACAATTAGGGAGCGACAACACCTTGATTTCCTGCATTATGTTTCCAATAACATAGCACACTGAATCCACCGAGTCCCACCATCAATATGATTTGGATATGACTTGGATTAAGGGACAAATTAAGTTTCAGCGCCTCCATCTGCAAACACCATCACCACCACCCACAACTGTTAAAAAGTCAGATTTTGTGTTTGGGAAATCCACCACAGCTTCTTATGAAACAATCATGAAGCATTGTTCTCTGGCTCCAACAATGAGAGCTGTAACAGTCTTTAAAAAGCCAGATCAATGGTAAGCAGATGGACCAAGGCAGCCAATGAGAGCAGCAGCTATGAAGCCTGTCATTTCACTTTTTTTTCTCTTTTTATTTTTATTTATTTTCTTTTAAATTCACAAATTTAATGACCCATAAGGTCACCAACAGAAATTGATGCTGCATTGAGCAAATAAGTTATCGTCATATACTGTATGTTAGAACTAATATACTGATGATTTCTACTGTATTTCTGCAAACAATATGATCTGATTTTGTATCCACTCTCCTGGTTGTCTCAATCAGGTTGCCATACCAGCAACTATCACTCTTCCTTCACAAAAAAGTGTGCAAATCATTGAGGGTCTTTCACTACAATATGAGGCACTGTCTCATAAAGGGTCACCAGGGTCAGATGCCCTAAACGTTGATAAAAATAAAACTCTGTAAAACATCTAGATATAATAATGCTGCTTTTCTGTGTTGAGAAGGACCAGGACTCATCCTCTTCCAGGCAGGGCCGTGGGGCACTCAATCTTTTGGACTATCTTCACTGTTCCCTGTTGGAAATAATTGATTGGTAAAGAAGTATCACAGCTTTCAATGTAAGAGAGACTAATCAAACAGCTTAAAGTGATACTCCACCCAAAATCTATTTTTTGTGTCAGACACAAAGAACTTGTACTTGTGTATTGTGTTATATGTATGTTGTTTGTGTACACCACCAATGTTAGAAATTCATACACAAGCTACAAAAGTGAAGGACACAACTTCCATCTTTTGCCAGCCACATTTCAAACCTATAGAGGGTTGATATTTTATACAAAAAAGTTTGTTGGTGGAGTATCAGTAACACCTTATGTGCACCGACTTTTTCAAATTTTTTTTTCAAATACTCCAACTTTAAAGTCCAACTGAAATCACATTTAGTCGCCCAGTCAAAAATAATGTCAGTGTTATTTTAAATGTATCATCAATCTTTTTTTTAATCAAAATTAAGTAAAAAAGAAAAGTTTTGGGGGTAAATCTGGCAAGAGAATGAGAAAAAAGTACACAAACTTGTGCTATAGCTTACAAGCCTTGGGCAGACAGTGTGTTGTTAGTAGTGGTATTTCAGAATTACAACCACACCAGCATCCAAACAGAAAAAAATGGTATTTGCAGGTACATTTACATGCTGTTGTAATGTGCTGCAGCTGACCAGCTACTTAGCAATTCATCCTCCAAACTGATGTTAGCAGCACACTTTTCCCCGGTGAATGTTTGTTTGGTTGCTTGTTCAACAAGCTAAGGTGCAGGACAGGACATGTGTCCACGTTTTTAAGTTAGATAAGATGGAGACGTTAGCAGGAAAGCTGTTCAAAGTCTGTGGCTCTTGTGTTGCGTAGCCAGCTGTTGTCTTGCTCAGAGCGACCGTCTGCTCTGCCTATGATAGAACGGTGACATTACTGCTTTATGCAAATATGGTTTAAAATGAAGCGATTTGATTGGCCGTTTGGAAAGAAGTCCTACATAGACGGAGAACTAACAGTATTGTTGCAAAGATAGGGGTAAAATTCAAATCTTTCCCTTTTGGTTTCTGAGACGTGATTTACAAAGTAGATATGTAATACTGTCGCAAAAAAAAACAAAAAACAAAAAAAAGAAAGAAATGAAATTGCATTCATTTCAGTTGGACTTTAAAAATACTGAGTAATTGTGAATTTGAGATCATATTTTAAGTGCAAATAAATTAACATTATACAACAGTCCAAACTGTGTATGAAAGACAGTTACTACAGACCTGTTGCTGAGCCCATGTGGGAGTCGGAGACATGTGTGATAGAGAATCGTGAGACCATAAAACGATTAAGTGCTACAGCTGCAGGTTTAGGAGCCTCAGGGCTGTTGGAGGTGGGTGTGGGTGAGGACTGGGGCTCGGGCATGGTGTCAGGCGAGGATGGGCGAGGCTCAAACGAGAGGTCATTTTCCCATTCGTAACCCCCACCTGTATGCATACAGACACAGTTACAGTTACCGTGAACAATCTGAGATAAATCAACTAGGATTATTCTGTGTAGCATTTTATGGCCTTGACAAACTCACCCTCTTCTGAGTTGTTCTCATCTGTTTCTTCAGAAACACAGAATGTTTCACAGGATTGAGCTTCAAGATCAGCGTCAGGCTGCAGCTGGTGGTCAGAGGCTTTTTCTTCCGAAGCGTCCTGCCCACTGGACTCTGTGGAGAAGGTGTAGTCAGCCAGCTCTCCTGTGGGGCTCTCCTGGAAGTCACGAACAAAAATATTTCTCACATACAGTATAGCAATAAAATAATCTAATCAGTGAGAGACAACACACATTGCACAAATTTGACATGTGAACATGTCATACCTGGTCAAAAAGGAACACCGTAACATCATCAAAAAAGGACACTGCTTTTTTCTTCCTCTCCAACTCGTCACAGAAGGACTGGGTGAGCAGGGTGGGCATCTTCAGGAGGCTGCGGAGGTGTCTAGCCCTGCTGCAGTCGCTTACCACCACTGGCACTGTGGAGAAATCCTCCTCACTATCCTCGCTGTCATCATCTTGGATGTTGTAGGTCCTCAACTCTTCATCAGACTCGCTGTCATCTGAGTCATCTTCGTCCTCCGCCTCCTCCAGCGGAGCTCTCACTTCTTCGCCGCACAGCTCCAACAATGACGAGGACGAGGACAGGTCAGCAGGGCCATTGGATTCTTCACATAAACTGTCCTGTGAGTCACATTCCTCTGCATCTATGTCCTCAAAATCTTCCTCATTTATCCTCACACCCTCCCTTCTGTCCTCCGTCTCTTCCTTGACATGATTGAATTCGGGCAGCTCCTCCTCCTCTGTGGATCCTTCACCGTTTTCATTTTCTTTGGGGGCCTCATCTCTATAGTCAGTTATGGTTGAGTCAGAATGCAAAGACTGGACAGGGGAACAATCTTCTGCTCTTCTGCTCCCCTCCTCATGGTTTCCTGAGGCCTCCTGGACAGTGGAAGAGGGTTCAGATCCAATGGAGGAGCTGAGCTCTGAGGGAGGCTCCTCTCCTGAGTGCTCTGTCTCCAACCCGAGATCATCATCTGCAGGGGCAGACTCTTTGGTCAGGCAGCCGCCCATCTGCGGAGGGAACGGTGACAGCATGGACAACCCAGGGGTGGGAAGGGGATGGGGTGAATAAGGGTCAGCCTCTGAGAGATTCACCAAAACACAAGTTTTGATGTGTCTCAGATTTGTTAAATGTTCCTCATTGTTGAATTGCCTTTTGACAGGATCATTGTCTCTGATAGAGCTCAGTTTCTCAGCAGGGAAGTCACGGTTACTTGGAGCTGCATAGAACTTGCTGCCTTCCTCTTGAGGGCTCCTCTCATTTTCAGCATCATAGTCAGAGAAATAGGCTGAGTCCCTGTATGGGTTCTTATCAGTCAGACCCTTTAACTGTAGCTCTGAGGTGCTTGTGGAAGTACAGACCCCTTGGCCCACCTGCAGGACGAGTTCAGGTTCTCCACCCAGCCTCGGGCTCCTTTCACCACCCCTGGGATCTCCAAGCTCTTTGAAGATAAACTCCGGAGATTCGTTGTTCTCTGTGTCATAGCCACTGTCCAGGGATTTGGGTAGGACAGGGGTATTGAAGGGATCAGGGCTGAAGGCCTGATCACAGGGGCTTGCCATCGATGAGGACAGGTTAAGGGTGTCTACAGAGTCAGGAGTTCCCTGTGGATTCTTCAATGGGCTCAGCTCTTCCTCCTCTACCTCAGCATAATCCAGGTTGAAGTCGGCAAAGATCCCTGACGTAATATCTGTGATGTCATCGTCATCATCCTCACTGTAGTCACCAAGCTCAATCAGGCTGATGCTGGAGTTTCTGACCCCCACTCCACTGTCCATCGCTCTGCTACTTTCTGATGTCTCTGGATAGTTCAGCCTCTTGTCTCCCAGACCAACAGAGATTCCTGTTGAAACCCCCTCCCAGATGTTACCTCTCTGCTTGACTGACAGGGCTCCTGTTTGACCGGTCTGAGGCTCCTTAAAAGAGGATGGGGACTTTATATAGCTTGCCTCAGGTATCATCTTAGGCTCGGAGTACAGTCTCTCTCCATTAAGCAACAATTTCTTTTCATATTTTCCCTCCATTTTTCCACCCTCTGTACCTCTGGCATTAATACTTGAGCTGCTTAGAGAATCAATACTTCTTAGATTTTCTGCAGTGAAGTTCTTTTCCACTTGAGTGGCAACTTCCTCGCTTTCTTTGTGACACAAGTGAATGTATGAACCCAATTCAGTGGGCTTGCTAGCAGCATTACAACCGGAGTCTCCTCCTTCTGCCTCCAAGGTGCCACAAGACCTGGAGCTGTGGAAGGTTCTGGTGGTGGCCTTGGTTAAAGACCATAATTCTGTTGTGTTAGAGTGAGGAGTATATTGAAGGTCCAGATAGCTGTCATGCCCACTGCCTGTCTGCCTGCTGTCAAAGCTCAGGCTATTATTGTTTGCTGAATGGTTTGAGGTCCAGTTAGTGGCCTCTCCTTCAGAGAAAAGGTCATCCTCAATGTCTTCACCTCTCCGCTGGCCCACCAGCAGGCCATCATCTGTCCCTACATCAATGCTAATGTGGTTAACAATGGGCAGTGTCTTTCTGAGGGGACCCATCATATTATGGCAGCTTTCATTAACTGTGCTACGACCTGTGCTTGCTTCAAGGTAGGGATCGCAGAAACCTAAGCTGGGGCTGCTGACTGCTTGTGACAAACTGCGTGGGTTTTCTAAACGTCCCACTGGGTGGACGAGGTTTGATCTGGACTCTGGTGATGTATCCAGTTCAGACAGACAGGATTGGTGGCGTGTCTTGTATGCCGATGACTGTTCACAGTAGACCGTGTCGTCCTGACTGGATGAGAAGCAGTTGTGGGAATGGCTTAACTTTACAGGGCTGGTGCTTGATGCTTGTCTCAGCAGTGGCTCCATGGTTAGTTTGACAGTGGGGCTTGAATCAGAGTCATAAGCAGTAGAATTGGTGTTGTCAGCAGTTGTCCAGTAAGCACTCGGATGTGCCATGGATGAACCAGTGCGACTCTCAGAGGACAACCTGCTGCTGCTGGCCTCCAGTCCTGGGCTGTAGTCCACCACGCTGTCATCCAGATTAATGTTACACTCTACTGGTTCCTCTATCCGAATGTAGTACTCACTGCTGACCGAGGGGCTGTGAGCACTCAACACTGGGACCACACCCGGGTGCTCAGGTTCATAATAGGATGGGGATATGCTTGAGGTCAGGCTGTCAGTCTTGCAGCCCCCTGAAGTGCTTCCTTTACTTGAATAGTAGATATCCTGGTAATGTGGGTTTCCCTGGCCTAGTGGCCCACTGGTGGAGGAGGAGCAGTAGGGCTGCTCAGCTCGGGCCTGCTCCCACTTGTACTCAAAGTTGAGACCGTGGCTGGTCTCTGTGACAGTCAGTAGGTCGTCCCCTGTGTCAGAGTGGAAGCTGTCAGAGAAGTGCTCCAGGAGGGGGAAGGAGGACGAGGCAGAGGAGGCCAGCTCCACTCCCTGAGTTTGGTCTTCACCGGGGACGTCAGCTGAGGCAGGTGTAGGGGTCAGGACTAAGGCTGTGGATGTAGCTGTGTTGGAGGTGCTGCCGAGCAAGTTGGGTCTCAAGGCATTCCAACGTTGTTCAAAGTCTTCCTCAGCCTCACTGGAGCCTTTGGCACACAAGTATGTGACCAGAAGGTGTACTTCCTCACTGCTTGGTCTCAGCTCTGGCTGAAGCCAGCAGAACTGCATTACCTCATACCTGGACAGAAAAGGCAGAAAGACAAGGAAACATTGGAGGCAAAAATGATTACATGTCACAAGAAATGATTGTGTTACTCTCCTTACGTCAGCATATCAGTTAGCTCAGAAGAGCTTATTAATATCTCAAGAATATTGTTTTTTACGTAAGGAGAGAAATAGGCAAAAGTTAAAGAATTGATTCCAGACTAACAACAAGGCAATATAAAAGAAAACTTTTGAAGTCAGCATTTTCTAGTAACACCTAGTACATTTTCTTGACACTAGCCAAAGAGTATATGAAAACAGGTGCAGTGCAGATGCTGACATAGTTAGAAGATGTTTACATTCCTCCTTGTGTGTGTGTGTGTGTGTGTGTGTGTGGCGCCTCAGTGTTGGTCATTTAATTTAGTGAGGAACAATTCTGAAAAATAAATAAATAAAAACAAGATTTGGCTGGCTTCCCAGGTAAAGATGTATGAGGTGATTCAACTCTGGTCGATGCCAAGGGGATCATAAAAAAAAAATAGGCAGAGTATTGATCACCTGCCCTTGCTAGCAAAGAAAAATGTTGCTACAGTAGACTGGTGCACCATCATAAGCAGGAAGCGATTTTAAAAACAGGACACGCTGACATGTAAGAAATTAATTGGTCACCGAGACCTGAAGGCTTAGTAAAGTCTAAAATGTATCTTATGTGGTATCAAGATATATAACATTCAGTGTCAGCTTGTGCATGTGTATGTATATTATGTCTCGCTGAGTGTGTGGGCATGCAACTATGTCTCACCAGCGCTCAGCCAGGGGGAATTGGAGCTGGGGTTTGGGTAGTTTGAGCTGCTGTTCCTTCACAGCATATGTCAGCACCTGTCTGTCAGAGTAGTGTCTGTACGGCTGGTTTCCCAGCTCAAACAGCTCCCACGCAGTCACCCCCAATGACCTGGAACAGGCAAAGAAATCATTAGTGTGTTCACCCCTCATATCCCAGGTATGGCCATGTTCCAAACAAGCTGTTCACTTCATACTGTAACCTGCTTTATGTTATGTCAGTATGAAGTACCTTTGTGCTGTACACATATTTCCCAAAGAGATTCCCAATAAAAGCAGAGGAGATCACAGGAAAACACAACATGTTCCTGGATATGAGCTAAAAGTAAATCCATCCAAATTGCTGTAAATGTTTTACATGCATCAACCCTCAAACAAAAAAGATTAAAAAATAGTCAAAAGCTGAGCATCCAAAATAACATTCTAGCAATGTAATCTGCATTCATTTCGTTCCCATTTTTATACACACAAAAAAATCTATGTTAAACCATTTCTATATTTTTGTAAAGATGATGTTGTATGGTAGTGTTATCTCATTAAACTTGCAATAATATTTCCTGTTTGTCACTCAAATATCTCACCATATGTTGCTGGATTTTGTTTGGTCAACAACCAGCAGGTTTCCGTGGACCTCGTCTATGAGCTCAGGTGCAATCCAGCGCAGGGGCACCCAAATCTGGTCTTGTGTTATATAATAGTCATCCTATGGAACAAAAAAAAACATATTTGAGTACTGATATGGCGATAAGGTAAAAAGCAGTCAATAAAAATAGTGACATTATCAAAAGACAGTCTGACCTTGTATCGGCTGTGAGACAGGCCATAGTCTCCGATCTTAACTGACATTTCTGAAGTTAGCAGGCAGTTTCGCAAGGCCAGGTCACTGTCAAAACAAAGGAGACTGTCATCTAATACAGTACAACTGAGCTGCATTAACATACCCATATCTATTAATGTTCTTTAAAGGCTCTGAAATCCCTTTTTGATTGAGAACCACACCTGAACACACAACTTTCTGCCAAAGTTTTAGGTTGTTTTAGTTTTTTGTTTTGTCTTATTTGAATAAAAATGTGATTTGTGTTTTTTTTTAAACTTTAACTTTGATTGTTGCTTATTTATTCATAAATATTTAATGTTATAGAGAAATACTCTGAAACCAAGTTTTCAGGGGCTACTACTATAATACTTTAGAGTTTTTACCATTGCTACACCCTTGTCAGTATATTATAACGGGAAGTTTTCTTTGGTTATACTTGGGTAACAACATTAAAACATATTGTATGTTACATATTGTCCATGTATAGGTCTCACTGCATCGTGATTATCCTCTGTAGCATGAAATGTGTATAGTATCATGTACTGTTTCTTCTCACCTGACCATGTAAAGACACAGACTAAACTAAGTCACTTTGTTTAATCTCACCTCCTCCACAAACAGGGAGCTCTTTCGCCTGGCAGCCACTGATTGGTTGCTATGGCAGCCACTGCATGGCTGCGAGAGTGCGAGAGGGGCTCGCCCCCGGCAACAAAATCACTGATGCTGGAGTTTGTGAACACTACTCAGGCAGCACCAGGATGTTGTTGCAGGGAGAGACCAGCAGAGGGTGCACAGAACATTCAGGAGGCTTCCTTTTTTCAAGGGCATTAATATTCAGGTAGATGAAGTTAAATAGAGCTGGACTGACTGACATACCTGTGTATAAAGTTGTATTTGTGGAGGTGCACAAGCCCTGAGGCAATGTCACACGCCATTCGCTGGAGGATCAAAGGGTCAGGAGTCTCAGAGTCTGCCACCCGACAGCTGTGCAGGTAGCTCTTCAGATCACCCTGAGAGGAGAAAGGAAATTAGGTCCTGATGAGGTTTATGAATGCTCCAAACAACAATGCACCAAGAAAGGGAATAATGTGAGAAGGACTGAATAAACCGAATTTGAAGTGTGTCCTACCAGAGGGCAAAACTCCATGACCAGCAGATAAGGAGTGACCTCTGAGCACTGTGCCAGACACTGCAGGAGGGCAGGGTGCTGGAGGGTTCTGGCAGAGGAAACAGGATTTGAGTGGGTATGAATGCACAAAACATACAATAAATAATCTGATCATTCATTTATGTTTTTTTTTTTATTATTGCTACGTGGTGCTATTCATGAAGGGCTGAGATCTCTGATGTTTCAGCGTACTGACCGGTATGGCTGCACCTCCTCCAGGAACTGCATCTGATCCTGGACACTGGCACTGGCCTTCAGCTCCTTTACCACCACCTGGGTGGTGCTGAGGCCTGCATTGACCTCGCCCAGTAGAACCTGAGAAGTATACATAGGAGGAAGACTTTTATACCAAACTCTTGGAATTTAGACAGGATTTTACTACAAACAGCATCAATATGCAGTTACAAAGTGAGAATGGGTGTGAAAAAAAACGAAAGTACAGTAGAATGAGAATGGTGCGTGAGAAAATCTAGGAAGTGTCACAGCAGCATGTACTGTACAGTAAATTGTGAGGAATTTACTGTGACTGTGAATTTCAACTCTTCTCCCATGGACTCAACACCGTAACACAAGTGCCAAAGATTAGCCTCGCTAGAATGAGATCATCACCACATTACCCTCGCATTCCACACAGAGTAGAAAGCACACTGGAGTACAGTTAGTACAGTAAGGGTAGATGTAGTTGAAACAGTTAAAGCAAGTAATAATGAGTACAAAGGTGGTGTCTGTGGACCCAAAAACTCAATGTGATTGTGTGTATGTAAGAACAAAAAAAGCACGTTCTACCTTGCCAAACCAGCCATGTCCAATCTCTTTTAGATAGAGTAGACTATGGCGGCCAAGGTCTGATGATTTCAGCAGCTGGACTGGAAAGGAACAGTAAGAAAGACATAAGATTACTTTTAGACAGGATGAAGAGAGACCGTTACAGTTGAAAAGAATTGATTTCTGAAGGTTTTCAACATAACGAGCAAAGTAAGTAAATAAAAGAAAAAATGAAAGTTGGGAATTGAATAGAAATGGAGCTACAGGACAAGGAAACATCATAGACAGAGTTAAAAAGAGAAAACCATAGAAACTCTTCTCAGCCGAACAATAAATGTACATTTTCCTAAATAAAAAGTCATATCAACTGAAGACAAGACATTGCCTGAAGGCAAATAAAGCCAACTTCTAACTTCCCAGCTAAATTAAATAAGTATCTACAAGCACAAGGAAGCTTTCAGCCATCACACACAAATTCACTACACAGACACAGACTATTCTGCAAATTATACAAAGCGGTGTACAAATTCAAATACCTCCATGGATCCTCATATTTCAAGAATGGAGATGATGATGGTGAGTGGAAAGATGATGATGCTGACGGAGCAGTGGAGCGGCCAGCCACTCTGAGCACCGCGGCAAGGACTGAGTCTGAGTCCCAGGCAGGGATGAAGTACTGGTTCAGAGTGTGAGAACCGAGAGCCTGTGGCCCCAGCCCCAACCCCAGGCATCTTAGCCTCATTGTGTGTATTTGAGAAAGAGCCCGCGGTCGCAGTGTGTGTGTGAGAGAGCCTCGGCAGGATTTAACCCTCCGAGCCCTCGCGCAGCTGAACAAGCTCGCCACGCTGCCTCTCCCCGTCTGCACCGCGCTCATCCTCCAACTGGGACACACACAAACACACATACTGTCCTAGTCTAGAGCTCTCCAGCTGTCGCGCAAACACCGAAATCCTGGGTTCCTATACGGACTATGTTTAAATCTACAGTAAACTGAGCGAGATAGAAACTTATCACAGCTTCAAGTCAGCGGACCAATCTGCCGACGGTTCCACGCAGGAGTTCTGAGGAGGATTTCTGCCCCTGGGCACTGAGATTTTCTGGTCATGTATTACGCCTGATGTGACCGTCACGCATGTTGGTAGTGTGCCGTTTGACGCGCCAGCTCTGTGTGCAGCCCCAAGACACCCAGTAGTGACATAAGGCCCACATAATGCCCCCCTGTCACCCTGGACAGCAGCATTCCTCAGCCAAACAGGACACAAACACTGCTCTGTCAGATGCAGAAAAGACCTCTGTCATACACATTCACCACCCCTATCTCAAGCCTCCCCTCCCCACTCTTAGGTCCTGGTGCATGCCACCACCCTTCCCCTGTCTCTCCTCATTCTGTCACAGACCCCTCACTGTATTCTGCCCATAATGCCAGTCCTCCACTGGTGCGTTCCACGGACGTTTCAGCCCGGCCTTATGCTCACCCACTGCCCAGCCAGCCTAAATCGGGGCCATTGTTTGGCTCGCTCACTCACACGCTCACGCTGCGTCTCCTGGTACCCAGTGCACCAAACACACACACACACACACATATACACTCATATGCAGACACACACAAGGCCCATTCTCCACTGGAACGCTGGGCAGAGGTTGTCACGGTGATAACAGACCCACACTTCTCCAGCCCAACCCCCCGAGCCTCCACCACCCCTCCCTGACAGGGAGAAAGAGAGAGAGAGAGAAATTAAGAAGTGGTATTATTCCAAATGTGGAATGTGTGAGCGTGAGTGTGCATTCCCGTCCTACTCATGGCATTCCCAGAGAAGACGGTGGGGTCCAGTGAGAGTGGAGGATCGGTGGGCCCATGGAATGATACACACACACACACAATGGCTTCACACACTCACTTTGATGCATCGAGCCTCTGTGGTCGCTTTGAAAGCTTTACATGACCTCTTGAATAAAAGATTAGAGCAACAAGTGAAAAGCAGGACTGTCAGATCAGTGGCAAACGTTCTAGTGTGTGTTCATACAAATGTATAAGTGATGCTTGGCTCGTATAGAATACACCATTCATGGTCAGAGAAACCATATAACTGGTGTTTTTGTTCAACATGCAATTACTAGGCTCATTTTCATCGTGTGTATGTCAGTGTGGGGGTGGATAATTTATGACATGTGCATGATGTTAACATGTATGGAGAAGTCTGTTCAGTCCTTGACCCGTAGCTTATTGATGTAATACTTTTGAAATATGAGATAATTCCTGCCATTTCCTATCCTCTCAATCTGTTCACATTTGTGCATGCTTATGACAATTTTTCAGATAATTGCAAAGGAATAGAAAGGCTGCAAAAATTATACATTCCAATACTTCCAATACCTCAGTGTGCACAATACATACGTAAAGAAGTTAATAAAATAATAGAACATGTTTTACCGCCTTTACATAAGAAAGGAGCAATGAGTAAGAGGCCGTTTCCTCTCTCTTTCACGATCTCGTCTCCTTTCACCATCTATCCATTCCTCGCCCTGCAACACCTGGACCAATCATACAGCCGTAGCTATGGAGGACAGAGGGGAGGCTAGTGATTGGCTGCGAGCCTGAGGCTGCCTTGTCCAATCATTGCTGGAGCTCACATCCTAGGATGCTGAGCCCCGATTCACCTCCCTTCTGGAGCACAGTGCAGCGCAGACAGCCAGTGAGTCATGCAGGGAGAGGCATTTTGAGCACCCAGGATCTGGCTTGCACTGAGGTCCACACACACCACATACATGTACATACACATTTCAACAGGCTGGGTTGGAGGCAGAATGACCTGAAGAAAAACAAACAGGCTGTGACGTTGCTGGGAAGGATCAAGAATGTAGAACACAAATTAAACACACCAGCATAGTATGGATGTGTACTGCCGTTGGATTATGTCAGATTCAAGTGAAACAGGCACAATTTCATATTAGATTAATGTTAATGTAATATAGCATGTATTTACAAACACACACACACACACACACACACACACAGAGAACCCCAGAAATAATGTACACTAGGGTTAGGTCAGATTCTTTCCTCTCCAGTGGGCTGCAGTTTTCACATACAGTATGCATCGCAGCACTGCAGTAGGTCGATCTCTAAATGCATTACACAATGGACAGATGTCTCTCCCTTGTTGAGAGAGAAGGCAAGAAAGAAGAGACATATAATACGAGAAAACAAATGAAAGAGGCCACGTCTGTTCCAACTAAGGGTGACAAAGTGTAGTTTTATCTCATCCAAATGAATAAAGCAAGTAACATGTTCCATAATCCACTCACGCTATGCTTCAGAGAAGTAACAACCATTTTTAATAGTCTTTAATAGTGTGGCAGGATTTCACGCTTTCTAAGGAGCTGAGAATTAATACTGACTACGGAGATAAGCAATAGAGAAAAGAGAGAAGAGGATAGAAAAGAGAAAAGAAGAAATGAAAAACATCAGGAAGCAAAGCAATAAGTTAGGGGAAAGGAAGTCAAGAAAAAACCCTGAAAAACAGGCCATTAAAAGTCCAAGCAGGTCTAACTTAGAGGTGTTACGTGTTTATGGTGTTGTGTAATTCCTTACTGGATCTTCCAGGCTGTTTGGAGACAGGCAGGGAGACCTCAGTGAGGGGAAGGATGTAGACCTCGGGGCCATTCTGGGAGGAAGGCGAGGCCAGGGCGGAGAGATCTGCCTGGTACTCCTCTCCCTCAGTGTTTTCAAACTCCTGGTGAAAAGACACATGCTGGAATTAGTCATCCACTCGCAGGCAGACGTCCTACCACTGAGATGGTGGGAGACAATGGTTCAACTGTGAAGACATTCAAATGCACTGAGGCACGCCCTCCTAGCCATATACATAAGTCATGTACATTGTGGGGTGTATTGTGTGGGTCGCTGCAAAGACGCTGTAGGGGGAACACACTGATGTGTGTGTTCAAACTGCATACACAAAGCCTTTCTTTCTTTCTTTATGTCTTTTCTTTCTTCCTCGCATACACTCACATATACAAACCAAGGTTATCGGGAAAAAAAGTAAAACTTAATCAAAAAACTGCACTTCACATACTTGTAATACTGTAAGTAGACAAATAAATAAAATAACATGACTTCACATACACAGTTACAGTTTCTGTTTTGGCATTTATTTTAACCCATGAGGACTTCTTGTTCTCAAAGGTTGTGCTAGTTTGCATCATGTCAAAAATATCTGAGCTACATGACTTAAACTGTGCTGTTACATCTGCCAGTACGTTGCACGAGTACATCGTGAGCCCAGGTTTTTCCTTCTTCAAGGTTTTTAATTGCTGAAAAAATGTTATTACACAATAATGTTGCAAAAATAAACAAAATACCTGCTCTGGACTGTGATCAACAATAGTCACTAGACCAGAACTCTCTGTTGAATGTTACTTGCACCACTGTGTAACTGCAAAATCCTGAATTACATCCTCTACTGTGCACTATAAAAAAGATAACCTTTACAATATAAAGGCTAAGTGTCCACACTACTTTCAGATAAGAGCACAAGATAGTGGGAGCTATCATTGGCCATGCAGAAAAAAAACAAACTCTACTTCCTTAACTGCAGATTCATCCCCCTCCCTTCTGAAATGGATGAGGATGAGAGGGAGTGGAAAACAGTGACCCCCTCTCTTTCCACCCCCAAATATCTCACATCCTCTGCTCTGTCTGTTTACTTTATACCTAC
This sequence comes from Oplegnathus fasciatus, assembly GCA_003416845.1. Lineage (NCBI taxonomy): Eukaryota > Metazoa > Chordata > Actinopteri > Centrarchiformes > Oplegnathidae > Oplegnathus > Oplegnathus fasciatus. The sequence goes on from NTHP01000055.1 coordinate 354,299, forward strand.
TTCCCTTCCCTCTCTGCCCCTATCCGTTGATGCACCCCGGTCTACTGCAGTGTCCTTGCTCTCTAATTGTTGTAGTGTGTCCCTATAGCGTCCTGTCTCTTTAGACCCTTAAGCAGTATGTATTAAGAGTGCTGATTTGATACTAGAAAAATATTTTCCCCCTCCACATGTAGCCTCAAAATCTGATCTATCTTCACTCACCAAAGTAGCTCTTATTTAGTGCTTTTAAAGGGATATTTCAGCTGTTTTGAAGTAGGGCTGTATGAGGTACTTATCCATAGTCAGTGTCTTGCTTACAGTAGATGGCGGTCGGTGCTTCCAGTTTGGAGAAGCAGCCCGGAGTACCGGCACGGGAAGTTAAGCGATCTACTGCTGTGGATGGGGCCAGCAGTAAAAACGTAAAACCACCTAAAAAGTCAGTTTAAGTGTACGCTATATTAAGACCATTTTCACCGCTTTACCTTGCCGTCAGATGGCCCTTTCCTTTGGCACTACAGTTTCTCAAGAACATTAATTCTGTTCAGTCTCCACCTGCAAAAGTTCTTCTTCTGTATACTGTGGTTCATAAAGGTATCCTCTCGTCTCCACAGTGAACGGCATTCGTCGNNTTTTTTGTGGACTTTTTTTAGGTGGCAAAAATACGTTTTGGCCCCATCCATAGCAGTACATTGCTTAGCTTCCGTGCTGCTACTCTGGGCTGTTTCTCCAAACTGGGAGCGCGCCGACCGCCCATACAACCCCACTTCAAAAAAGCCGGACTATCCCTTTAACACAGAGACATGGATCAAGCTTCTGGCTACAAATGATAAGAAAAAAGTGGCAGAGTAGTGGAAGATATGCAGCCAAAGGAAACAGTACATTAACAGTACACTAGACAAACTGCATAATCTGCAGCATGAGGCAGATCACGAGGTAGATTAGCAGAGTATTGTCAGGGTGAGTCCATTTTTAAAAGAGTAAACAATTCCATGAGCTCGTATGAGACCTTAAGTCCTACATGTTCAATTAGAATTGCATTATTGTTACATATTTATATTTTTTTCTCATGCACCTTTAATTCTTTAACAGTGCAACCTTTGTTCAGAAGGTCTTGCGTAAACCTAAATCCTTGAAGATTAATTTACTCCAGTAACTCTGGGCTGTGAGTAGGGCTGAATTGTGTTAATTGGGATCCCATATTTTTGGGAATTCTCAGAAAAATCTCCTCCTTTCCTGGGAGAAATGCCTGTAGGAACCCCACATTATGTGTGCTTGTGCTCTGTGAAACAACACCGGTTGCTGCATGTGACAGATTTTACTTTTCTGCCACTGCATGCAATTATAACCTTAGGTCAGCACTAACGATGGACACACCCCCATATAGTCAATATATATAATGATGGTTTTAGAATAGTTGGAAACTGAGGATCAGATGATTGTTGATGATGGACATGTTTTTTCTACATTAAGACCGTGTACCAACAATTGTTGTTCTATTAAAAATATGACCACATAATCTAACATATTATATAATATCAGAAAATCAGAATAAATGCTATTTTATGAATATCTGCAGTTCTGATGAAAAACAGATCCTGATAAAAGACATATATCGCTGGATGCAATCATTAAAAAAAAAAAATCTTAGGAAAACCATTATCCCTCACTCCAGCGTGAGCCACAGTTCCTCTTGAATTAATCTTCTATAGTCAACACAAACATGGTAAGATAGTGTAACACGCTGCGCTCTCTTGTGGTTCACACAGACTCTCATTACAGTCACAACTGTTCCTTGAACAGCAGGTCAGACCACTTTCTACAATAATATTAATAGCACTGCCACCAGCAACTGAAGTGCTGCAGTTATAATGATTTCCTTTTCTGTATAATTTTTTTAGGTTATAGCAGACATGGAAAACCTCTTGAATCAGGGCCTCCCCTCTTTACACTAAATATATCAGGTTATGACCGTGTCCTACCACATGAAGCAATATCCCACAGCAATTCAAGTCAATCTTGTTAGCAGTTTCTAAGACTGTAGCTATGTTGGGAAACTGGGCTGGCAATAGTGCTCTGTTCACAAGCACTGAGCCATCCACCCCATCCATCCATCCATCTGCTGGCTAATGAACCCATAACAAGCCTATCTCCCACTTGCAGCAACCACAGAGGTAAAGAAAGGAGAAAAAGTGAAGAGAAAACAGGAGGAAATGAGAAAGGAGGAGAGCAGGAGAGTGGGTTGTGGGCTGGATTAATATGGAATATTTGAATGGCTCATCGTGTATGTGTGTGTGTGTTTACATGTGTCCAAAAACACCAGTGTGTGTGTATACAGGAATGTGTGTTTCTCATTCAGGAGAACCATCTGCCACTCTCCTCAGAGCGAAGTGTGAAAGCGAGCACCTGGCTGTGAGTCAGCGTTGCATAGCTCCCCAGAGAGCCTTCAGTTTAGAAAGCACTTAATACCCAGCCTCACACTACGCGCTCCAGTAAGAGCACCATGATGGAGAGGAATAATGAAGCTTTTTGGACGGCGCAGCGGTGCGATTTCGCAGTCCCACACGAATGCACACCTTACAAGTGAGCTGTTGAGTGACGAGCTGGTGCCAAAGAGTGGGGGGAAGAGTGGGAACCTTTTAGCTATTATGTGATGTTTGCTGCCAGTCAAAGAGAGCAAGATGAGGATTTGATGGCTGCGAAGCTTAAAGATTAAAATACATGAGTATGATCAACTATGATCAAGAGCACATATTTTATTCACTAAAGTCACAGTTTATTGTTCTGTATTGTTTTAGCATAATCCAAATACATTTCAGAGAGAAGATTCCTTGTTAGGAACCACAGTTACATCGTGCTTTCTTGTTATTGTAATCCTTTCGTAATCTTTTTCTCAAATAGTAAATTAAATACACAGAGACTGCCTGAGACACCAGAACAGCTCAAATTAATGCTGATGTTCAAGGAACGGAGAATTATTTTGTACAACTTATACATAACATCAAGAAGAGAAGAGGACAGTGACCTAATGAACCTAACATCTGTTGACGAAACTCGTGCCTGCTACCTTTGTCCAACGATTTTTAGAGAGGCCTGGGTGGCATAGTGGTTCATAACTGTCGCTCTCCCCTGCTGAAGTGTTCTTGAGCAAGACACTGAATCTTTTCCAGCTCCAGGGCAGTTGTGTTGTAGCCAAACTTCCCCCTTGAATTCTCTGATGCAGGGTGCTTTAAGACAATATCTCATATTGGTATGTCAACCAAATGGTTGATCATGAAAAAGTGAATCAACTATTGTTCGATGCAGTTTTGGCAGCCTGAGTTATCCTTCTGTCATTAGTCTTTTCACAGTAAAAAGTGGGCCAATGGAAAGCAGACACAGACCTAGACTCCCACTGTTCCTGAAGGTTATCAAAAACACTTTCACGTAATGAGGCAGAGGCGATCTGGTGTGGGACAGACAGACGTGGGCACACAAACATACACAGACACGCAGACAAGAAAAGTCCAGAAGTTGTTAATGGTGCCTCTCTATGTTGTGCTCATTAGTGACACTGTTACCCCTGCAGCATCCACCTACCACAGGCTGTTCCCACGGTTCAGTACGAACGCTAAAGCACAGACCTGACTGTGCTCTCATCCTCTCTCCTGCACTCTTCTCTGCTTTCTGCAGCTCTCTAATCAACAACAAAAAAGCCAAACATGGATTTTATTCCCTCTGTCCACAATATTCCTGGCCCCCATAATTCACACAAGGAATTATGTGGATTCAAATTGCCAAGCGATTTGCATAAGTGATTTTAACACAAGACTCTGTTCAGCCGGGGCTGTAATTTATCCATTCTGCAGCTAAAAGACTTAGAAAAATTAAAATGCATGAGCAAAATGAAAATATGTTTTGATGCTAATGCCACAATATGAGCAGTATGTTAATGGAAAACTTGTAACGACAAGGAGCAGCCAGTGCAGCGGCTCTGGAGTTTCTACTCCCTCTCCTTCTCCATATGCCCCCTGCCTGTGTCAGTCTCTGTTAGCCCTCATCAGCCGCTCAGTTCAGTGCTGATGTTTGACACAGCATGGCTGAGTCATGCTGGCAGCTGAAGGCATCACAGAGACAATGTGTGCCAGCCTGGGATGGGTAAGGGTAGTTGTGGTTGCATCAGTTGCGTACAATGAGGCAACAGTCCTCAGAAAAAGACTTCAGCATCTACAGTGTATGTAGATTAGGGAGTTGGACAGATCAGTGCTGTAAGTATGAATAGGATCATGATCCTGACATCTCCTGGGCCCAGTTGTTCAGAAGTAATCTGATTGGATTTCGGCTATCAGATTGGATCAAATCTTGAAAATGGGTTGTTAAAAAGAAAAAAAAGATTCAAATAATATAACATTTTTATCATGTAGTATATATATATTTATTTATATTTTGCACTTGATTTGTTTGAAGCTAGGATAGGCAATTTATTTTAGATTTTTTGTTTTGTTATATGTGTTGAAATTCTCTTTACATCCCGACAGCAATCCATAAATCAAGTGCTCTGACAAAAAAAAAGTAAAAAATCTGGTATCTGTGGCTGTCACAGAACTGTAATAAGCCGGTCCAATCATTTCATTTGGTCCGAATGAAATGATTGGATGGCGTACCTACCTGCATTGTGATATGTAGTCCCATTTAGAGCACTGCTAATCTGGATTTGGTAACCTTGAAAAGCTTGTATCTGGATCAGGGTGATCCAATCCGATGTTGCTTTGAAAAATCAGCACAAAAGTAAGATGGATTAGCTTATCCTGGACAGTGAAATATGGAATTTCCAAATCCAGATTATTTTGATCCAGATTACATTTTTTGAAAAACCGGGCCCTGAGAATCAGTTCTAACGTAAAAGGCTGACACAGTACCAAGTGTTTTCTCTAACAAGTCAGCTGCAATGATTAGTTGATTAATCAATTAGTCGTTCGAAAGACTATTAATAGTCAACTATTTTGATAATCGAATAATCTTGTTAGTAATTAGTAATTTAAACAAAAATGCCAAAAATCTGCTGCTTCCAGCTTCTCAAATGTGAAGATTTGAACCTTTTCTGCGTCGTACATGAAAGCAAAAAGAATATCTTTGGATTTTGGACTGTTGATGGGACAAAACAAGACATTTAAAAATGTCACCGAATTATAGCAGGCATTATTCTGACATTTTATAGACTAAATGATTAATCAAATAACCAAGAAAATAATCCATAATGGGAATAATTGTTAGTCACAGCACTACATTTTATTAACTCTTTTTTTTTTAAATGACACTGAACTGAGGCCAAAACAAGAAAACATCTTTCAGTATACCAAGTGAAGGATCTCCTTGTTTGTTTGTTTTAAAAATGGCACTCAAACTGGGCACACTTATTTTAGTCGACTGACAGGAAAACAATGGGCAAGAAATTACCAATGTAAGTAATTCATTCAAACAAAGGTGTCAAATATTTGCTAATTCTAGGGATTACTTTGCTCAGTTTATCCATGTAAATTTAATATTTTTGAGTTTTGGACTGTTGGTTGGGCAAAGTAAGATATTTGAAGTCATACTTTTTTGGATATTTTATAAACAATTAATAGAAGAAATACTCAACAGGTTACTTGAAAATGAAAGAATAATCTTGCTGCCCCACTTTATTTCAACCGTTAATTTAGTGGCACACTAAAAACTAAAAAAAAAATGAATGGCAGTGTAATAATACATATGTAAGGCTTTTAGATGTTTTTTTTTACGTATGCACTGTATGTCTAAGTACCGGTTACACACATTTGATACCTTAAAAGTATTATTTTCATAAGTAACTCACTGACCAAGATTCCCTTCCTTCCTGTGGGATCCACTGTGCACACACAGTCTGTGCTCTCCTCACCACTTCCAGCAGGGGGCAGCAGTGAGCTCACCTTGAAGCCTATGTCGCCCTTCTTGCAGCAGAGGCAGGCCAGCATGAGGAAGACGAAGGTGAAGAGGCCAGAGAAGGAGACAGCTACCACCGCCAGGGAAGAAGGCCACGACAGCTCGCTCAGCGGAGCCCCATCTGCAACATGAGAGGATAATGCCGGTTTTAAAAGGGTGGAACCGTGCGGAGATCAGACGGCAAACTGCAGGGTCATACAGGAAATTAAAAACTAAATAGAGATAAAGGTGATTTGTATACACGCAGATGATTTGTGGCCTTTTTATTGGCAGCTTGAAGAAAGAAGCATGTGACTCATCATTAGCATTCTCTCCTGCTTCCCATTCATCGCTACAATCTGTGACTCTGAATAGGAAGCAGGCCCCCGTGGCTTAATTACAGTAGTTACTATGCACCCTGAGTCACGGAGGCTAAAAGTTTGATGCCACCTACAAACACAATTACTGTGTCTGGATAATTTAATAAAGCAGAGGCAGAGTACTGTCTCAATGTAAACAACTGTGATGAATGAAAACGCTTACTGGGAATCTATAATCTGCTTTTCATTTTCTGCAATGCCCTGCAAAATTGCCCTCACAGCAACGTTTGCGATTCAAAATACAACCCAAAATGTATTTAATTGAAGTAACTGCTTTCCAGAACAATGCACACAATGCTATTAAAGCCTAGCGCACAATGAGGCGTAGTTATGTTTGAGTGCACAGCATTTTGAAAAAGGTCCAATTCAACCGCAGTGCATCAGATAAATGTTTTGTGTGGGTCTGCGACCAATAAACAGAGAGCACACACATGCATACTGGTGATTGTGTGTAATTATTTCCCCTTTGTGCAAGTTATTTGCGATATGTCATTGTCTTCTTGTGTGCATATGTGCGGCACACGTGTCAGTTTGCCTTTCAGCCTGTAGGAGCTGAGGACAGGCCAGAGGCCCAGATGTCACGGTTTGGAGCACCTCCATATAAGCTGATTTACAGTTTTAAACCTCCTGCCAGCACAGATGAAAGAGAAGAGAGAGAGAAAGAAAGAAAAAGAGTGAAAGAGACTGAAAGAAACTGTGGGAGAGGTTAGGACAAAAACATGCACAGACACACCCATCAGTATTTCTATACCTGTCAAGACCTTCACTGAACACATTCATTCCTCAAACTACCCCATCCTTAACACCCTCATATGTTTAAATTTCATTACTAATCGGATCTATTTTGTGGAAAATACTGCATATCATCATTTGCATCAACATTTGTACACCTGTAGCGTTCAAACAACAAATGGTTGAGGTGCTCAACCTCGATCAATGAAGTATTGGATACTAAATGGTTATTTTACTACATCGCCTAAACACCGCCTGCATTAGCCGTCTACTGGGAGCGTTGAGGAAGCTCTACTGTAGCCTCCGTCTCATAGGGCACCTCTGGAGAAAATATAACATGCACATATACAGTATATGACCCTCATTCATATTTAATGCTTTAAAAATGAGTTAATGGAGCACTGATTTTCTCATTTGCCTGTATCTTTTATTTTGGGTCCCATTCAATTATGTTTACAAATAGCCCCTTCACTCTTTTTAATTATTCACTATATGCTACTTTTAAGAGTACCCTACTGTCATTTTCATTATGGAGGAGGGATCACCTATCCATGCTGCTCTATGGAATGTTTTGATTTACAGTAAGGGGCCTTCCATCAATTAAGTAATGGGCTTCCACATGGTTGAGCGACAGAGGCTGAGATATCCTGACTTTTAATCCCTAGTATGGGTCAAGCTCCAAAAATGCTGCGTCCTACAATTCCCACAATGCACAAAACATCTTTCATTAGATTCTGCCAGGCAGTTAAATGGCCCCAGTTTGAAACACAGGCTTTGTGTTAAACATTTTAAGTCTCATGACCAATGAAAATAACCCTGGTGACATCACCATGGCATCATCAGGGTTATTTTCTCAAACATTCGACGGCACCCTGCAGAGCCACAGACGACACAACAGTTTTCACAAGATGAGAAAACTGATCTCCATGTTGTTGAGTCATTATTAAATCACTAAAGTTCTTTATATAATGTTACATTTGCATACTTTGTGGTTAGTTCCCGAAGTTAGGCTCATAGAAGTTCACACGGAAATGGTTGGATATTCCTGGGTACTGTAAGAGCTTTCCCTTTTTATAGACAGCAAATCCATTATTTCTCCATCTCTCATTTTCCCATGTTGCTTATATGAACCTTATTTATGCATCTCTGTTCCTAGTTCTCACTCTTAACAGTTTTTCTCACAACATGTGTTCTTGTAAAAAATAGAAACCAAATATTTTGAACTCTTCTTTCCTTTTAACTTACCCTTCCTAAAACAAAAACCCACTAAAGTCATAGCTAAACTTAACTAGCCAACCACAGCAATCTGGCAGAACTCCCCCATCTGTCAGCACACCCCATTATACCAACATGTCTACTTTCGAAATGCCCATGTCCCAGCCCTGTGGTTACTGGACTGTAAATCTATCTATCATAGCCTGTTAAAGAAAAAGTAAAGCAATATGTCCTCCAGGATTCCCTTTATTTCTCTATCCTCGGGAGGACAACACAAGCATGGCACTCCAGTGCCCATTGGGTCTGCTAAGAGTTGTGGTGTGTGATGCTTGTGTGTGGGTACTTTTCCAGCTCACTGACTGAGACCCAGTGGTCCTGACCCATTTGGCTATGGGGAACACACTGTTCCAGACCTGACAGCTCCTGCAGCCCTAAAAGCACTGCTCTAACCAAAGCTTGACCCTAATGTCACGGCCACAAAGACCCATACTCACACTTGCACAGGCTGACATGCAGACACATGCACACACAATGAAAACAGACAGCACATTGCACCCAGGTCCCTACTTGAAGCCTGGTTTAAGAACTACAGCATATGTGTGTGTGTGTGTGTGTGTGTGTGTGTGTGTGTGTGTGTGTGTATGTATGTGAGTGTATGTGTGTGTGTGTGTGAGCACTGACCCGCCAACACATCACCATGGTAACGACCTGGCAGGCCAACACATATTAGCTGATTGGTGTTTACGGTGCGGTAAACCCTCTGTGTTTCCCCACTTTTGGAAGAAACACATTTTTGCTGATGCTCCGTTCACTGGCACTCTCTCCCATCTATTTCCCTGTATTATGCTGTGACAGCTTGCAGTAGTGTGTGTGTGTGTGTGTGTGTGTGTGTGTGTGTGTGTGTTTCTGTATGTGAAAGTGTCTGTGAAGTGGAAAAGAAGGAGATTATCAAGCAGTGCCCTTTCTGGATCCACCACATACCACAACACACAGTCTGAGTGGGTGGTGACAGGACACATTGTGTAGAGACTGATAGGGGAAGTAGGGATGATTTTCCTTCAAATGTGCCTATTCACAGCTTCTATTCATTCACTTTGGTATCCTGGTCAAGCAGCTGAGAATTTAAACCGACTTTTATAAATATGCATTCGTCCTCTCTGCTATTATACAGATAAATTACCAGCCTAATTTCCAAAGGAGCTTTAGCACTTTATAACTGTGTTATTCAGCCATTCAATGGAAGTTTGTAAGTATGTCTTTAACATGCTGCAATCAATTACCTTGGGGGAGTTATAAACTGAATCTATGGATGGATGGATGGATGGGTGTGAGGAAGGAGGATGGAGTAGAGAGGAAGCACACTGTGCAGATGGTGCCAGGAACAGTGATGACACATGCTGAATCGGAAGTCATGGTGACTCACAATATAAAACACACATGCACATGTGATTTCTGGAGGAGACTATTAAGTAAGCTGTCATGATGTGCAAGCCCTGGGGCTGATCAATTGCTCTGGTTTCTGTTTCTGTCTTTCTTACAGTGTTATGCCACGATTATACATCACCTTTTTAGGTTTTAGTAATTATCATCTCCTTTAAAAAAAAAAACACAAACTCCACATTAAAGTTTGAAGCAACAATATGCAACTTTTCACCTTGAGATAGGAAGTGTACAATCTTGTCCACTCCCTCTCTAGTTGGTCACATTCACACCACAAAATCTCATTCATCTTGATAAGCTGTCTACCTTGAAAAGTTATCCAGCCTAGGGCTGAGATAACTGGCAACTGTCAAGCCTCTACAGGCACTGATGAAGCAGATTGTGAACGCAGGCCTGGAACAGTGGACCGATGTTTTACTCTCTCACAGATAATGGAGGAATCATGGAGATTGGCAATCCACTCTAGATTTGTTTTGTTCGTCTGGAGAAAGCAAACGCCTGTAAAGTAGTAAGAGGGGGCCATTTGCCCATCTACATTTGGAGCAAGAGCTGTGTTTGCATTCATAAGATCCACATGCACACTGGACTCTGACGGGGGTGTACCTCGCTACCTCTTCTATTTAAGACTCTAATGGAGAGGATATCAAGGTGAAGTTAAGATCTGGAGGGTGTCAGGTTTGGTGACAATGTGGTGATATATCTGCTTTGCTGATGATGTTGCGCAATGCAATCTGAATGAGGATCAACATCACTAAGCGGGCGTTCAGATCGAAAACAGCCCTGCCTTAAAACAACGCAAGGAGCTGCATTGGTGGGGTGTGCTGTTTCAAGTACCAGTGAGACTGTGAAATACAGTGAAAAACGATGGCCAGTTTGAGTAACACATCTGGGAGTTTGAAGGTTTATCCTATGCCAAAACACTGCTCAGTGGTTTATTACACTAGGGATTTTAAAACTCTGGAAAGTTATCACGGCGAAGTGCCTGATTGGCCAACGCAGTGCATTGTGTTGCAACATACGTCAACACAGCGGTCCCATTCCAATGAATAAGAGGGCTGCGATTTTTAGACTCCAGGGCAGACAGAGCTTGGGGAATCCCGCGAAAGATTTGGAGAAAGTTGCAGCGACAAATGTGCTTCTCTGCTCATCCTTTCGCCACCATGACTCTGCCCAGGACACATGGTTTGAAAATGGATGAATAGATGCAGGATTAAAAATCCTCATTGTTGGTATACGTATGATTTCCCTGTACTGTGGCAGCTTGACTCATAAAATGTATTTTTCACATGTTGCAGTTTCAACTACAACAGACAGATCAACCTTTATCAAGTCTTCATTCATCACCAGAAAGTCTAATATGGTCATCCAGAGGAAAATCAGTGGCGCTAGTTTCATAAGTGCGACATTTGAGGAATCCATCTGCCTCTCTCTCTCTAAAGAAATGTGAGAGAGCGACGACCCGGGGTCCTCCATAAATATTTGAGAAGCACACATTACTTCACCAGCTGCACGGCGAAATGAAAATAAAGCACTTAAAGCCGGGCTCATACCCACTTTATTAAAAAGCTGTCTTCAGAACAGAAGGAAGATGAGCAACGTCCTGACAGACGGGAGGGGAGAGAGTCGCCCGGCCACCTCCACAATTCAGGCTGACAATGAGGAGGACGCAGTGAGATAAAGGGAGGGAGGAGGAAAGAAAAAATGCGTTGGTGAAAGGAGAAAGAATCAATGAGGAGCCCATTGTGGTTGCATTTCCAAAAAGTGAGACTTATTAATAAAAGTCGAGCAGTTTCCCTCAACTAACCTGTGACTCCTTCACTTTGGATTAATGAAGTCTGGCTTGTGCTGTCAGATGATGGGCACACGGTTTAATACCAGGCTGAGTAGAGGGTTGCACATTTCAAGTCATCGTGATCAGTTAGCAGTGTCCTTCACAGTCACAGAACAAGAGCTGATAATGCATGTTATAATGCATAAAAATGCAATTAAATTATAGCCATAAAATGTAATAGCATCTCCTGACCGCATGAATGCAAGAATAAGTTCTACAAATAGAGACGGAAGTGAACTGAACAACAAAAGTAAGCATATCTTACTGTCTGAGATTGGTTCATGAAATACAAGATGAAGGCCCAAGGAGGAAGCAGGAAAGCTAAGGAAAGCTCAATTCAATAGCGTGTGTGTGTGTGTGTGTATTCATGTGTGTATGTACGAGATGAGACTGTAATGTGTTAAGCACAGCCACTGAGCTTTTCATGGTGTATCATAAATAAAGCATGCACCAGGGAGGTAGGGCTTTCTGTTGCTGTGCAGCTGTAGCGGGCAGCTGAAGCAACTGAACATCAGGTCCACATCTGCTGGGATATTTACCATGTGTAACTACCTGGTATACACGACAGAGCTCATCATGCATTCAACAAATCTGTTCCAAATGGACACGTGTAGGAGAAGGAGAGAGGACAAACAGGACAAGGACGGCTGTGGAGAGAAAAACGGGAAGCGCAGCGCGAGACACATAATGCCTCCCACACTCGTATCAAGGCCAGGACCGAGCCATGTGTTTGTATTCACACACGAGCATAAGAACATGCACCCACACAGAAAGCCCAGTCAAGGTGTTGCACTGGGCTGCATAGGATAACATTGGAGTTTCCGTGGTAACTGAGAGCAGTGGGCTGTTGTTTCTGCTCCTGATAGCAGCAACCCCTTGACAAAGTCCAGGAAGAGGAGCTCTAACATACCACAGATAATGTTGTACGCTTTGACACAGACCAGCAAAACAGAAGTAAATGTCTCTCTCCCTGTGAGATGCTGCGTTTGCATGTCCCCTCTGCAGTCTGTCCCTTTTTACTTCAGTCTTTCTCGCTGGTATGGTTGCTATGCACGCACAAATGTGCACACACACGGCTTCTTGTTTTTGACCAAGAGACCAAGTAATGACAGTGCTGCAGGGCGGGCACGGTGCCAAACTACACACCACTGCAATCAAATCATCTTGAGAAAGAGTGAGGGGGAGACAAAGAGAGGGAAAAGAGATACAGTTTCAACTGCAATTAGTATTCAATAGATTGGTTACAAATAGGGACACACGTTACGCAACTGGTGAGTTAAGTAAAAGTCTCCAGTTGATGTGTGGTCAGTGGCCACAGTTGGAGCTTTGTGTCCGCTAAGGCTACGTTGGCTGGCATGTTGAGGTTCCAACCTTCCCATCAATCCAATAGCATGTCTGACACTTTGTTTAACATTAAAGAGAACATTCAGTCCATATTGGAACACACTCAAATACTGCAGAACTTAGAAATATGTCCAGGTGGCACAAATGACCAAGCTGCATGGAATATACTGTGTCAGGTTTTAGTCCGCAGAGGTTATAGTGTCACCGTAAGAAACAGGAGGCTAGCTGCCGCCATTACTTAGCCACTTAACTGCCCGTCCACCTTCCCTCAATGCTCCAAACGGGTAAACACGAAAATTTGTGTCAACGTGAGGAGGAAAGAGACACACAGAAAGAAAGCAAGAGCCCCAAATCTCTCTGAGCATGCGTTTACATTCAGGACAGTGCTGCAGGGGCAAACAAGCTCCTCCATCTGCCCCGCCTGGGCTGCACCAAGTAGCTTCCAACTATAACACATACACTAACACACACACACACACACACACAACGGTGCTGTGGGAACAAGGGTGTGGAAGTGCTTGGGATAGAGCAGACAGGATAGATAGAGACAGGAGAGAAGTTTGACCTTTTGGTTTAGATTTACAGGTCAGTGAGGAGGCAGCAGGAGCAGAGCAGTCTGTCCGAAGCAAAGAATTTACATACAGTATATAAATTAACACACACACACGCATGCAGACAACGTTCAGAGCTACAATGACAGGTGACTGGAAGTTGCTGGATCAGAAGTGCGGCCTACAACAGGACAGCAATGAAAACAATTGGCTTACAGTAGCTGAATAAGAAGTTCAGTTTCAGGTAACTGACAGAGAGCTGCCTTCCTGTATATAAGCCAAGCTAAATATTGATTCTCCACTGCTTTTGTGCATGTGTAAATAGAATGCATGAGGACAATCGTTACGGATCAATAGTTGGCTCAAGTGGGTAGCTCATCTTTGGTGTCAAGATGTAACTTGAGCACCTGTTTTAAAAGACTTGTTCTATGTGTATCAGCGTCAAGGGATGGAGAGTGGCTAGAGTTAATCCTCCTCTTTTTTTTTTCTTCCTTTTTTATGGTTGACAGCCACTGGGAGAGCTAGTGGGCTGCACTGAAGGAGAAGTCAGCTGTGCTCTGACACAGCCTGGCTTCCCGAGAGAGAAAAAACGTCCAACAGCAACCCTCTGCCATAGGCTGCATAAAGAGGGGGAGAGATCATGAGTTAGGATGGAGGGAGGGAGAGAAAATGCTCTGGAGAAAGAAGGAGGGAGGGCTGAACGTAGAGAGGCGCAGAGGAGGAAGCACACACAAACACACACACACATGTGCACAGATATGTCCGTCTCAGGAAGGGTTGACAGCAGAGGGAACAGCATGATGTGATTAATGGCAGGGTTCGGAATCCTCCACCGATTTGCATCCTCTCTGCCGTTCTCCAGTCATGCTCTCTGTGAATGACTGCAGATGGCAGAGAGATGCGCTGGCCTGCAGAGAGCCATGATAACTGTCATTAACTGGGAGTGAGAGCCCAGGAGGACCACCATGGATCAGCATTACAGGCCTGTCATGTCCATCCCCTGACAGCCCGGGCAAGGACACTGCAGCTGGAAAGCAAGGGTCTGCATATCAACTCTGTCTTTGGTGTGCAGATCTTTTTAGTTAATTTGGCTAACTTCATGACCGAGGCATTGCATTAAAGGTGCTAGTTGTGCATTTAACATCAATAATTCATTCAATAAGAGACATTATTTTAATTAATGTATGCACAGATGATTGCAGAGGAGACTGGCAGCCTCTACTGGCCACTGCATTTTGCAGTGTGGGCTGTTGGGTCAAATTTTGAAGGAAATCTGCTGATTATCATGCAGCACAAAAAGAATCAGAGCCGCTGTTCCTTCTGCACAAATGGAACAAAAGCTGTTCACAGTTTATTTCCCTGGCAAACAGGCAGTTGAATGAATGAATGGCATGAAAATATGTTTATCCTCTTCAGTCAAGTAGAGGAGGGAACTTGACTGTGGATTCGAGGAGAACTCTTTGCAACAGGAAGCAACACAGTTTATGGGAAATGTAAGCAATCCCTGTCAGATAGGTTCTTCCAATCTTTTTAACAATTTCATGATCAGCCGTTTACAGTGACTTACTAATCATCACTACTACCTTTGACATACCAGATCAACCACTTGAAAAAAACATAAATTAATAAATTCAATTTTATTTCCATACATGTTTCTTAAATGTACACGATGAATGGACAGCTAACACTGGGAAAGAGAAAACCCTAATAAAGGACACATACACTACTCACAAAAAGTTAGGGATATTCGACTTTCGGGTGAAATTTATGGAAAATGTAAAAAGTTCATGCTACAGTGATATTATATCATGAAAGTAGGGCATTTAAGT
>NTHP01000055.1:418226-434187 GCA_003416845.1 Oplegnathus fasciatus
ATTTTACCATGAGCACAGTTCACCTGAATTTGGAACAGGATTCTCTTCAGACAGATTCAACTCTAAATCCTCATCAAACATAGATTACCAGTTCATCATAAAGCGGTCAGAGGCAGGAGACTCTGCTGTCTATTACTGTGAGACATGGGACAACTCTGCTGAGGAGCGGGTAACACAGTGATTTACACTGTGACAAAAACCTCCTCACTAACTACTTCTGCTTTTTGAGTCTCTGACACATCAAATAATGCTCTCTATAACAACCCTACATCTTACTATCTTCTTCTTCTTTTTACTATAAATGCAAGGAATCTTTGTCTGTCTTTCTGTCTTTCCGTCTGTCCTTTGATTATCTCGTCAACTGTTCATCTGATCGACTTCACACTTGGCGAGTGTATTGCTGTAGACCAAAGGGAGCGCAGTGTTGAATTTGGTGCAAGTTGGCCAGATGGTGGCACTATAACAACAAACTTTATGTTTTGGCCTGTAACTTTTGAACCGTAAGTCTCAGAAACAAAATTTTGGATTCTGTGGGTCCAGACAAATCCATCCATATAAGCCCACTTGCATCTACATCGATTTTCCACCATTTTGAATTTTGTCCAAATCAGTTTTTTCACAACTCCTACAAATTTTGAGCAATCGTCACTAAATTGGTATACAACGTCTCTGGACCAGGCNGTTTTGCAACAGCTGGCCCTCAAAGTTTTCTCAAATGCTATGTGCCGGGTTTACATTACAAAAACTGTCATATCTCCTGAACGCTTTGTGCTATTGCAACCACATTTGGTGGGTATGTGTAGATATGATGTCTGAGTGACCATGACAAATTTGGTACCATTTGGCCAATAGGTGGTGTTGTGGCAGCCTCATCTAACTACGAAGGAAGGAATCCCTGCCTATATGTGCGTATGTGTGTATGACTGTCCTTCGCATATCTCAACAACTGTTCAACCGATCGACTCCACACTTTGCCGGTGTATTGCTGAGGACCCAAGGGAGTGTATTGTCCAGTGTGAAGTTGATCGGATGAGCGGTTCTTGAAAAAGCTGCAAGCAGCCATACTGCGGTTCTCGATAACGCTGCAAGCAGTACTTCCGGGGGCTAAGCAATCAGCCCGCTCCATACTGGCACGCCCCCCCAACAACGCTGCAAGCAGCAATACCAAGAGCCAAACAATCGGCCCGTTCCAACCGGGCATTGCACTAATCTACTGTAACTATAAAGGAAGGAATCTCTGTCTGTCTATATGTATGTCTGTCTGTCTGTCCTTCAATTATCTCCGCAACCGTTCATACAATCAACTTCACACTTGGCGGGTGTATTGTCGAGGACCAAAGGGAGTCCAGTGTCGAGTGTGAAGTCGATTGGGTGAGAGGTTTTTGAGAACGCTGCAAGCAGCCATACTGCGGTTCTCGACAACGCTGACGCCAAGCAATCGACACGCTCCGAACGGCCATGCCTCGAATGGTCAAGCCCCCCAACAATGCTGCATGCAGCAATGAGCCAAGCAATCGGCCCATTCCAAACAGTCACGCCCTGAACAGGCACTGCACTAGTGGGAGTTTACAAACGACTACAGACCAGTTTCCTCAGTCTTTTCGTAAAAGACCAATTTCTTATAAAAATGTACTCACTAATCTCTCTCCCCGCTGAACATGAAGAAATAACTTAATTTGTGTTTGTTGTTTTATGCCTATTTTGTTCCTTTCATTTGCACCAGACAGCGCAGTGAAAAAATCACCAATGAGTGATAAACAAAGGTAAACATAAAGATTCAGTCTTGACCTTGGGGACAAATATGTGGTAAAATGTTCATATCGATCAGTAGGTGGATCTTGAGTTTAGAATATCAGACACATTTAAACAAACTTTAAAAATATGTCATCTCATGATTCTCATGATTATACTTTAAAATCATCATCGAGTAAATCTAAAGAATCACAAGGGTTACGAAATCAAAATGAATTTGGATTAAAATTCACTATGCTATCTTTGTGTGTAGAGAAATGCAATAAAATGCAACAAGAGATAAACAGTCATGTTCACACTATGTCTGTTATCAGTTTGATGACTTCATGACTTTTCCTTTTTTATGGAAATTGCTGATAAACATGATTTTGAACTGGTGACATATTTCAGAAGTTTACAACAGAAAATGACTCATTACTTCTGTTTGTGGTCTCAGAGACCCCGTCTGTAAAACATGTTTTAAAACAATAGATTTTCATAAGCTCTGTAAGTGTGATTGATGTTGTCAGCAGTTTTTATTCAGCACTACTCCTCCCAAATACCGAATAAGTTATTACGTTATGTTATTGGAGTTTTATAACAGTTTGTTCATAAGAGGTCTAACAGTGAATTTGACCTCTTTGGAGTTTCATTGACCTATAACATCTGAAATGTCACTATATGGCAGAACATACTGTACATTTCAAACAAAACAAATATAAAGCTGTTCATGTATAGCCCATATAACATATAAAACATTAAATACTTATTTATTTGGTGTGATAACTTTATGGTCATTTCTGTATGTTATCACCTTCATCAGATGTATCAGTTCCACTCCCCTCATTAGTGAGAGTCAGGAGGTTTTTGTACAGCCATGTGTACAAACTGAATCACTGTGGTATTCGGACAAGGCACCAAGCTGATTGTNNATCATAAAACAAGACAGATTTTCTTTTTCTGGTGTATATTACAATATTTTGTTTTTTTGCTACTACATAAAATACATAGATTTTTTTTTTGTTGCATTACTGATCGTTTGTAGTTTTTACATAGCTTTGAAACAGTACCAAGCTGTGCTTCAAAAGACAATGGACAGAAGTTCACTTGATTACAATATTTGAAAAATTTTCAATACAATTTTGTTGTTTTTTTAATTCTTGTGGCATTTAAAGAGATGTGAACGAACCTGTACAAGATTATTCTAATGTATTATCTTCATTTTGCGTGGACATTTGTTTTGAGAACTTTTAAGATTACAAATTATTGCATCGTTTATCTGTAGTAATTATCATTATTACTATAGCTGAATATTAATCTTGAAAAGTTACAGTGAAAAATAAAATGTAACTGATATTTATCTTCAATCTATAAGGCAAAGCAATCACTGTGTATTCTGCCTTTTTGAAAATATATATTATTTGGGGAGAAAATCATCTCTGAAACTGAAGTGATATCTGCTGTAATTTACTTACTGATTACACTTACTGATGTCATTACATGACATTCAATTACTGTGGTTGGACAAAATTTCTTTGGTTTAATATTAATTTTGTAGAAGTAATCCTCACATATCTGAAGTCAGTGATAAACTGGTAATGTTTCACTTCTAAAAGGTTTGAAAATTAACTCTGCTCATGTTGTAGATGATTATTTCTTGATATTTTGACTGATTTAAATTGTTTCACATCTTGAAATTATCCTATCAATTGTCAGCACAAATATCCCCTTCATCCAAGCTCTTTTCTAGGCTTTTTTTTCTCTCTGACTTCCTCTCTAGTTATTTGATGAATGTCCTTTGTGTATTTTCAGGCTCCAGCCTGTATCAGCTTTGCAATTGCTGCATTTCCCAAGACTCATTCAATAAAAAAACATTGTGATCAAAACATAGCTTGTGTTTATTTGCTGACTGTTACTGTATCAACAAGCTCACTGGTAGAAACAGATTCCAGGAGTAGTTCCTCAGTAGTCTGTGCATTGATGTTTCAAGTTCATTCTTTGAGGCACAGCTGCAAGGCATAGATAAAAACTCACTAGTCAAACTAGAAAGAATTTGTGTTGTTTTTACATCGATTTCAGCTTGAGTCAGTCTCATTATTCCCATTCATTTCTAATTTGGTTCAGATTCTGAACACATGAATACCTAAAATATGTAGCTTAGAATTGAGGTCCACTTCTTTCACTGGTTAGGGGGTGTATAAGCTTGCATTGTCATAGTATACTGTTTTTGCAGCTACTACAATAAATCATTTACTCTACCATTTTGTTTCTAACAGGAAATACGTGCGCTGTTGTACACCAATCACACTGTTGTTTTCCAAGATCCTCCTCGAGCTGTCTCACCCTCATTACATTTGGTTTAATGCTTTTCAGCTGCAAACAGCTTCTTCGTTTATTCCGTGCATTGTACTGTGGGACAATTTGCATTAACAGCACTCTCACAAATCAAGTGTTTTTTAATAAGCAAGCTTCATTTTCTGAACTTTGGCTCAAGATAATAAAGCTATAAATGATGAAGCATGGACTTTTAGAGCATAATAATTTTAGAATACGACGGTATTTGAGTCTTCTCCACTAACCCAGGCCTTCTGATTTGGAAATGTCTGTACAGTAATATTCAGTACAACATCGATGTATTTGCCGATGACTGTGTCCATGTATGTGTTGATGTTGTTTACTGATTTGAATTGTTTGATTTTGTTCAGAATTCATCAGTGCTGTAGTGAGTCTCTCATTGAGGTTTTTGTCACGGTGTGAATCACTCTGATACAGCTGCAGCAGCCCAGTTATCCCATGTCTCATAGTAATTGAGAGCAGAGTCTCCTGCCTCTGCCCGCTTTATGATGAACTAGTAATCTACATGTCAAATGAGGCTTTAGAGTTGAAAAGTTGAGTGAACTCTCAGAATGGTTAAAACTCAGAACATAGTGAGGAGCTTCACCAGGAATCTGTTTATGCCAGTGGACATAGTTTCTATCATCTCTCTCAATGTTGCATTTGAGAACAACCTCTTGTCCAGTAGAAACTGTGTGGACAGCAGGCATCTGGGTCAGCACAATCACTGCATCAACATCTGTCAACATACACAGAAAAAAATAAAAATATTTCTCATTGTACATGTAGGGAGGTTACCAAGAGCTTTGGTTCATGGCTTTGCTCTCAGTCCTGATGTGTCTGAGTCTCAGAAAGCAGAAGTGTTTAGTCAGGAGGTTTTTGTCACAGTGTAAATCACTGTGATACAGCAACATGTCCATCCCATGTTTTACAGTAATAGACTGCTGAGTCTCCCTCTTCTACATTGTTGATGATCAAACGATAATCTGTGTTTGACTGATGATTTGATGTAAATTTTGGGGAAGAGAAACCAGAACCATATTTAGCAGAACTCCAGCTGTAACCAAACCTCAGTACATACTGAGGAACTCCTCCTGGAATCTGTTTATACCAGTGAGCTGGTTTATTAGTGACAGTCCCCAGGTTACAGTCCATGGTGGCTGTCTCTCCTTTCCTCAGCGTCACAACAGGAGGCTTCTGTGTCACCACCGTCACACCACTCACGCCTGGAAACAACAAGATGACATGGAGTCAAGAGAAACACACAGACTGATGAATCCAACATGAGCTCAAAGCTGCAGTAAGTCAGCCTCCTTACATGTTAGAGCAGTGATGAGAGTGCAGAGGGTCCCCAGCATGTTGTCAGTGTGTGCTGAGAATGGCCTTGTAACTTGGAAAGTGAGCTTACTGCTGACAGATGAGAGGGTTTGGAGGATGAGGAGAGGAGGTGCTGGAGGAGCAATTTAATACAACACTGAAACTGTGAGTGATTGACAGGAGGAGGAGCTTTGCTTCAATCTGCACGGTTTGTCCCATTTGTTGGTGTCTTATCTTCTGTGGAGGAAGAAGTCTTTTCTGTCTCCGTTATTGTCAGTGTAGGCAATGTCTTCCCCTGACACGAAAATATTACAACATCATGATCTGAAAAAGACTTCCTGCTGTTCGGTTGTCATGGATTTGTTTCTTTGCCCTCTTCCTAATAAGTGGGATTTAAAAATCTAATTGTGTAGAGTTTTTGAATTGTTATATTTGCTTTCTGTAGTTGTAGTTAAAAAAAGGTCATTTTCATATCATATCGTTCACATTTTAACAAGAGTCTATTGCAGGACGTAAGCTTTGGCTCTGCACACGTGAACATAATTCATTAGAGGTAAACTGTCTGACTGACAAAATGTTAATAATTGAACTATCAGGGTGTTTCCAGTCAGAGACAGTTCCCTCTGATTTTACAGAGAGCTGACACTTGACCTCTTCATTTGCATGGAGCTATAAATAAGAGAGGAGGCCTGCAGGTGCATCCTGGGAAAGAAGCGAGGGAGGAGTAGAGAGGTGATGCTTCACTGACGGAGGATGAAAACTTAGTTTCATTTGCTCATTTTATCTGATTTTTCTNACGTCTGAACTACTGCAAGCAGCCAAAACCATTCAAAGTAATATTAATCTCTCTGTTGTGCTTTTATTGCAAATTAACAATGTAGCTTTCTGAATTTCAATACACATACTGTATTGTAATAAAAATTAAACAGAACCATGTCTGTTATCTACGTGTCCTGAATTAACTGTAATTATCAGTGAGATGAATATCAGGAGGAAAATAAAATCTAGCAAATGTTATAACATTTTGTACATTATTGTTTTAAATGTTGTTTTCACGAGTACAAATAAAAACAACCTATTTTTCATTAGAATGTTTTTTTATTGAATGATTCTTGAAAAACACAACAATTGCAAAGCTGATACAACACCTCCACCTAACTGTCACAACATTTATTACAAGCATGCAGACACATCTTTTCTAACATGGAAACCTTGTAATGAGCAAACAGCACAAACAGTAAAGAAGCAGGTTTGAAATGGTCATTCTGCTCCTCTACTATTCTTCAGTGGGACAGTCTGACTTGTTGATGTTTTTCTCTGAATTCTGGGAGCCCAAAGACACTTTACATGTGTAAACCTTATCCATGTTCCAGTCTGACGTCTGGATGGCCAGATAGCTGCTGATTTGGAAAGTGTGGTCTGGTTGCTGAACAGCNAAGATGTAAAACAGTTTAAATCAGTCAAAATATCAAGAAATAATCACCTACAACATGAGCACAGTCATTTTTCAAACCTTTTAGAAGTGAAACATCATCAGTTTATCACTGACTTCAGACATGTGAGGATTACTACTGAAAAATGATTGGATGGAAAGTCATGTACTGTCACCAGTCATTGTGTTAAATTATAGCAGATATCACCTTCAGAGATGATTTTTTTACCAAATAATACTTTTTTTCAAAAAGGTGAAATATACAGTGATTACTCCGTATTATTGACTGAGGATAAATATCAGTTACATTTCATTTCTCACTTTAACTTTGCAAGGTTAATATGTAGCTAAAATAACTATCGACAAATGATGGAATAAGTTGTAAGTTTGCAAGTTCTCAAAATAAATATCAACTCAAAATGCGTATAATAAATGAGAGTAATCTTGTACCGGTTGGTTCACTTCTTTTTAAATGCTGCAACAATCAACAAAAAACTCAAGAAAATTGTTTTGAAAACTTTGAAATATTATAACCAAGTGTATTTTTTTTCTATTGTCTTTTAAAGCACAGCTTGGTACTGTTTCAATTTAAAAACTACAAACGATCAATAAATAATGCAATAAAAAAACATATTATATTTTAAACAAGTAGCAACAAGTAAATAAAATACTGTGATATACACCAGAAACAGAAAATCTTGTTTTATGATCAGTTAAAAAGTACTTACTTGTNNTGAAACATCCTGTTGAGACCAACTTTCACTGTCAACATCTCATTCCCTTCATCAGTCTGCTTATATTCCAAAACACTGCTGGACTTGAGGACTGATTCTGAATCTACTTTTTTAGCCAAAAGTTATCTTTTTTTTTTTTGCTTCTCTTATCATCTCATTAAAACCCAATATGTAGAAAAGTATTGAAGTTGGAACCCTCCACTTTGCCACAAACTGGACTTGAACATTTGATGATCGTGCTGACGTACAAAAATTACCGTAAAGCATTGCTATCCTACTAAATATATCAATATTTAAACCCATTACATTTAGTTTTTAACTGATTATGAAACAGTCTAAACTTAATACCGATGCCTCTATGTGACCCACATAAGCAAACAAGACCAACAGCAAGAAGATTGGCTCTTTCTTTTAGTTTCTAGTAGTTATTTTTATTCATGTCCCCTGGTTGGATTTTTCTGCGAAATCAGAAGCGACTTACAGCATGCAGACCGGAAGAGCCTATATTTACATTTTCCCAAGCAAAGTTTGGCAGTGAGTAGTAAGTTAGCCAGTTAAAAGGAAGCAGGAGGAGATTTTTGTTTAGAGAATTTTATTTTTGACGTTATATTTTGTGGTTATGGCTGGGGGATACTGGGACTGATCCTTAATTGGTCCTCTTCCTCCTAGACAGATTTGTAATATGTCTATTTTATTTATAAAATACATTGCGAGACATGGTTTTACAGTCGGACGTATAGCGTTAGGTCACGGTGGACATTACTGTAATACAACTGGCTTGTACAGTAACGTAACATTTTATGTTGGCCTTGCTATCAAGCTATATCTTCGAGGTGTACATAATAAAAGTCATGAAATAATTGCCTGAAAATAACTTTACTTTGGTGCGCCAAAGATATTGTACAATGCCAAGATAACCGACTTGCTCATCTGATCACCGCCATTGCTTGTGTGTGGGTGGTGAAGTGGATGATTTTGTCATTACTACAAAATCTTTACTCAACATTGTGATTCTTTGATCATGTCAACAACTTGAGGAAACCAAACAGGCAGCTGAATCCATGGGAAGCGTGATACTGGTAACTAGAGGATTTTACTACTGAGGGTAGTTCAATGCCATTCATCCCCAGACATCATCTGATGAATAGCTCCTGTGTGGTCGTGTTACATTAAACAGTGGTCATCCATCGTGATGCAGATGAGTTAGTTTCACTTGAGTGAATTAACTAGCTAGCCAGCTAACGTTAATTCCATCCATCCAATGGTAGGCTGATAAACTTTGAACTAAAGTTGTAATGCTTTTCTTTCAATTTGGTTTGCATAAAGGGTTAAAATTCATGTTAATATATGTAGCCCTATATATTTTAATTTTCATTTCAAGATTATCATCGTGGAGGCCGGTAACATTTATATATAAATATCAATTGACCCTGGGCTTACTTTCTTCACTGAGACAGACGAAAATGAAAAGACTTCAAACCTCAGCTTTGGGAAGGGAAGAGATACGGGACAAGATGAGGAGACTGAGAGAAAAAGAAAGAGAGAAGGTGATGGAGATGAGAGAGGAAGAGCAGGTACTGTCCACTGTTCCCAGGATAGGATTAGCATTATGTCCCTGTGCTGCTCAACACAAACAAAAACTGACCTGATCCAATTCAAACGTCATTACTACAGACATATATACAGTATATGTGGAACCTATAGGCTCAGTTTAACAACACAAACACCTAGAATAATTATAGTGTAATAATATACTGTTATTACACCATTATTAATTACTTATTACTTTATTACTTACTTTATTATTTAATACGTTTATGTACTGTTTCAGACACATTTTTATAATTCAAATCCAAATGATGCAAACTCAAATGCAAAGATGAAATAAGGAAGGTGTATATAATTTTACTAAATAAATACACTTTGGCAGGAGAGACGAGTGAGGAGTCACAGAGAAAGAGACAGGCAGTGAATACAGAGGGCGAGGTGTCTGTGTGACTTTACTTGAAAACTTTCATTTCACTATCAAAATTAATTTTCAGATGTTTCGTGATCATTTTAGCGTCTTCTGTATTTCCAGATTGTAGTGCGGATCATTCAGTACAACATTTAACCTGATTCTCATGTGTTACTGCTTGACAGGTCATTTATGCCCACTGACATGATTTTAGAGCTATTGTTATCCAATTGTTGCTCTACAAATGTCTTAAAATGCACATATTTAGACCAGGGAAATCAAAATTTTCTCACAGAGACATGCCTCTGAAACCCCCTAGCAAGCTCTGATTTTGGACTTCAGTATTTCTAAAACGTATGGCCCTGATTATGAAGACAGCGTTTCCCATACATAGGCTCTACTTGGGCAGCCCGGCACAGCGGGCTGGTTGGTCTAACCTGTGTAACGGCAGCAACAGAAAGTTTGCTGATCTGGCAGGGGAGTCGGGGCGGTCCGGGATCAGACCCCTGGCACTACAGCCGCTAACTGAAGGTCCGTCTCTGGAGCTGCCGCCCGCTGTCCTCCCAGCGAAATAGTCTCCTAGAAAACAAATGCATTTATTTAATCAGGCAGTCTCATTGAGATTAAGATCTATTTTCCAAGAGAGACCTGAGAACAAGAAACATTCACAGAACACAAACAGCAAAACAGAAACAACACAACAACACAGAAACAAGAACTTAAAAAAGACAGTTACAAGAATCATATAAAAACATCGGATAATAAAGCTTTAAAATCCCCAAGGGGAATGTAAGACTGTAAATTGAGTGAAGTTTGCAGTTCATTCCATTTAAAAGGTGCATAGTACCTGAAACCGGTTCTGCCAACATTAGTGCATACATGAGGGATATCTCAGTTTAAGTAGTTACTGGAACGTGTACTGAGAGAAGAGATGTGAGGTAGTTTGGAAGTTTCAACAGTAGAGCTTTATAAATAAACAACATGAGATGGCTGTTTCTTCTTGACTGTAAGGAGGTCCAGTCAATTGTGTAATACAGAGAACAATGATGAGAACGAAATTTGTCATTTGTGATAAAGCGTAATGCACTATAATACACAGGGTTTAACAGCTGAAGTGTTGATGGGGCAGTATGACAATACAGAATATCTCCATAGTCAAAGACAGACATAAAGGTTGACTGCACAATAGTTTTACGGTTGGAGGGAGACAGACATCCTTTAATTCTGTACAAGGAGCCCAGCTTGATTTTTAATTTTTGAGTCAGATGTTGAATATGAATCTTGAATGACAGTTTGCTGTCTCAGCGAGAGTAATATGGGTGCCATTTAAAGTTTTAATGGCAGGATAGTCAGAGTCACTGGTGGAGGTGGAGTTGACCATATACTTGGTCTTTTCTGCATTTAAAACAAGTCTGTGATTAATGAGTGATCATTGAAAAGCATCAAAGACTGAAGACGGGTCAGTGCCTGGGCAGGGGTGGAGCCTGGGGCATATAAGACAGTATCATCTGCAAAAAAATGGACACTGAAGTTTTGATTTGGAGTAATTATGTTGTTGATGTTGATGTTGATGTATAATGTAAACAACAATGGACCAAGAATAGACCCCTGTGGCAACCCATTTCTGATGGTTAGATGGCTTGACTGAGTATCAGCAACAACAGTTTGAGTTCTCCCTGTAAGATAAGAATGGAACCAATTAAGTGTGGCATCATCCAGGCCTATAAACTGTAATTTGTGGAGAAGTATTTTGTGATTGACGGTATGAAACGCTTCGGAGAGGTCAATGAAGAGGGCAGCACAAAACAGCTTTTTATCCAGGGAGGAGACAATGTTTCAATGACTGAAGCTACAGCTGTTATTGTGCTGTGACCCAGGTGGAAACTGAGACAAAAGTGGACAAGGTCCAAAACCTCATCATATTTTTTGGTTGAAACCTGTTTATTTATGCTTAATAACGTTTGTAGTTTGATATGGCATACAGATTGTTACAAATTGTAGCAATAGCATCAAGCTACGACACTGCTAATTTGGAAGTACTCGTTTGAGGACATTGGGACTTTATTATCGTTAATGCAAAGTGAAAGTGAGTAAAAACTGCTGACAACACCAGTCACGCTTACAGAGCTGTTTGAAATCCGTTGTATTCAATCATGTTTTACAGATGGGGTCTCTGAGACCACAAACATAATGAGTCATTTTCTGTTGTGATGTTTTACAGACAGACACAAACAGAAGTAATGAGTAATTTTCTGTTGTGAACTTCTGAAACATGTCCTCAGTTCAAAATCTTGTTTATCAGAAATTTTCATCAAATTAGTAAAAGTCATGAAGCACCAAGCTGATAAAACAATGTCACATCTGTTTTATGAGCTGTTAAAGAGGCCCGGGGTCTCCAACATTGGTGTTAAATTATAAGCAAGACATAGTTTGAAGACAAATGTTTATCTCTTGTTGCATTTTATCACAGTTCTCTACTCACAAAGATATCATAGTGACGTTTTATCCAAATTCATTTTGATTTCGGAACCTTGGTGATTCTGTAGATTTACTCGATGATGTGTTTTTGGAGTCATTGTTGTTTACATGTGTTTAATGTTCTAACCTCAAGGTAGTTGAGCTATTCCTGTCATGTAAGGAACAGCAAATCACAACAAATATTGAATTAAGTTATTTCTTCATGTTCAGTGGTGAGAGAGGTTAGTAAGTACACTTTTGAATTAAATTGTTTTTTGCAAGAATAGATTGAGGAAACTGGTTTGTAGTTGTTTTTAAACTCTCATGTAGGGTAGTTATAGAGAGCATTAGTTGATGTGTCAGAGACTCAAAAAGCAGAAGTAGTTAGTGAGGAGGTTTTTGTCACAGTATAAATCACTGTGATACCTCCTCATCAGCAGAGTCATCCCCTGTCTGACAGTAATAGACAGCAGAGTCTCCTGCCTCTGCCCGCTTAATGATGAACTGGTAATCTATGTCTGATGAGGATTTAGAGTTGAATCTGTCTGAAGAGAATCCTGTTCCAAAGTCGAGTGAACTGCCCCCATGAAAAAATGCCAGAACATACTGAGGAGATTCACCAGGAACCTGTTTATACCAACTGACATAATTTCCATCATATCTCTCAATGTTGCATTTGAGAACAACCTCTTGTCCTGTAGAAACTGTGTGGACAGCAGGCATCTGGGTCAGCACTATCACTGCATCAACATCTGTCAACATACACAGAAAAATACACGAGTGAAAGGTTTGTGTGTGAAAATATGGGCTGTAAAAGGAATGAGAAGAATATCTTACATGTTAGAGCAGTGATGAGAGTGCAGAGGGTCCCCAGCATGTTGTCAGTGTGTGGTGTAAACGTCCCTTACTGTCCAGCTGAGAGGTGAGCAGGGTTGGAGTGTGAGGAGAAGAGAGACTGAAGCTTATAAAGACACTGAGGAGAGGAGAAGTGGAGGAGGAGGAGTTTCAACACTCAGCACTGTTTTTATTCATAAATCAGCTACACTGTGTGTTTCACATTATAAATTTGGATAATTTCAAAACACTTTTTCATAACTTCTGTTGTCTTCATGTTGCTTTTGGAAGTCTGCTGATGTTCTTTTAGTGTAAAATTCAGTTGTGGTTTCACATTATTTTATTTCTTTACTATGTTGTATTTTCCATAAGACACTGGACACACAAAAAATACCCATTCATGGGTTTATAGTTTGAAGTTAAACTGAATTCATCAGATTTTAAATAAGTCAAGTAAACATGATTTAATCACAAGGGTGACATGGTGTCAATGCAAAAGTGTACTTCTTGTTTATACACTCTCTATTTTATACTTTAATGTTTATCCAGTTTGCTCTGATGAATTTACTCAAACATCATCAATCTCAGAAACATTTTGATCTGTCAGATCAATGTAGTATTTTTATTTGGTCATTGTTCAGCTGTGTGTGAAAGAACACACTTTTGTTTATAATATTTGTGTAAGTCAGCAATATTTCTGTTGTTCCTGTTGGAATTCTGCTGATGTCCTTTTCATCAGTATTATTAACTTGTATCCATTAATTTTCTGTTAAACATGCTATATTAGTATTTTGGCTAGAAATCATGTAGATATGATCACATACTAAATATAATATATATATATATATATATATATATATATATATATATATATATATATATGTGTGTCTGTGTACACAGTGTTTTATGATAATCAGAGTGTAGAGTTTATATAACTGTTTATCTCTCATCTCAGTTTTTCACCTTTCCTCTCACTGAAGTAGCAGCTACACATTAATGGAGACTCCAGTGTTTAATTTACTGGAAACACATCATGAATCACTAAATCCACATGTTGTCAGGTGAATGTAACGTTTTCATTTGGTTGTGTTTTAGCTGCACATGACAAAACTTCAAGCATTTGTAACTTTTGAATGACAGATGATCTTTGGACCTGTTCATGAAGAAGGAAAAATGCAACTAGATTACAATTTAAAACAAGTGTTTGTGTAACAATCATCACTACATGTGCACCAGAGGATTTATATCATGAAAGATTTATCACATGATCTGAATTTAGATCAGCAAATAAGAAGTTGCTGCAAACTTTCTATAACTTGATGAGTGGGAGGAGACATTAATATTGACTGTAAACAATCATTTTTACAATAGTGTCTTATCATAACTTGTGTTTTAGTGGTTTACATTTACTAGTGAGCATATTGTCTGTTTCTGTGTTAAAGCATGTACGCATGTCACACTGTACATAACTACCACTATTCAAGATCAGAGTATTTACTTGAGAATCCAGTAAAAGAATTTAGAGGTTCAAAAATATATTTTGAATGTATAAGTGTGGAAGTTACAGAAAGCACTGGCTGTTTGTCAACTCGCAGTCAAGATGCATCAGCAGGTCAAAAAGCAGAAGTATTCAGTGAGGAGGTTTTTGTCACAGTGTAAATCACTGTGATACGTTCTCATTAACAGAGCTGTCCCATGTTTGACAGTAATAGACTGCTGAGTCTCCCTCCTCCACATTGTTGATCATCAAACGATAATCAGATGTTGACTGATGAGTGGATGTGAACTTGGGAGAGGAGAAACCAGAGCCATAGGTTGGAGAGCTCCAGCTGTGATAAAAATATAATACAAACTGAGGAACTCCTCCAGGAATCTGTTTATACCANCTGGAAACAACAAGATGACATGGAGTCAAGAGAAACACACAGACTGATGAATCCAACATGAGCTCAAAGCTGCAGTAAGTCAGCCTCCTTACATGTTAGAGCAGTGATGAGAGTGCAGAGGGTCCCCAGCATGTTGTCAGTGTGTGCTGAGAATGGCCTTGTAACTTGGAAAGTGAGCTTACTGCTGACAGATGAGAGGGTTTGGAGGATGAGGAGAGGAGGTGCTGGAGGAGCAATTTAATACAACACTGAAACTGAGAGTGACTGACAGGAGGAGGAGCTTTGCTTCAAACTTTTGTGGCTTTTTTTCCAAAAAAACAAAATCATGATCTAAAACAGAGATCCTGTTTTATTGTAATGGATTTGCTACTTTGTCTATTTTCAAATGAACATGAATCCTGCATTCAAATCTATATATTTTTAAACCTTTACATTTGATTTTTTTGTTGGAAGTTAAAAAAAAATTATCTTAATCTATAAATACATTTCCAGTTTTTTTGTTTTGTTTTGTTTCAAGTAAACAAAATACATCTACTGCAGGATATAAGCTTTGGTTCTGCACAGGTGAACATAATTCACACACATTAGAAATAAACTGTCTGTGATTGAACAAATGTTAATAATGAAACTATCAGTGTGTTTCAGTTAGAGACAGTTCCCTCTGATTTCACAGAGAGCTGACACTTGACCTCTTCATTTACATGGAGCTATAAATAAGGAGAGGAGGCCTGCAGGTGCATCCTGGGAAGGAAGAGAGGGAGGAGTAGAGAGGTGATGCTTCACTGACAGAGGATGAAAACTCAGTTTCATTTGCTCATTTTATCTGATTTTTCTAACGTCTTAACTACTGCTACCAACTAAAACCAGGCACAGTAATATGAATCTCTCTGTTGTGCTTTTATTGCAAATTAATACTGAATAACAATGTAGCTTTCTGAATTTAAATATACATATTAAAGTAAGAATTAAAAAGAAATATTTGTATGTATGATCAGTGAGATGAACATGGAGATATAACTACTGAAACTCTATATCATTGTTATAAATTGTGTAAATTACGTTTTCATGAGTTTAAATAAACACAAACTATTTTTTAATAACAATTTTTTTTATTGAATGAGTCTTGAAAAATACAACAATTGCAAAGCTGACACAACACCTCCACCTAATTGTCACAACATTTATTACAAGCATGCAGACACATCTTTTCTAACATGGAAACCTTGTGATGAGCAAACAGCACAAACAGTAAAGAAGCAGGTTTGAAATGGTCATTCTG
>NTHP01000055.1:443542-456249 GCA_003416845.1 Oplegnathus fasciatus
TGAAACATCCTGTTGAGACCAACTTTCACTGTCAACATCTCATTCCCTTCATCAGTCTGCTTATATTCCAAAACACTGCTGGACTTGAGGACTGACTCTGAATCTTCTGTTGCATCCTTTTGTTTTCATGGTTTTGTTAAAAGTCCAAATGTCATCATCAAACTGAGAATAGCATTCATGAAAAGTCTCTCAGAATTCATTGAAGTTTTTGTCACGGTGTGAAGCTCTCTGCTACAACTGCAGAAGCAGAGCTGTCCCATGTCCCACAGTAATAGACAGCAGAGTCTCCTGCCTCTGACCGCTTTATGATGAACTGGTAATCTGTTTAATGAGGATCTAGAGTTGAATCAGTCTGAGGAGAATCCTGCTCCAAAGCTGTCAGAATACAAAAAACTCAGGAACATAATCAGGAGCTTCAACAGGAACCTACTTATACCATCTGACATAATTTCCAGAATCAGTGTTACATTTGAGAACAACCTCTTGTCCTGTAGAAACTGTGTGGACAGCAGGCGTCTGGGTCAGCACTTTCACTACATCAACGTCTGTCAACATACACAGAAAAATACATGAGTGAAAGGTTTGTGTGTGAAAATATGGGCTGTAAAAGGAATGAGAAGAATATCTTACATGTTAGAGCAGTGATGAGAGTGCAGAGGGTCCCCAGCATGTTGTCAGTGCGTGGTGTAAACGTCCCTTACTGTCCAGCTGAGAGGTGAGCAGGGTATTATTAACTCCTATCAGGTTGATTTCCTGATTATTATTATCGTTGTATGTGAAGTAAACAGTGTTCTGTCATAAGAAGTTGTGGAGGAAAAATTGCTAACCTCTAATCTCAATATCTTCACTAAATTTTCTTCCCATTTAACAAATATTTTTTCCCAATCATCCAACCAGGTTGACATGTAGACCACAGCATGAATATATTGTCATTACTTTTCAAGTTTGTGTTCGACAGAGCGTAAAAGTTTAACTATGATCTGTACACTGCAGTGTTTTATTCTTCTAAATATTCCTCTCAGCAGGCAAACATGTTTGCTATAATCCAAATCGTTCTGACTAATGCTATTAAAAACCAATAAAAAATGTCTGTATCTACATGACCTGTATGCAGCTTAATGTAGTGTTTTTGTTTACTCATGTTTAAGCTGCACATTAATGAACTGTTTGGCTTTTGAACCATTGTGAAGCAGCTGACCTTGAGGTCTGCTTCTTAAAACATGATTAATGTAGTCAGATTACTGTCAGATTTACTTCATCTGGAAGTGTAACAATCATCACTACCTGTGTGTCTCAGAAATATTCATCACATTTTGGGAATTCAGAACAGCTTCTGTAAATTTTCTATGACTGAAAATGTTACGTGGCAAGACACAGCAGCACTTAAATCTGTTTTATATGTCAAACTAAGATATTATACATGAGGGTGGTTTACATCCACTGGTGCTTTGCTTATTTTAAGTTTTCATTGATGAAGCATGTGTTGTTTTGGCCTCCCTCTGTTTCCCTCTTTCCAGGTTCTCCCTGAGAGCCTCATTGAGATATTGGCCTCACCTGCCGGGAGACTATATAAGCTGGTTCTCTCCAAGATGGCCTTCTCTCTCTCCCTGGAAGGCAGGTGCCTGGTTGTGTTTAGTTTATCCTTTGTTCTTGTTACAGGTAGTTTAGGTTAGCGCTTGCGGTTTCACAGCGCCCAACACCCACACTTCACCACTGACGGCTAACTTCACCCATTAGTTTGCTTTTCTTGAGTTATCTGTAATAAATTTACTTGCTTATTTGAATTGTTACTGTGTGCATAACAGTGTAACAATTATAGTACATAGTGTGTTACACAGAGTGTTGTTTGATTCTATTATGAGTTGACATGTGTCAGAGTCTCAAAAAGCAGACTGTCACAGTGTAAATCATTGTATTTGTTAATTTCCTCCCAGTCGAAATATTGAAAAAAAAACACGGTTTACCTTGTATTTCAGTCAATATTCATCCATTTAAGATGTAACATGTATAACACCCTACCAAGTATTTATGGTTATTTAAACAGACAGCAACAAGTTCAAGTGACAGCAACAAGTGATTTGTGAAGCGAGTAATGGACTCTGCAGCACTTCCAGCAAAACAAAATTTGCAAAACGATCAGTGCTATCTGCGAGCACTTTACAGTCAGCCCAACTGATAGCCTATAACTAAAGTCATCTGCAAATTGTGCAAGGCCACAATAATGCTGCAATCCATTGCAAGTCGGAAGTCGATAGTTCACAGTCGGTATTACCGACTTCCGATCTAAACGCGTATGCATCTGAAACATGGACACCCGCAGCAAACTGATGATTCCTACTTGGAATTCCAACTTGAATGACCATTCCATTGCACTTTTCCATGTCGGAGGTTTTTTCCGAGTACAGTGAATCGCAGCATAAGCAGAGGCAGGGAAGTGAAACACCTATCAACCAGGGGCATGTCCAAGAGGTGGCCTGGGGTGCCACCCCATTATCCTAAACTATGATTGGTTATCTGCCCTGCCAGAGGCGGGACCTTTGTTTGAGCCAACTGTTTGATGAGCAAAGCAGACTTTCATTTAGAAAATATTTAAGAACTTTATTCAAGTCTACATAAGAACAGGCAAATGAAATAATTTATAATGTCCAACATGGCTGGAATTAACAAATGTATCCTGGGTTTATGTGGTATTTTACTGTAGGACATTTTCTGTCAGAGATTTGTATTTTAGGAGTTTTGCACAATTTTGTCAATACAATATTTTGTCTACATGGGCTTATTTATTTAAATTTTGTTGGTACTTTATACTGTTATTGCTACTTTATATTACATTTGTATGGTGCCACTCTGTCGTGTTGTGATTGGTAAGTCTATTTATCTTTTAAGTTAAAATTTTAAACACAGGAATGTAAAAGACTGTAAGATACTGTAATGTAATTAGTAACTGAAGTAGAGTAGTGCAGACAGAAATGGCAAATTACAGCTATTCCAACGTGTGTGTGTGTGTGTGCGTGTGTGTGTGTGTGTGTGTGTGTGTGTGTGCCCCACTTGTGCAACCCCAGTCTAAAAAGTCTGGACACACCACTGCTATCAAACATCTGTAATGCACAACCAGGTTTTGATTTACAAAACTTTTTATTCAGTTTCTGATTGTTCAATGTCCCCCAGTTAAAGAAGGATTGGTGGTGAAGTTCAGCCAGTTCATAAAACCTTAGAGAGAGATGAAAAGTATAGTATGAGGATGTGGAAATATATTTCATAATTAATTTTATGCCAATACTAAATCAATTTGATGCTTTGAAGGCACATCTCGATCCAGGATCTTTGAATAATTATAGAGCAGTCTCTAACCTTCTGTTCTTTTCAAAAGTATTAGAAAGAGTTGTGTCTCAGCAACTTTCGGCCCACATAACTAAAAGTAATCTTTTTGAACCTTTTCAATTGGCTTTTAGGGCCTGTCATTCCACTGAAACTACACTTACTAAAGTGATAAATGGCATTTTGCTTACTATGGATTCGAATTCCACGTCGGTGCTTCTATTACTGGACCTCAGTGCAGCTTTTGATATTATTGATCATGGTGTACTCCTAGACGTCTTGAAAACCAATTTGGTTTCTCTGGCCTGGCCTTCGCACCCTTAAAATCGTATCTATCTGAAAGAAGAAAGCGCATTTCTTATCATAATATTACATCATCGTTTTATGGTGTGAAATAAGGAGCTCTGTTTCTCAGGGCTCTGTTCTTGGCCCTTTGCTTTTCTCTTTGTATATCTCACTTCTTGGCAAAATTATACGCAGTTTTGGAATACATTTTCACTGCTACGCTGATGATACTCAGATTTATGTGCCTGTTAAGGCAGATGATGATGCTCAAATTACAAACCTAGAGGCCTGTTTATCGGCTGGGAAATCCTGGATGTCAAGAAATTTCCTGCTCCTAAATTCTGATAAAACTGAGATGCTGGTTATTGACCCTTCTGGACACTGACACAGTTTGATCAAGTAACAGTAACTCTCAACAACTGCATGATTTAAAAGCCAAGAATCTTGGTTTCACATTTGATCCATATGTAGCAGATTAGGTTTTCTCCTTTCTTCCTGCCCACTAAATTGTTATGGGGCCAGGTTCAATGATTCACCGGTACCTTAATTACTGGGCGATGCCGTTTAGTGCTATATCTAGGCAGGTGAGCGCTACTTGGATGTACATTTTCCTACCTGGCTTCCGTGTTAGTGGTGTGGTCCATAGTTTGGCGTGGCTGGTTTTGACAACGTGTCTCCTCGCTATCTGGTTTCCTAGCATTTGTAAGCATGGCTTATTGTTTTCTGGCTGCAGATCCGGTAATATTGTCCTGCTTCAGGCTTCTGCTTCATACAACTGCGCTTTCCTTAAGTGATCGAGCCACAGGCTTGCCGCTCTCACCCTCCCGCTGTCTGAGAAGCTGCGTCTCTGCTCTGTGGCCAGACTGTACACCATGGTGGTTGGCCCTCTCCAAATTCCCGGCCTCCACTCCCCAGTGCAACTGCTGTTTTGTCTCTACCTATAACGGTTATATTTCTATGCTACCATCATTGTCATCAGCTGGTTATATTTTTTGTGTGTGTGTGTTTGCACTGCAACTGGTTCAGCTCCACGGCCCTGCGCGCCCGCCTCAGCCGAGAGTGAAACTGTCAATTTAGGACTTTGTGAACGCAGATGGCTTTCCTTTAATAATATAAGCACTGTGTTTCCTTCTCTCGATGCTGATCGACTTGGCGGATCAAAGCATATGGTCCTATTTACTGTTTAGTTGTGTTGAGTTTATTTTTCTTTAGTTTGTTTTATTTGAAAGATTTATTTTCTTTTTGTTGTTCTTTGTTTTGTTTTGTTTTTTGTGTATAATCATTATTAGCAGTTTTTCTTTTGTTAGTATTTTTTTTTTGGTTAGATCTTCCCGGTATGTATTCCTGCATTTGATCAACTGTGTATGTGCATGGGTGTGTATACGTGTGTTTTAATATGTATTTTCTTATTACACTTGACCATTGTGGTGGCAATTTTCTGGCCCGCTATAGGCTACAGTGCGCGGCATTGGGGTGGCTGGTGACTGTTTGCTTTTCTCTCTTTCTCGCTGAACAGGAGCTGTTGGGTGTGAGCAGGTGGCAGGCTGATCCCCCGGTGGTGGTCTTGAACTTGTTGCAGTGTGAGTTATGTTATTTACCTGTTATTTTTAGAAGATAAATATTATTAATAAATTTATGTCTGGTCTTTGGAATCACGTCTCTCAGTCCAGTGTTTTCGAAACTGCGTGACCTTTTTGAGTCTGAAGTGGTTAAAGTAACTTAAGAATTTCCTCTGAGTGAATTTCCCTGAGGTGGCATTGTCGACACTACTGAAAAGCTAATTTCCCTGCTCTTGCCACACATAGCTCTCTCTTGATCAGCACATTAAAGAAATCACAAAGATTGTCTTTTCCACTTACACAGCATTGCTTAAATTAGGTCCTTTCTGTCTATGGCTGATGCAGAGATAATTCGTGCCTTTGTTTCATCCAGACGGGATTACTAATGTGGCTATTCATGTAGTATTAAGAATATTTATCACATATATTTGTCCTCAAAGTCAAGAATGAATCTCTGTGTTCATCTTTGTTGATCACTCACTGGTGTTTTTTCACTGTGCTGACTAGTGCAAATAAAAAGATCAAAGGAAAGCAAAACACAACAAATATTGAATTAAGTTATTTCTTCATGTTCAGTGGTGAGAGAGATTAGTGAAAACTTTGGAATTAAATTGTTTTTTCAAGAACAGATTGAGGAAACTGGTTTGGAGTCGTTTTCAAAGTCTCATGTAGGGTAGTTATAGAGAGCATTAGTTGATGTGTCAGAGACTCAAAAAGCAGAAGTAGTTAGTGAGGAGGTTTTTGTCACAGTGTAAATCACTGTGTTACCCACTCCTTAGCAGAGTCGTCCCATGTCTGACAGTAATAGACAGCAGAGTCTCCTGCCTCTGCCCGCTTAATGATGAACTGGTAATCTATGTCTGATGAGGATTTAGAGTTGAATCGGTCTGAAGAGAATCCTGTTCCAAAGTCGAGTGAATTGTCTTCATGGTAAAAACTCAAAACATACTGAGGAGCTCCGCCAGGAACCTGTTTATGCCAACTGACATCAGCACTATCATATCTTTCAATGTTGCATTTGAGAACAACCTCTTGTCCTGCAGAAACTGTGTGGACAGCAGGCGTCTGGGTCAGCACTTTNGCATCAACATCTGTCAACATACACAGAAAAATACATGAGTGAAAGGTTTGTGTGTGAAAATATGGGCTGTAAAAGGAATGAGAAGAATATCTTACATGTTAGAGCAGTGATGAGAGTGCAGAGGGTCCCCAGCATGTTGTCAGTGTGTGGTGTAAACGTCCCTTACTGTCCAGCTGAGAGGTGAGCAGGGTTGGAGTGTGAGGAGAAGAGAGACTGAAGCTTATAAAGACACAGAGGAGAGGAGAAGTGGAGGAGGAGGAGTTTCAACACTCAACTCAGTTTTCATTCATGAATCAACTACTGTACATCATGCGAGCAGTTTCAAATTATATCATTTCGTTTTACAGCCAACGCATATTTGATAACTTGTATTGCTCATGAAAAAATATCTGAAAAATGTATTTGATTGCCGTTGATGAGTTTTAGCTACTCCAGTGGTGATATCAGATTCATTTCTGTTTTTCTTTCTATATTATTCTTTAAATAATCACGTAGACNCCAACTGACATCAGCACTATCATATCTTTCAATGTTGCATTTGAGAACAACCTCTTGTCCTGCAGAAACTGTGTGGACAGCAGGCGTCTGGGTCAGCACTTTCGCAGCATCAACATCTGTCAACATACACAGAAAAATACATGAGTGAAAGGTTTGTGTGTGAAAATATGGGCTGTAAAAGGAATGAGAAGAATATCTTACATGTTAGAGCAGTGATGAGAGTGCAGAGGGTCCCCAGCATGTTGTCAGTGTGTGGTGTAAACGTCCCTTACTGTCCAGCTGAGAGGTGAGCAGGGTTGGAGTGTGAGGAGAAGAGAGACTGAAGCTTATAAAGACACNTTGTATTGCTCATGAAAAAATATCTGAAAAATGTATTTGATTGCCGTTGATGAGTTTTAGCTACTCCAGTGGTGATATCAGATTCATTTCTGTTTTTCTTTCTATATTATTCTTTAAATAATCACGTAGACCAAAGGAAAAATATACTATCATTGGTTGTTAAGACTGTAGCATAAGGTTCTCACAGAGTTGTATATTATATAGTTAGCATTCTGGGCAAGGTGTAAAAGTTTACTTCTCAGTGTGTTTCTTTCTTCTAAATATTTCTCTCAGCAGGCAAGCATATTTGCTATTAATCCAAATTGTTCTGACTAATACTATTAAAAACTAATAAAAAAAACGTCTGTATCCACATGACCTGTTGGCAGGTAAATGTGGTATTTGTGTTTGCTTGTGTTTTAGCTACACATTAATGAACAATCATCACTACCTGTGTGTCTCAAATATTTGTCACATTTTGGGAGAACAGCTTCTGTAAACATATTAAGTGCCAAGATACAGCAGCATTTAAAGCCTGTTTCATATGTCAAACTCAGATATTATGCATGAAGGTGGTTTACATTTACTGGTGCTTTGTTTATTTTTACTTTTCATTAAGCAAGCATGTGTGCAGTTTTAAAGATTCATGTAACAATCCAATAAGAGCATTTAGATGTTTGAAAATTATTGCACATAGTGTGTTACACAGAGTGTTGTTTGATGGCTCTATTGTCAGCTGACAAGTGTCAGAGTCTCATAAAGCAGAAGTATTTAGTGAGGAGGTTTTTGTCACAGTGTAAATCACTGTGATACCCACTCTTTAGCAGAGCTGTCCCATGTTGAACAGTAGTACACTGCAGAGTCTCCCTCCTCCACATTGTTGATGATCAAACAATAATCAGATTTTGACTGATGAGTAGATGTGAACTTGGGAGAGGAGAAGCCAGAGCCACAAAATACAGAACTATCTCCGTGATAAAAAAAACAACATGTATTTTGGAACTCCTCCAGGAATCTGTTTATACCAGCGAACACCACCACCAGTAACAGTCCCCAGGTTACAGTCCATGGTGGCTGTCTCNTAGAGCAGTGATGAGAGTGCAGAGGGTCCCCAGCATGTTGTCAGTGTGTGCTGAGAATGGCCTTGTAACTTGGAAAGTGAGCTTACTGCTGACAGATGAGAGGGTTTGGAGGATGAGGAGAGGAGGTGCTGGAGGAGCAATTTAATACAACACTGAAACTGAGAGTGACTGACAGGAGGAGGAGCTTTGCTTCAATCTGCACGGTTTGTCACATTTGTTGGCATCTATCATCTGTGGAGGGAAAAGTCTTTTCTGTCTCTATTATTGTTGTCTCTATATTTCTCCTCCCTGACCCCAAAATATTACAACATCATGATTTGAAAAAGACTTCCTGCACTTTTATTGTCATAGATTTGTTTCTTTGCTTTCTTTTGCTAATAAATGGGATGCACCAATCCAATTGTGTATAGTTTTTGACTTGTTATATTTACTTGCTTTAGTCAGCGTGAACAAAAAAAAAACATTTTCATCTGATTTTTGCTCAAGTTTTTCACATTTTAACAATATACAGTACATCCATTGCAGCGTATCAGCTTTGGCTCTGCACACAAATATAATTCACACACATTACAGGTAAACTGTCTATGATTGATCAAATTTAATAATGAAACTATCAGTGTGTTTCCAGTCAGAGACAGTTCCCTCTGATTTCACAGAGAGCTGACACTTGACCTCTTCATTTACATGGAGCTATAAATAAGGAGAGGAGGCCTGCAGGTGCATCCTGGGAAGGAAGAGAGGGAGGAGTAGAGAGCTGATGCTTCACTGACGGAGGATGAAAACTGAGTTTCATTTGCTCATTTTATCTGATTTTTCTAACGTCTGAACTACTGCAAGCAAGTAAAACCAGGCAAAGGAATATGAATCTCTCTGTTGTACTTTTATTGCATATTAACACATAATAACAATGTAGCTTTCTGAATTTAAATATACGTATGCAAGTAAGAATTAAACACAAACACTGTTATGTGTCCTAGATTAACTGTAAGTGAGATGAATATCAGGAGAAAAAGTACATCCAGTGAAGGTTACAATTACTGCAGTAAAAATATCATTGTAAATTATGTTTTCATGAATACAAATAAATACAAAGACTTTTTTGATCACAATGTTTTTTTTATTGAATGAGTCTTGAAAAACAGAATAATTGCAAAGCTGATACAACACCTCCACCTAACTGTCACAACATTTATTACAAGCATGCAGACACATCTTTTCTAACATGGAAACCNTGACACACTGTTGGATGAAGGGAATATTTGTGCTGACAATTAATTAATTTCAAGATGTGAAACAATTTCAGTCACTCAAAATATCAAGATATAATCACCTACAACATGAGCAGAGTTAATTTTCAAATCTTTTAGAAGTGAAACATCATCAGTTTATCACTGACTCCAGACATGTGAGGATTACTATTGAAAAATGATTATTTAAACATAGAAAATATTATTTATATATAAAGTTATGTGATGTCATCGGACATTGTGTTCAATTACAGCAGATATCACTTCAGTTTCAGAGATGATTTTCTTACCAAATAATACTTTTAATCAAAAAGGTGAAACACACAGTGATTACTCTGCCTTACTGACAGAAGATAAATATCAGTTACATTTTATTTCTCACTTTAACTTTGCAAGGTTAATATGTATCTATAATAATGTTAATGATGATCGACAAATGATGGAATAAGTTGTAAGTTTGCAAGTTCTCAAAATAAATGTCAACTCAAAATGAATATAATAAATGAGAGCAATCTTGTACCAGTTTGTTCACTTCTCTTTAAGTCTTGTAACAATCAAAAAAACTGTAGAAAATTGTGTTGAAAACTTTTGAAATATTATAATCAAGTTTACTTCTTTCCATTGTCTTTTGAAGCACAGCTTGGTATTGTTTCAATTTAAAACTACATATGATTAATTATGCAATAACAAATACCACATATTTTAAACAAATAGTAATAAGTAAATTAAATACTTTAATACACGCCAGAAACAGAAAATGTGTCTTGTTTTATGATCAGTTAAAAAGTACTTACTTGTCACAGTCAGCTTGGTGCCTTGTCCGAATACCACAGTGATTCAGTTTGTACACATGGCTGTACAAAAACCTCCTGACTCTCACTAATGAGGGGAGTGGAACTGAAACNCCTGTTGAGACCAACTTTCACTGTCAACATCTCATTCCCTTCATCAGTCTGCTTATATTCCAAAACACTGCTGGACTTGAGGACTGACTCTGAATCTTCTATTGCATCCTTTTGTTTTCATGCTGGAGATGTTCAAAGTCCAGATTTCATCAGTAAATTCAGTCTAATGTTAATGATGAAAATGTCCTCCTTCAAAAGAGCATAATTTGAACATACAGCTAAACTTGCATGGGTGTTACTGACTGCAGGGAGGGTATAAGAGACATTTTATGTTTAACTTTCTTCAGTCAAAAGTCATCTTCTCCTTCTTTCTTATAACCTAACTAAAACCCAATATATAGAGAAATACTGAAGTGGTAACCCTCCACTTTGCCGCAAACTGGACTTGAACATTTGGTGATGGTGATAACATACAGAAATGACCATAAATCATTTTTATCACACCAAAGGAATCAATATTTAATGTTTTACATGTTATATGTGTTAGGATCTTGGTGTGGGGACTCAAGCGCAGCACAAGGTTTTGTAGTGAGAAGGAAAAGGAGTTTATTTTGCTGCAATGAATGATGATGTAGGGGCTGGAAAAGATGAGGGTCCAGGGATGGCGTGAGTAATAATGGCGATGGTAGGAGGAAGGCTGGCGTGGAGCTTGCGGTGGCGAAGGTGGGTTAGCAGTATGGCAGGTGGATGAGTGATGGTCCTGGAGCACAAGGAGACACAGGTTAGTCAAAGACACAAGAAGCAAAAAACAACAGGTTTTCTAAGGGGCCTGAATGCGTAACTACCACAAAGGCTGAAACAACAATCAGGCTATGAGTGGTGGGAGAGCCGGGGTAGATATACTGCGAGGTGGTGGGCAGATGAGAGGCAGGTGCGCTGATTGTTGATAGCGAGCAGGTGAGTGGAGCCAGGAGAGTGAGGAAGGAGACCACGCCCACGGCAGCAGTGACAGACAGGACAATAACACACAGAACGAGAGACACACAGAGGAACGTGGGAGACACGGGGAAGGGGGAAACACTGGGAAACACTAAAGGATCTGAGTTACGGTGTGACCATAACAATATGGGCTATACATGAACAGCTTTATATTCCTTTTGTTAGAAATATACAATATGTTCTGCCACAAAGTGACATTTCAGATGTTTGAAGTCGATTAAACCCCAGAGAGGTCAAACTCCAAAACTCCAATAACATAAACGTAATAACTTATTCAAGAGTAGAGCTGAATAAAAAGTGCTGACAAGACCAATCACATTTACAGAGCTGAACAAAATCCATTATATTTAATCATGTTTTACAGACGGGGTCTCTGAGACCACAAACAGAAGTAATGAGTTATTTTCTGTAGTGAACTTCTGAAACATGTCATCAGTTCAAAATCATATTTATCAGCAATTTTTATCAAATTAGGAAAAGCCATGAAGTATCAAGCTGATGACACAATGTTAAATCTCTTTTCTGAGCTGTGAAAGAGGCCCAGAGTTTCCAACATAGTGTGAACTCAAATGTTTATCTCTTGTTGTATTTTATTACTGTTCTCTAAATCCTCTACTCGCAAAGATAGCATAGTGATTTTTTGTCCAAATTCATTTTGATTTTGAAACCTTTGTGATTCTATGGATTTACTTGATGATGTGTTTTTGGAGTTATTGTTGTTTATACGTGTTTAATATTCTAGACTTGAGGTACCTGAGCTATTCCTGTCACGTTAGAAACATTTATCACATATGCTTGTTGCCAAGGTCAAGAATGAATCACTTTATTTATCTCTGTTTATCACTCATTGTGTGTTTTTTCACTGTGCTGTCTGGTGCAAATGAAAAGAGAAAATCGAAAATCATAAAAGAACAAATATTGAATTACGTTATTTCTTCATGTTCAGTGGTGAGACAGATTAGTGAGTAAGCTTTTATATGAAATTGGTCTTTTAAGAATAAATTGAGGAAACTGATTTGTGGTCCTTTTCAAATGACCAAATATCTCATGTAGGGTAGTTATAGAGAGCATTAGTTGGTGTGTCAGAGACTCAAAAAGCAGAAGTAGTTAGTGAGGAGGTTTTTGTCACAGTGAAAATGATTGTGATACCCACTCCTTAGCAGAGTCGTCCCATGTTAGACAGTAATAGACAGCAGAGTCTCCTGCCTCTGCCCGCTTAATGATGAACTGGTAATCTATGTTTGATGAGGATTTAGAGTTGAATCTGTTTGAGGAGAATCCTGTTCCAAAGGTGAGTGAACTGCTCCCATGAAAAAATGCCAGAACATACTGAGGAGTTTCACCAGGAACCTGTTTATACCAACTAACATAGTATCCATCATCTCTCTCAATGTTGCATTTGAGAACAACCTCTTGTCCTGTAGAAACTGTGTGGACAGCAGGCGTCTGGGTCAGCACTTTGGCTGCATCAACAT
>NTHP01000055.1:463188-495180 GCA_003416845.1 Oplegnathus fasciatus
AGGAGCAATTTAATACAACACTGAAACTGAGAGTGACTGACAGGAGGAGGAGCTTTGCTTCAATCTGCATGGTTTGTCACATTTGTTTGGTTTCTCATCTTCTGCAGAGAGAAACGTCTTATCTGTCTCCATTATTGTACAAACTTTTATTTGTACAATGTAAGAATGTCCAGTTTATTGTCATGCATTTGTTACATTGTTACTTTATTGATAACCTCAAGGGTGAAACCACTTCCTTCATTTTATCAACCCATCACAATAGTTAGTTACCTCATACTAACTACATTTCATCTTGCAACTGTCCAGAATAACATACAATTGAAAATGTTGTGGAAATGATCTGAACTTGGAGTCCAGTGTTGTAAAAATATTTTAATTTCTTTATTTTGGTTGTGGCAGGGAGGAACGAGGAAACGATGAACTGGTGATTTTTTTTTTTTGCTCTCCAAAATTCATTCCATCATTTTTATGCTGTGGTCTGTTTTGAATTCTACTATAATAGGTCGGCTAATCAGGATATTACAAACAGTAACAAAAATAAGTAAAAACATATAGTTGTACTTTCATAAACCAATTTGTTATAGATGCATTATAAAAGAATATTAAGTTAAAAAAAAGTGTGTTTATTTATAACTCTTATAAATATGTCATATATCATTAATCAAAGGATTGGTGGTTCAATCCCCAGTCCACATGTTGAAGTGTCCTTTTACACTCTTAAGAACAAATTGTTCCCAGTGGTAGGACCAGCGTCCT
Source organism: Oplegnathus fasciatus (assembly GCA_003416845.1). Lineage (NCBI taxonomy): Eukaryota > Metazoa > Chordata > Actinopteri > Centrarchiformes > Oplegnathidae > Oplegnathus > Oplegnathus fasciatus. Next base: position 463,945 of record NTHP01000055.1, read on the forward strand.
GCACAGCAGCTCCGCCAGCATATGTGTGTGTGTGTGCGTGTGTGTGTGTGTGAATGAGTAGCACAATGTAAAACACTTAGGGAGTTAAAAAATGCAAAATAAGTGTCGTCCATTAACAATGTACCAAAATGTGAGTAATATAAATTGCAAATTAATCTATTTTTAATAATTGTTTGGGTAAAAAACTCAAATACAAACAATGTTTATGCAATGTGAAAATAAGTATCTATATGTTATATCACAATTCTAGCCTACCCTTTAAGCCATTATGTTACTTTACGTCCAGCTATTAATACACACAGAGCAGCAGGAAGACAGTCGAGATAATTTGATAAATGCTGCCACCTTGTGGTTGAAGGTGACTTTGTACAGAAAGAGATGTAAAAAGTTCTATCATCTTTTCAAGCATCACTAAGTCAGTCTTATTTATGTGACCTCACATCACACTCATCAATAAAAATATTTAAACTAATCATCTTCTTCTAAAAAATATATAAACATATGATCTCTTGTTTGATACATCAGCATTGATTCTAGACAAAAGCCAGCAGGTAACAGATCTAAGGTCTCTGTGGCCCTCTCCTCCTCGCTCTGAGCAGTGTCGGCCCCTTGATGATCCCCCTTGCAGGAGCCCTCATCTGCGCTCGCAGTGGAGACCTCAGACCAACGCTGGGGGGAACCCTCTGTACGTGCCGCTGAGGCAGAGCGAATCTGCCATCCTTGAGGTCGTCCACAAAACCCTCCACGCTGTCAAACTTTGAGGTGAGCCTGCCCAGTTCGTCTTTTAGGGTGTTAAACTGCCTATAGAGGTCTCCCAGAGCATCTGACAAGGGCTGGATCCTGGACACATGCGGAGAGGTTTGGGAAAGTACAAACAATTATTCAATTGTGTCAGCATTTGAATGACCAGTGAAAGAGCTTTGGCACTGTAATGTTCCACAAGCTCACATGAAATAGGAACATTGTTTATTGGCAAAACAGAACCAAGGGGAGAATCAAGTCAAACTGACAACATGAACATGAAAGTCACGACATGCTGTTAAGCAGGAACAGCCCATCTCATCTGCAGGAAACATCAGGATAACATGAAGAACGGAAGTCCCTTAATAAGAAGATGAAAGTATAAAAATAGCTGATTTTTGGCGCAAATTTAAGAAAGGACACTGAGCCTGCAGTCCAAATGAAATGGTTACTCAGGAATGTTCACATTAAACATGCTGTTAGCTGTTGGTATCATGGTGCAGAGCCTAATCTCCAAAGGAAAGGGTCAATGTCTTGGAGTAATATCTGCCAGATACACTCAATTCATCAGAACACAAGGCTGAAACGTTTCCCGTATTCTTTTGGCCCAGTCTCCGTAGTGAGGTCATTTACAAAGCAGAGTTGGCCTTGTGTGGACCAGAGCAATCATGGCTCCCATTACTGGCTCTGACAGATCGGTGGTCATGTGCAGAGCAACGGAAGTTACATAATTCCTAATTTCGTATGACTGCGAGGAACAATAAAATGTTCACTGACGTCACCGACTGTTGTTATTCTTGCACATTTCGCCCCTCTCTTACTAAACAGCTCGACTTTTTGTTTTCCCTCCTTGTTCTTGCTTCTTCGTCTACCATCACTGCACTTTACAGTCAGTCCAGTCAGAAGCCAGTGTGACCCACCTGTTGTACTCCGGTAGGACAGAGGCGTGGTCATTGATCAGCAGGTCTTTCACTTGGGTTACAATAGCAAACTTCCAGTTGTCCAGTACCTGGGTCAGGTTGGAACAAGTCTTGCCGTTGGTGTGTTCTGCTGAAGAAAGACATTTATGTTAGGAGTATGTAGCCCAGTATTTACCCTGAACTCCACAAACAAAATCTTGATTTAAGAGTTTTTGAAATGAAACGTGTCTCATAATCATTTACAGATTGTGGAGAGAGTGACAACACATCGTCCCTGACCTTTCCGGTCCCAGCGTGAGGTTTCCTGTTTCCATTTCTGAGCTCCGCATGTTAAGATCATGCAGAGCAGGACCAGAACCCCCTTCATCCTCATCTTCAGAACAAAAACAGCTGCTGAGAAACAAGTGTACAGGAAAGTGATGCTACTTCGAAATTTAATAAGTAAGCATGCATGCTTAACTTTCACTTGAAGAAAACCTTTTACACCTTGTGACAAAGTTAGAATTTAATATATTTAGTTGAATCTGCAAATTATTTTTTTGACTGAAGATTATAGGAAACTGAGGTTTTGTCCCTCAGATGATAGCATATAGATTTACTATACCTTTCTGTGAAGTAGTGCCAGGTGGTCTTCCCAGGTCACAGCAGCAGAACGCCCTCTGCAGTACGATCCTTCAGCAGTGACACACCGAGAAAACACTCTCTTATAACTGCCTCCCTAATCTCTCGGAGCCGTTCCCCCACCTGCTCCCACCCACTTCAGTGCTGCAGGGCTGTGACACACTCTATTCCTTTGTAGCATGCATGCACACTGCTGCGTGCACAGGCACATGACATTGGCACTCAACGGCAAAGCTCCCCAAACACATGCACACACACATGCTTTTCCACTTCAGTCTCCGATGCGTCTCGCAGACTGCGCATCTACTACAATGATAAATATCCCACAGAGCCTGAAAGGGAGGTCCTGATAATCCCCCTTACTATGCTCCATCTATCCTCCACGTCTTTTAGCTGCTGTGAGAGGTGTAGGGCAACCGCACTCCCTATGGGCTCTAATCCAGAGGAGGTGTTTGATGTAGCGGTGTGGCTCCAGTATAGCATTCTTACTGCCTACTGTAATACAATCTGCTCAACATCTGGGCTATGACAGACCCAGCCAGCAACGGTCCCTTTAACCGTCTTTAACTGGTGTTGTTAGGGTTAATCATTTCAATAAAATAAGACTATATAAGAATATTTACCAGTTTTTTTCAGTCTGGGGCTGCAGCAGATCCGAGATAAGTCTGCTTTGTTGATTAGTTAGTACAGTCAATTTTAAAACAGCTGTTATGGTAATGAGAAAAATATACAGCCCCAAAGAGATCCCCTAACTCTTCAACTGCCGACATCCGTAACTCAAATAAGCTCCTGTCTGATTTACTCCATTAGTGCAATCAGTTTGACATTAATCCACCCTCGATGAGTCTAGATAATTTAAGTGGACATAATCTCACTGCTGATGGAAGGTGAAGTAACACATTTTCTTTAGTTTCATTGCTGAGACAGATTTATTGAATCTATAATCTGGATGGTTTTGGGCAGGAAAACGCAGCTGCACCCAAAAGAAGTAGAAAAATATATATTACCGAAACACATTTTCCTTCACTTTTAAATACCGGGCAAAAGGAGCGCTTTTTCCTTGTCAGCTCTGAAAAGAAATAGCTTTTGTTGCAAGAAATTCCAGGACTGATCTATTCCAGATTAGAGCTCCTCATTCCATTTGAGAGACTATTAATGCTGGTGCATCCTGTGCTGATGCCTGCAGACAGCACTGATATATGACATGAGGTTTTCATCACTGCTGAAAAAGGAATCTGACTGGGCAACGGTCCCTGCTGCCATCTGCACCAACTTTAAACCCATAGAGACAACATACTGTACTGCATGCTGTACATAGGGTGAACATCATGCCATCTGTACCATACATCTTCAGCGCTGACACCACTACAGGATGAGTTGGATTCCATTCAAAGAGTGGGAGCTACATGCTCTTTGCTCCCAAGAGATGTATAAACAAGGAAATAGTGGGATTTGTGGGATTTGTTAAAGAAAAACTGATGCCCAACTGATAATCCATTCTGTCAGCAACCAGTCACAGTCAATTATGATGTTAAGCCCATTTTCCTACATTCAAAATTGACATTTAAGTCTAATTTTTGCGGGTGATTTGTCTTTTGATCATCATAGACTGAAGTTCATTGTCCGCCCAGCTTTCCACTACATCAGTGGAAATGTGCAGTAGCAGCAGAGCAGTGAGAGAAGGTATGTGTGTGTATCAAAGGTAAAAATACTCATTATGCAGCAGAATGGCCCCTGTCACTATTGTATTATTAGATTATTGATTTAGATTTAGATTAGATTATTATTGCTGATTATTTTTTATGTTGCAGCAAGTGAAGTACAGCTATTGTTTTCATGTTTTATATGTTGGGTAGTTTATCTGTCACAGTGTATCATAGTTTATGAGCTGATCATATGTTTCGAATGTAAATCCTTCATCTTAAAAGTAAAACTACTGTTAATAGATAAATGTAGTGGAGTATTATATTTGCTTATGAAATGTAGTGAACTAGAAGCATAAAAGCATATAATGGTAACATTCTAGTGAAGTACAAGTACCTCAAGTAAATGTACATGGTTGCTTTCCTCCACTGTTTACTGTGCATCTTTGTAGAGCAGTGAATACAGGTACCTGCCAGGTACAGACACATCATCTACATGTCATGCAACATCTGTAATGTCAAGAAGACCAAACTCTTGAAGACTACTTGTGTGAAAAATATTACAAAGTATCCAGACAATCTGGAAGGTCAGTGATCAGGGAAATTACAATTTGTTTTTCACTTAATACATATCACCAGTCCACCACCAGTCAGTAGACCGACTTCCTTCCAGCTCCCTGCAGCTCAGTCCAGCACAGCCAGAGGAAAGAATGACAGCAGCGGACCTGCAGAGCCAGAGAGTGAGATAACCAGGCCGCTCTCTGTCTGTTTTTTAACTCATCGTCACATTCGCTCTCTCACATGCTGCTTGTTATTGACTCACATCAGCAGATCACTTCATAATGACTTTATCAGAGCAATATCCAGGGGGCGGTTAAACTGAAATATATCAGCTCTTATATTTCAAAGACTGACGCCAAACAGGAGGTGCACCATGAGGTTTCCTACTGAGTCACATGACCATCAGTGTTTATGGAAGGAGACAGACTTCATTTGACTTTTAACAACTATACTAAAAAGTCTGACAGGTGGGAAGAAATCATTTGGAGTTGCAGCTTTGCAGATATCCTTTCCTCGCTGTGAGGTTACTCTGAACAAAACCAGTGTGGTCCTTAAATGTATTGAGGGCTAGCTGCTACCTTACAAAATGCAACACATAATAAATAAGACCATTTCTGAGCTGTGGGAAGGTGTTTTTTCCTCTCATGTTGCTGGCTGGCAGTTTCCTCTGCCCCCAGTGTTTGAGCTAAGCTAGGCTAAACACGTCCGGGGGCAACTGCTTTACTGGACACAGTAGAAATTCAAAAAATTCATTATTATTATTACATTTTTTATGTCATTTTTTCTGTGAGTAGTCGTCAAACACACGTTCTTCAGAGGGAAAACTATTTATGCATAATTTTATCCATATTATTTAGAGTTATTAATAAGGGTATTCATTGTCATGTTAGTACTATTGTTAATAGTATCTATATTAATGATATACACATGATTATTGAACTATACCCCTGCAGTCCAATACACAATGCTGCAATAAAACCTACCTTTTGGGAATATTTGGTCCACCTCCATTTACATACTTGGCAGAAGACATATTATTAGAAACACTGCTGTCTCTTTTTAGTTTTAATTTGAAAGTTCATATGAGTATGTGTATCTTGTGTTGTTGAGAGTTGGAGAGTGCAGAGTGTATTTAGGATTATTACTGTTCACTGCCCTCTAGTGGCAAAAGTGAAGAACTCCAATACTACATTAAATTTGTGGCTAACACAGCGTCATTGTCAGCATAAAATGTTATCAAAATCATCACGTACAACTAATTATTAGTATGATTATTACAAATAACCACATTAACATCAGTACTGACAATAAATACTTATAATAAAGAGCTGCTTTAAACTGTTTTTTTGGTGTACAGACAAGTCTCCCTGCTAGACTAGACTGCTGGGTAAATACTAAAACACAGTGACTAAACAAACGATCAGAAATGAACTAACAGAAAACGATTTTGTTCAGTGTTATGGCTACACATGGTTAAATGGCAATAGGGAAACACAGAGGAGAAGGAAAAGAACATCACAATGTGGGAGAGTGTTGCATGGTGATTTTTGTTTCTGCTAAAACACAGTGATAGCCAAGCAGGAGCCTGTTATATGCAACATTAACAAGCCTGGATCACCTTCTCTCACTTCCATAAAAGAGAGGTGTTGTTTATGATCAGAGCTGCAGCCGTGAGATGGATGGACCAAGCAGATTGGTTCACTGTGCTGCGAAGTGTTTAACCACTTTAGGTTTCTGTGCATACACCTGACTCATTACAGCATATTCATGTTTTATGTGCATTCTCAAATCATATCATCATTGTCAGCTTTTCTGCTGTTTTACAGGGACTATTTCCTCTGGACGTACACCAGAGCATTCTGGGCTTGCTTAACTCTGTTGAGATGGTTGGTGGAAACTTCACACTTTGATTGATCTTCTTATGTTCCAACTGGCAAAATAAATTCCAGCCCATAATACCAGGGCCAGCTGATCTGTCCTTCTTAGCCAAACAGCCGTAACTGTGTGAGCAATGAAACTGAGAAAAACGAGAATAAATAGCTCACATGATAACAATTAGGAATACATTTTTCTGATGTTAGATCTGATCTATATTGAGGACCTTTGACCTTTTAAGCAGATAAAGGTGGTGTCTGTTAATGCTATGGTAATAAAGGTTATATATACACTCCCCTCCAAAAGTATTGGAACAGTGAGGCCAATTCCTGTATTTTTGCTGTAGACTGAAAACATTTGGGTTTGACATNGTCATTGACCCAGAACATTTAGTGGTCGATTCATGGATCAGACACTTGTTGGGATTTTTGCGGTTAATCACCTTGTTAGAGAACAGCATATTATGTCATAATAAGTACTGAAACATTGAACAGTTGGACATGTGCATTCCAAAGTTTAGAGAAGGTCAAGTTGTAAAGGTTATAGTGCATTTTAGGTGCATTCTGAAATTTCATCCGAAAGCCGAATATCCCTAACTTTTTGTGAGTAGTGTATTTCAACCTACTGCACATGTCTTGCATCATTTGGATCAGTCACAGACAACAAAGTAAGAAAATGCAAGGCGCGCACACAGTAGATGGAAATAATTCTACATAACGTTATATCACTTATTAACCAAACATAACTTTCAGGTTGCATATAAAAGTACTCCTAAACTGTTAGGATATGAATTTATACTCAATAACATTTAAACATTTCACTTTTCACATTATTTTTATTCACTTTCAGTTAGTGTTTTTGTTTGATTCCTGGAGGATTTTGTTCAGTTTTTATGAAACAAATCTAATCCCATAAAATGTTAAGCTCTTTTTCGTTGAACTTTCTTTGAGTCGCTATGTTCACTGTTGTTTGTTTATTTTTACTTACTTATTACTCAAAGTTACTTACCATAGTTAACATCATTATTTATTACTTATTCTATTCTTATTCTATTTTACACTTACCTTTATTGCACAATTGCGATAGCTAGCAGACATACATTTCCCTGTGATTGTACCCTGTATGATTATATGTGACAAATAAACTGGAACTTGAGCACATTAGGCCCAGATTCACTAAAGGTTTGTACTAGGAAGAGCAACCAAAACAACCAAATCATAACAGCATGTTGTCTGTACACATAAGGAAACTGACTAATACTGCTAATCCAGAAAAAAACATCACTTAATTTCCAAACACTTTGAAACACCAGTTTCCTAAGATAGACATTAAAGGGATATTTCGGCTTTTTTGAAGTGGGGTTGTATGAAGTACTTATCCATAGTCAGTGTCTGACACACTTCCAGTTTGCAGAAGCAGCCCGGAGTACCGGCACGGAAGCTAAGCTACACTCCCCTCCAAAAGTATTGGAACAGTGAGGCCAATTCCTGTATTTTTGCTGTAGACTGAAAACATTTGGGTTTGACATCAAAAGATGAATATGAGACAAGAGATCAACATTTCAGCTTTTATTTCCAGGTATTTACATCTGGATCTGATACACAACTTAGAAGATAGCATTATTTGTAACGGAACACCAAATTTTTAGGTGAGCAAAAGTATTGGAACACATAGACTTAAAATAGATTAAAGTGAATAAGACTTAATATTTAGTTGCAAATCCTTTGCTTGCAAGAACTGCATCAAGCCTGTGACCCATTGACATCACCAAACTTTTGCATTCTTCNTTAGTGGTTTTTGGCTTGTGTCACCGCTTGCATAGGCCTATGTACTGTGGGTGGGTTATGCAAAGAGTGGTTTTACTTTCTTGTTTGAAAAGGTAAATTCATCCAGTTATTCACATAAAGTAAAGATCAGGAAAAGGTCTGAAAAAATAAATATAATTTTATATTTTTTAGCCATGCTAGCAGCATGGCTCTAGGGATGACAATGTTGGTGTCACGGTGTGTGCTGGAGAGCGGAAACAGGGGAAGGACCCAAATGCAGACAGCCAAGACGCAGGATGATTTACAATCATTTACTCGTGAACAGTTTACTGGCAGGTAGGCAGGTACAGGTTGACAGACAGGCAGGCAGGAAGTCAGGTGGCTGTGTAACAGAGAGGCATTAGCAACATTAGCATTGTCATTGTGAGCATGTTAGCATGCTGACATTAGCATTTACCCCGAAGCATTGCTGTGCCTGTGTACAGCCTCACAGAGCCATTAGCATGGCTAAGCCTGGCGAAACACATACCGTTATCTCTTTAACTATCCGCTTTATCTTTTCCAAGTGCGATCAAATTATTACATAACACCTTGACATCTTAGGTATTTACAGTATGTGAGTAAACCTCACATCAAAAGTCTCTTGTTCCAGTCAGAGTCCCGCTCTTGTGTGTGAGAGCCTCTGATACATGCTCTGATAGCCGTAATCCCCTCACTGTGACTCTCACATGATGAAGAAATCCCACGCCCCACAGTAGCCAGAGGCTAAACACTGCATGGTTTCTCCACCTCAGCTCACATGCTCCTCTCTTCATACTGTAGCGAATGTTCCCCCTATGTTCCACTTTAGCTTGTGCCATTCTGACCAGCTAAAAGCACAGGGAGAATCGTCTCCCACTGGTTGACAACATGAGGAGATATTTGATGATAAAAAGGATTCCTTTGCCGTGGTCGAGGAGGGCCACCGCGCAAAATGAGTCCAGTCCGCTCATACCAAAGGTAAGGGGGTCTCTTTTGAACTTGTGTTTTCTTACATTAAGTTCCTTTCTGAATATTGAGTAGCTCTCAGTGTAGTTAAATGTTCGACGTGGCTTTAGTTCCCAAAAACTCTGGTATTTAGTTGCATTCCTGTGTGTCCAAAGGCAGGCTCTGCAAAAGAGGATCCTGAGGAGCTGGGCCATGTCACCACTGAATTTCACCAAGCAGGGCCAAACAATGGACAGGAAAACAACAGCTCTGTATTCGCAAGTACCCAACCCTACTACAGATATTCTTTGATGGACTATTTCCTAAAATATCTCCTGTTCCTGTGCAATCTGGTATTCACAGTTCTGGGCCTGGTTGTCCTTGGTCTGGGGATGTGGGGCCTCATCAGCAAAGAGTCGTTCGCCCAGGAGAAGATCAGCAGTATTGGCACTGACCCAATGCTGATACTTGTGACTCTGGGCTTTGTGCTGACTATGCTCTGCCTATCAGGCTGCGTGGGCGCCTTAAGAGAGAACTGCTCTTTACTGAAGCTGTTCTCTGCCGCGGTGCTGGTGCTCATCACGGCCCAGGTGCTGGCCGCCATTATGGCCTACAGTCTACAGGATCAGATTGGACCCTACCTGCGGTCAGGGATGTTAGCTGCCATGGTGCGCTACCAGGATGATCTGGATCTGAGGTTCATCACGGACGAGATTCAGTCAAATCTGCAGTGCTGTGGGGCAGATAACTACCGTGACTGGGAGATCAACATGTGAGTAGAGGGTGACTAAGTTGAAGATATTTATAAAAAAAAAAGTGTCTATAGGAATGTCTTGAAAAAGTAGATGTGTTTTTCCCTTTCCTCAGATATTACAACTGCTCAGCTCCTGGAGTGCTGGCCTGTGGCGTCCCTGCGACATGCTGTGTGGACCCTCTGGAGAACGGCACAGTGTGGAACTCTCAGTGTGGTGTAGGAGCCCAGATGCTGGATGAGTTTACTGCTCAGAGTGTGATCTTCTTGGGCGGCTGTCTGGGGGGAATCTCTCGCTGGATCGAGCAGCACGAAGGCCTGATAGGGACAGTTGGAATCGTCGTACTGGGTGTCCAGATTCTGACTCTGTTTATCACTACACGACTGTTAGAAAGCATCCAGTGGCATAAAGTTTACATATAACATGGGGTGAGGAATATGTTGTACGCTGATATTTAATGAGTGCTAACTGCTTTGGGTTCTCCACCTTGTTTGTCACCTCTTGTATCCCCATAAACCATCAAAAATCATCACTCAGCTTGATTGAAAGACTCAGATGACTGTGCCTGTTTATCCAGTGGAAATGAAAGGTAACTACTACTTTTAAATAAGCAAATTCCAACATAAAATGTCAAGGTCACAGACCAAAGTGCATTATTCAGCTGGCAAAAATCTGTGTTTGATTCAGAAAGAAATTCCATAAAAAGAATCTAAGACATTTAAAGTTTCAAAGCCTAAGAGGACCTATTTAACATTTAGTCACAAGGCCAGCGATGCCTTGACTTACTCTGAATCTACAGTATTTGCCTTATACCTCCGTTGTGCTGTAAAAACCCTCACTTCTCCTGGACATGTTGTACCTTTTTGCCCCAGCAAAAGAAAACACTTATAATCAGGCACAATTTCCAAAAAGGTTGATTTGAAAACAAGCTAGCCAAGTTAGCCTAGAAATCTTATCTTCAGCCATTTCAGGAAATACGCTCTAACATGAGCTAGATGAAAAGATTGTTACCACTCCCTGACTATACGGTAAATATGAATGAACAGGAATATCGCTCCTCTGTGCTTGGAGTCTTGTTGTCAACATGAGGTTGCCAGGCAACCAGGTGTAGACTGCATCTGGCCAAGAAATAGTCCCTCAAACAGAATAACCATAAAACCACAATTTGTTGTTTTTACCCCGCAAACAAAATATAACATCTTTAATAGTGAGTTTTAGAGTTGCTGGTAGGCGGATTTTGTTACCTTTGGACAGAGCCAGGCTAGCTGTTCACCCCTGTTTTTTCTTTGTGCTAAGCTAAGCTAACTGGCTGCTAGCTGTAGCTTCATATTTACCATAGACATGAGAGTGGAGTCATTCTTCTCATCTAACTCTCAGCAAGAAAGCAAAGAAGCGTACTTCCTAAAGTGTCAAACTATTCCTTTAAGTATTAGCAAAATGCGCAGGATGTAGCATGCTAAATTCATGGGAACAGACTGAGGTTTAATTGACCCTGAATTACTTTACTGTTCTGATTATTTTGTGGTTCACATGTGCTACTCTTTTTTGAAAAGGGACAACTAAAGCAGTATAATAGGAATAATGTAATGTTTCAAACACCGTAGCATGGTTTAATAAAACACTAAGTTTGGAAAAAACAAGACATGTTTGAAATTGTTTAAAAAATTCCAAGCTTTATTCTGAGTTTGATTAAACACGATGCTGTCCATTGTGCAGAAACTCCGTCTTTGAGGCCAGTAACCAAGTTTCCAGTTACAGCTCCCACTGCAACCTCAGGCAGTGACACAAGGAGACATTCAGCATCAGCAGGTGGTGGACATTAAAATGGCACCTTAAATTTAACGTATAAAACAACTTAGGCAAGGAACAGCATTCAGAATATACAGACATCTTTTTACATACTACTTCTTTAGTTTAAAAAAAGCCAATATTGGTGATCCAGACTATTGAGGTTGGTGATTAAAAATCCAGTTACTGAACTTGCCACATCAGTTCCCTTTAGTTGATATAAAAATAATTTCTCGGCGAAGAGACTCAGATGATACCGTACTGAGCCAGTTCATGTAGCTCTAGATGGCTGTACGCTTCCCATGGGCAGATCACGGTGATGTCTGAAAAACAAAGAACAAATAGCGGGTTACAGAAAGGTAAAGTTGTGTGGTTTGAGTGTAGTTTTTTGTGGTGCGGTGGCCTAAATGTGATACTTCTGCTTACCAGTGCCAAGCCCTTCCATTCCTGGGATCTCCTCTCCAAAGCTGAGGGAGACAGAAAATCACAAGCTTTATTTATAATTTTTAAAAGACAAACTTTCTAGGTGACTCTCATGACAATTTACTCAAGAGAGGCCTACCCAATGACGCCCCTCTTGGGAGGCTTGCTCTTGAACTGGCGGGTGCTCCTCTGTTTGAACTTGGGGGGGCCGGATCCAGGGCCGGTGGCTCTGAGGGGAGCTTTGTTGCCAGTCTTCGCTTCAGGTTTGGCCACATCCAAATTCATACTTCAGTTGTTTGAACTGTAATGGGACAGTCAATGTGTCAAAGAAAAGTGATACCATGCAGGGAAATATGAAGACATTTTGTTTATTATGGACTTATGGACTTGTTTAATATCCACTTCCACTACTCTGTATTTAACTGTTACACAAGAGAAACTGATATGAAATAAGCTGCGATTGCAAGCATGTCTAAATGACTTGACTTGTGTACAGACAATCAAGGCTCCTGTAATCCCACGCTCACATCATTAATTAACCCTTCGCTATGCCTTTAAGCTTCACAGCACCTTCTTAATCAGATTACTGTGAGGACATGCTGAATTTGCTTGTGGTCCTAACCTGACAATAGCTCATTAATTACTCAATAATCAGATTGTCTGCCAGTGAAAGGAGTTTTGAAATGAAACTTCCCAAAACTGCAACATTATTACAAGGAAAATATGTACCCAGTTGGAGGTATATAACAATAAAATAACCTGTAATTACATTTTAAAGAAGTGTATAGATTTTAGTAAATACTTTTGTGTACAAAACCTAACTACAAGAAAACAATAACAAATGTTACGTGATATTCTAAATATTGCTAAGAAGAACTCACTGTTATACAAATACACTCAGTGGCCACTTTATTAGGTACACCTGTACACCCTAAAGCAAGTCAAGCTCTGCTAATAAATTCAACCAAAGTTCAAAATTATTTTTATTGACGCTGTTATAAATGTGGAAATTCAATGATGTGTTTATTATCATAGTTAAAGGTGGTGTTTTACTGTACAACACCACCTTTAACTGTGAACTCTATGCAAAAACATGTGATTTAATTAACACCTCTGTGACAGTGTACAAAAAACAGTATAGATATCACAAAAGTAGATTTAATGGCAGAACAGTTGTATTGGATTGCATTAGACTGTACAGGTGTGCCTAATAAAGTGGCCACTGAGTGTATGTCTCTGTGTGTGACACATTTAGGTTTCCCAGTGACTAAACTGAGAATTACATTTTTCTTATCCAATAAACTAAAAATCTAAATTTAAAAAAAATCCAAAGAAATCCTGAAATAAATCCAAAAAAGCAAGCAATTTTCTCATAATACTGTACCATACAAATACAAATACAAAAAATAACATCTAAAGTTGAAACTACAGAAAAAAATGATTGTTATTATTACATTTGCTATGATAAACTGACATGGTGTCCAAAAAGCACATGTGCATTGCAATGAGTCTGCAGCTCAAAGATGTGATCTAAGTGGTTGCTCATACTCACCTCCTGTGTTGCTGTGTCGCAGAGATCAGGACTGCTGTTTCAAGATGAGTTGTGTTTGGTGAAGCCCTCTTATACACCTCAGACTCTGAGAAGATTATGATGCTACCAGCCAATAAACTGCAGGGCCCTCGTCACTTGTACACACAGGTCTCATATACATATGGAACAGTACATTCGTTAGGGATTGGCTGACTGGCAGTTTAGGGGACTTATCAGACTGACCTGACGCATGACACTGAAGACAAATGCAGATGTTTTAAGAATAAGATTGAGGATTTGTCATTTGCATCGTTCCACAACCTTCCACAAACGCGCAGTGTTTTTTTTTCTCAGAATATGTCCCATGATCCTCAGTATCTCCCCACCACCTGCAATATTATGCAACAGCCGAGAACATACTATAATGAACAGCGGCAGCAGCATTCTCCTTTCATCAGCAGTCTCTCAGATTGAGTAATCAGGTAATCCCCCCCCCCCNCACACACACACATAAACACACACCTGGTCCATTCATTTGATGGTTTACTACAGCTCCCCTCTGTAATCTACTCCATTCATACACGTGCACACACGAAACACATGTATGGACGCAAGCTCTCACTTCCTGTGCTTTATTTACTCTCACTGTCGCTCTCACTCACCCTAATAATCTGCACACAACCACAAAGACCTGTGTCAGGATCATTTTATGCCAATATTTCTACTTGTATGACCTATTACGGTGAGTTTTTGATGAGATCATTTTAGTCCTCTGAGTCATCCTCCACATACGCTGAAGACCATGAGTGCTTATGCTGCTGGAAACATGAATGGCACACAGTATGCCACATGTCTGATACATGCTCAGGGACAAAATGCTGAATGAGCTACAACTAACTATGGTGCCCACAGCTGATTGTAGGGCTGCAACTAATGATCGTGTTCATTGTCGGTTAATCTGTACATTTATTTTTTTGATTTAATCTATGAAATGTCTAAATAGTATACTACTACTAAAATTTACATCTTCAAATGTTTTGTTTTGCTGTGGTGGGATGTAACTGCTTTCTCAAGTACTGCACTTAAGTACAATTTTGCTTTAGTATTTCCATTTTATGCTTCTACTCCTCAACATTTCAGATAAAATATTTAATATTTAATATATAATATTTACCCCACTACATTAATATGACAAGTACAGTTACGAATTACTTTGCAGATTAAAACATTTACATACAAAACATATAATAAACGTATACTACTATAAATGATATGACTCAGCAACATATAAAGTGGTCTGCACCACTTGAACCCTGCCACAATATTAAAATGCTACATGTTAAAACAATGCATTCAGTGATTTAAAACAGAGAAAATCCTCCCATTTGAGAAGCTGGAATTAGCAAATACTTGACATGTTTATCTGATTAAACAGTTTATCAGTTATCAAAGTTGTTGCAGATGAATTTTCTGCCCATCAACTGACTGATTAATCAACCTGTTTCAGCTCTAGCAATGATTGTTCATTAGTTTGTGAGGCTGTGAGTACTGACTGAGTCCGATTCAACTTGAGTTTAAGACCCACTTTCATCATCAAGACTGTTTCTTATGTGAAAACTACAAGATGTTACCATTGTCAAAATAAAGATTTAATGCACTGTTTCAAATGTATATTTCAAATAAGATTATGACCGTTGTCTGACTTCTGTTTTGATTCTGAATCAACAATAACCATATAATCATAACCAGCTTTGGCTTGTTTTGGCCTGACGAGGTCCAGCTAATTCAGAATAGTTCCAGTGACAAGGAGGAGGTTGCTAAACCTCTGATCTGCAGGACAAAGCTGAACAGTGCTCATTTCCTCTAAATGCATCAGTGGAAGACCTGCTGTCTCTGAATATATTTGTAAATAATAGAAATGACACCACGAGCAACTGAATAGTATCTTCATAATAAAGCCCATTGTTCACATCTGGCTTTATTAATATAGTAATTTACTAGAGGGATGCACTGAACTATAGGGCCTTCATTTGTTTGTTTATTTGTGGTTAATATTTTGTTTATTTATTTTTATTTTTACATGTGTTCAGGAAACTCCAGTGTGTGTGGTGCATGATCAGACTATCTGAAGCAGTCATAATTTCAGTTATGACTTCTTATTAAAGTTAAAATCAATAACACACAGTCTCGATGATCAAATTAGCTGCAGTGTGTCTGTACTTCAAATTCAATATCATCATTGAAGTTGGAGCTTCTGGGTCTCTGTAGTATCGTGTAAACAAACTGAAACAACGTCGCCATCTAGTGGTGGCAGGTTGAAACACCAGCAGTTATTGTAGCCAATTAGGATGACGGTTTCAGGAAAGATTGTCTATTTTACAGATGTATCACTTTGCGATAACTTTATTCCACCAGGCGGAATCTGTCTTTTTTGTTAAATTGGTGTGGGGAAAAGTGCGTATTTTTAGATGTCGTAGCCGTCAACATATTGTCATGATTAATTTAACTCAATCCAACAAAATCAATTAAACATAGGCCACAAACTACAGCTAAACCAGTAAAGGAGAGGAGCAACCCTCAAAACCTCCACCATACCCGAAAAAAAGCCACAGAGTGAGAGCTCTTCGCGTCCTCGCTTGCGGTTGAGGTTCGTAGGTTAAAGGCTAAACACGTTGCTCCACATGTGTTGTTGTTTTATTGAGATACTTTGTAATGTATTGAAATAAACTGCAGTAACATGGGGAAGAATAAGAAGAACAAAACCAACGAGTCAGGAAAACAAGCGGGCAAGGCCGGACAATATCCAAGGTAACGTACGGAAGCTAATGTGTAACTGCTAGCTAGCTATAGCAGCTAGCTGTTATTAGCATTAGTTCAAGACAGCCAAATGAGATTCAACTCGTTTCATCCTTACCTGCATTATACGTGACTATCAAAAGCTAATGTTTATTCCGCTTTTCCCTGCATGCCCTCTGGACTGTAATGTATCTGAACTTCAGGGATAAGAAGCTCAAACGAGATGGTAAACCCAAGAAAGCCAAGCCAGACCACCTCAAAGACATCCCCTTTAGGCTGCGAGAGATAATGAAGAGCAAGGAGAGGATGAAAACAGGACCCCTGAAGGCCAAAAAGCTGAAAGAGGGTGAGTAGAAAAGCTTCTTTATACTTTTGTTGTGCATACTTGTATAACAGTCACATGTGTGTTTATAACCAGTGGGGAATTTGTTTCTGTCTCCTTTAGCCATCTCCCCTAAAGGTAAACCAGAGGATTCCCAGGGTGGAGACATACCTGTCCCACATTTCAAGAGAGGTAAGGAGGAAAGCGAGAAAGCATACCTGCGGCGCATGGACAATGCGACAAAACACATCCTCTTCCTCACCAAGAACCAAGTGGACAGAAAGCCCGAGCTGGATGCAGACAAACAAGAGAGGCCCGCAGACAAGGGCAAGTCTGAGAAAAAGAAGGAGTGAGTACTCTTTGACTTGTTATCATCTTAACTGATGTGTTTGTTTATGTGTTTGTGCTGATATGGGGTGTCAATGAAGGGTGGGGTCAACTGAGTCAGTTAAACCCCATCCTCCTGCTTGTATGCCACATATGGTTAGGTAATATCTTCTTGTGTTCGTGTTTCCTGTGCCTGACATAAGTGCAACAAAAATGCCCTCCTTACATTGGATATATGCTCTGTTGTGGTTTTATGTGCTGTAGTAATGTATCACCTTTGGTTACAGTCTAAGCTTGAATTGAACAATTGGCTTTGTTTTTTTGGAAACATTCTGTGAATTAAAAACAAGAATATTAAACTTTTTTTATTGAATTTTTTCAAAAAATGAATTTTAAAAAGTGTTTTACATTTCTCATAAAGCAGTCAGATGACAATGGTAGCAGTAAATAACAAGAGAAAATAGACCACATTAAAACACAGAAATGTAAAATCATCATTCCTGGATGATACATGTTTAATTTATCTCATCTTTGCTCTCTTGCTACAGGTACGATAAGGTCAGGTTACAGAGGCTCCAGCAGAAAAAGTTGGACAGACAAGAAGCCGAGATGGAAAAAGAGATGTTTGTAGGTAATGAAAGCATGTTTTTCAGGAACATTTGCCACCACAGAGGATGTGAGGAAGCAGGTCTTTCCTCTATAATTCAGTACAAGCATGCACTTGCCAAATTTGAGGTGCGTTTAAGATCATCAGGAGGTAGGGTCCATCTCACCAAACTGCTGAGAGTTAAAAGCAGCAGCTAGATGGTGAACGTAGCGGAGCATTTAGTGACCAAGGTGCCATATATTTACCATTAAAACATTTGCCATAACAACTTAATAGGGTGATATAAGTGTTGTGTTTACAGCTTCTTCTGCTGCCTCTAAAACATCCTTTAATGCTGCTTTACTCACTTCAAAATTAAAAATTATATCTATATGGGAGAAGTGGATGCAATTGTTCAAACAGAAAAAGACAAAACTTGTTTATATACTGATATGATGAGTTTTTGTTTTGTAGATAATGTTCCGTTTGGTGAAGTTACAATGGCCCCGCCGACTTTGAGCGCCAAACCCAAGAAAGCTCAGGTCAAATCTCAGGTAACCTGATATGCAGCTATCACATGTTGTGTCTATCATCTTAATGGTTGAGTAAGAGGTTAACTGTGTTTTTTCCCCTCTACCACCATCATCTAGAAGGCATCACGGGAGCTGCTTCTCAACTCTCTCCTTGGCCACACTGTGGCCTCCACAACCAAGCCCTCCATGGCCAGACAGAGAATCATGGAGGAGGAGAGGGAGCGAGCAGTGGAGGCCTACCGCCGTCTTAAGAAACAGAAACAGCAGCAGCATGAGGCCAGGACTGCGGGTCTGGAAAAACTCAAGAATCTTCAGTGATGTTTCATGTCAAAGAATAAGAAGTCACCGGCTTCAGTCAGTAGTGAAGTTCAGAAACTGAGGCGGATCCTAAGATAACCATCAGCAGACTGTATGTGTTGTGTAACTCTGGAACTGATGTGCCAGCGGGGGAGCTTATCGCAATGTAGCTAACTGTCAGGGAAAGAAGCAAACATGTGCATCCACAGGCCACACTGTGAGGTAAGTAGGAAATCAACATGTCTTATAAAGAAGCCAAACTGATCACCCTTAACTAAATACAACCAAACAGGTGACTTCTGTTGATTTCTCACTCTTGTAACTGTGCTGGAGGTTAACTGGCAGGTGTTCATTTGTATTTACATTGTTTTCATACCATATATGTCATGGTAGACAATAAAATCATTAAGGTTATCTCAAGACAACGATGAACCTCTGGTTGTTTGCTGTGGTTCCACTAGATGGCAGTCCTCCCGTAGAGAGATGGTTTCATATGATTTGTATGGAGAACTGATAGAAAATGCGGACTGGACTTTATTTTTAAGTAAAAATGTATTTTTGGTGGCACAACATGCCATATTAAATATGTGAATTTATGGCTGTAGTCTTTTATATTTCAGTCTTTATTCAATGAGTGGAAATGAGCACAATTTATGTATAAAATGTAAAAGAATTTAAAAGAATGTTAAAAAATCTCATCATAAGGTCTATTAGTAGTAGCTGTTCTGGAGCTTTTGATCATATCACATGATCTTCATCAGCGGACGGAGTTTGCCCAGTTGTCAGAGAATCGTAGGTGTTCAAATTCACATTTTTTTCCTGAGCACTGTAAGGACTTCTTGTCCATATTGTCTTAAAATGTGCGATTCAGAGTTCTCAACAGCTGTTGAGAAAACGGTCTCGCCGCCAGGTCCATTTAGTAGCTGTTATGGAGCTTTCAACATGTGACATGATCATCTTTGAAGATCATACGATAATTTTCTCAGCTGCGGTTTCCAGGGTCAAGAATTAATCACTTATAAGAATGCCTTTATAAAAATTTGGGGAAATTAAATACAAAAACTGTTCATACCATGTTTCCCTTTGTACCTCCCTGAAAGCCTGAATCCTGGGATAAATAAATCGCATCAGCCTTTTTAAATGCGGAGCACCTATTAGAGCCTGGCACAGCTATTTACTTTTGTAATCCTTAGAAGGTTTACCCTCATGAACAAGGCCTTTGTTCAAATATTGGTCTCTGGGACAAACTGTATGAATTCAGAGATGTTTTGTTTGACAACTTAATCTTTCTAAAGGATCTAAAAGCCAACATTATATTGATGATATTTTGTGCAAGAGTGATCTACTGACTGATATCACCAGATGCTATTAGCTATTAATACTGAATCCCTGTTGTCTGGTCTGCGGGCTCACAGTCATTTCTGTTTGATCAGCTTTTCTTTTTTCATCCGTGTTTGTCCACTGGGGGTTGTCACAGTGACAAGGAAATGCGTTAAGTGGGGACAGCTGCTTGTGATTGGTAGTGCTGACTCCCTTGAGCTGAGCTCAACCGCCATTGGTCATGCAACCACCCGTGCCCATGTGCACAAGACAGCTATTCGTATTCTCAGGGGATTTACAGTCGCTGCCTGTCAGAGAAAGATGCTGTTTTTGATTTCAGCTCAAGTCACTGATCAGGAATTAATGTCGAATACACTTTAAGTGAAGGCCTTGGCAAGGTTTCATGTATTTACAGTGGGATCCCTTTTTTGCAGAGTGACACCTTACCAGTTACCTCTTTATGAGATACATGGGTGAAATCCAGCTAAAGGTCCTCTGGGACAGCCTGTAGTGTTGCCCATTACTCTAGAGCTAACCAGGCCGGTGACGTTAGACAGTTGTCGTTGACATTGGATGGTGTTAGAAATGCAAATTTGTTTAAATGTAGGTAAATTTTTCCTGCTGTGTGTTCACCATCAGGTTCTTTGATGGGACTGCGCTGCCTGTCTGCATGTTTTTTTGCAGCTCTTTGCATCACTTTTTGCATCCACACACAGGGGATCAAGGGGGTGCAGGCACGAGGCACTGCAGAGCGAAATCTCGACATTTGCACACGTGTTCTGTTGTACATTTCTGATCTGTCTGGTTTCCAGTTTGTGAGCAATTTCCTCTCTGAGCAAGTGCTCATGGCTGCTGACAGTACAGGATGGTGGGAGTAATTGGGAGAGAGCCTACTCAGCCTGCTGCTAGGCAGCCATGGCTCACTCCGAAGCTCTTAAAGTGTGTACGTGTGTGTGAACATGTCTGTGTGTGTGTGTGTGTGACAAATTATATGTGAATAATTGTCCCTCTCCCTGTAGAGAAAAGGAAGAACTCATCATAAGTCAAAGCAGTTGTCCATGCTAATTTGTCTAAAGCTAATTTGTCCCTTCACAATAATGTTTTGAATGTACAGTATGTTTATTTCAAAACCATATAACCTCAGTAGCCTTTTAAAACTGTTTCAATAATTAAATCACATTCAGCCTCCATTTGTATGTGTGATGGTGCTCACAGTGTGATTATTTACACCTTCGTATGTAACAAACGTGCATGCAGAGAAGGCTCCTGGCAGCCTTTCACTGTTGCTGCTGTCAGACAATGCAGTTTTTATCAAATCTCATTGTAATGCCCCAAACTCAAAATGTAAGTTATACAAGACTATTACAGTGTTAAATTCAAACTGGAAAAGAGAATTACATGGATTTATTGTTGGATTTTACTGTTTGGGTAGCGTACCACAATATCACTCTCAGTGCATCCCAGTGTGAGAGCCAAATCCTGTATACCCCAGATAAAACTGTTCAAGCTTATCAAGCCAACATATGTAAATAACTGAGCCGTGTACATGGTAATCCTTGTGACACTTCCTCTTGCATTACGCCACATCTGCCTCTTCTTGAGTTGTTTACTTGTTACAATCCAAAGATCCAACAGCTGCACAGGATTTAAGTAACCATAACAGGTTTAATAAGTTAGAATTTACACCTTTTACATAACATTACATTTTTTATAAATCCAAAACACTACAAAATCATATGGCTTTCAGAGGAAGTCTGTTCACTTGTGAAATTATGTTGTGATTCAAAGTATGTTTTACAACAGATTAACAAATTACAGTCATCAGATTTATGACAAGAAACAAATTATATTGGTGAGAAGAAAATAATAACTTTAAATGTTTGCGAATAAGAACATGTAACAGTTAAATTATAGAAGTTGCCTTTGCTTTAAACTCTCTGTACCTAACCCTTGTCTACTGTCTCTCCACCATCAACCTTACAGTAGGTCAGTTGTAACCTGAAAATGTTATACATTGTTCCACTTTGGGATTTAGATTTTGTAGAAACAGTTTTTGGTCTTCCTCTTAGCTAGAAGGTAAAGTAATTGCTTAGAGATACATACATGCAACTCTTTCTCTTGGTGGAGTGTGTTTTCGGGGGAATACAACGAGTGAAACTACAAGTGAGCAAAGCTGGTTTATAACTGACAGCAAAAGATTTCCAACACTAGTTGCCATAAAATGAGAATGCAAATGAAATAGAGGAGCTGAGGCACAACCTTTCCATATGAAAATCATTTTGGCTATGTGTACATTCGCCTGTAAAAGCTGTCCAGGGGAAATAAAGTGTAACACAACATGAAGAAGTGTGTGTGAGAGGAGCTATGTTGCTGGAGATTCACCACAGGGTGTTATTATTTAAAGCATCTTCCTGAGGAAAAGAAAGGAAGGTACGTTACATTTGATGCTAGAAACTCTGAGGGTAGAACAAACCCCCTGGTGGAGATTTCTTTCGTGGCTGTAACAACTGAGTGTCACGCACTGCATGCGCGTGACAGTCCTTAAGAAGGTAAGGACTCGGCTGAACGAGGCAGGGAGCTGCCACTTCCTGGATGCAGAGACGGAACTGTTGCTCGGGGGATCATGGCATCTTGGTCCATCTGTAGAAACACCCGGAGAAGTGATTATTTCAGCTGTGACAGGAGAGGAGATGTCTGGTGGTGTCAAATGTTGTGTACACACTCACCTTAGTCAGACCCTTGGCAATCAGGGCTAATTCAGTGGGCTGGTACACACCACTCCGTAGCTGACCATTATAAGCACCATATGGAGACACTGGCTTTGTGGGCACTGGTAAAGAAAAGGCAGAGGAGGATTGAAAAATAAGAAGAGTTTGTTCTGATGGTCGCTGTCCAGTCTATTACTCTGAATGTTTTTGTTTTAGGTCAGACTTGGCACACGTTCCACGTTAAAACCGCTATGAAAAACAGAAACGACCCACTTTTAAGACATCTGCCATTGTTTAAAGAGGTCCCTTGGACAACAGTCTCTGTAGCAACAGACATTTACTCAAACTGAGCAGCTAAGCAAATCAATATTTGCTGCATCTGTCGGGATAAAGCAGACACCTTTGCACAAGTTGGATATTGTAAAACTTTGAAAGCACGCTGCAGCATATCCTATTTTAAATATTTGACTGTGTCATACTCAGACACGGCATTTTCCCTCTATTTTTTACCAACCTGACAACCAAACATTTTGCCGTCACTATTTTTCCTCTTCCTTATGAGTTTCTGTTTGTCATCAGGGTCATGCGCTGCAAACACAGTAGATAAACTCATCTCAGCGTTGTCCAGTATGTACTGGTGGCAGTTGTGTTGAAAATATCTAGAGCAGAACTATTAGCGTGACGATGGAAGACTTTTCCAGGTTACAATTAATAAATTACATTATTTAAAGACTTTGTGACTGTAATGTGGTTATTGTTGTTTCCAAGTAACTGCCTCATACTATTGGCCAATGACACAACCTTCAATAAGTAAATCAGTCCTTTTTCCAAAAAAAAAAAGAGTGGGTGTGGTTCCTGAATGAAACATGTTTAGTTTTATCCTATAAGCAGATTCCAATGGGCGCTGCCAGACACTAACACTTGGACAAAAAAGCAATTCACTGTCTGACATCTGAGGCAGGTAAGCATGAAAGAGAATGAGTGTGTTATAATACAGCTTATCTTGTCTGCTTAATTTTTCCACACAGGAATGGGTGTACCGCATAAAATATTTGCATGGCAGGCGCCACCCAGTTCTACAGATTGAACAGGCAGAGCTACATTAGTGCCTATAAAAAGTATTTACACACAGAAATCCCCTCAAAGAGATGCACAAAGACTGTCAGGCAGAATCAAAAATAAAAAACTGCAATTGTAATGTTTTACTGTCCCAGCTCTTTATGTGTGTGAGGGGATATGAAAAATAATTATTATACTGACAAATCATTACAGTTCATGGAGAGTAACAATTGGGAAATAGTAGCAAAATTGCTGCGTTTTTTTGCTGTTTTGTCAAAAATAAAAACAGCAATCTGCCATTTTTTTCACAGTATTTTCCTTTGGAGCTAAAGGCAACAGCAAATTAAAGGTGGAGTCTATGATTCTGGAGAGCCCTGATCGATCCGAACTCCATTCAGAAAACAAGCATTTTACAAGTTGTTTGCTTGTCGTCTTGCGGACAGACCTGACAAAGCATGAATTCAGACTTTTTACAAGTCAGCATCATGATGTAGTTATTTTGGCATCCTTTTGATCCATTTTTTGCAATTAAATCACAGCAAAATCTGTTTATTTTGGGATCATACCACTGTAGTAAACCAGATTAATTCAGCTGACACAGTGAATATCTATTGATTTTGACACAGCAATTATGAAGATGCAGAGGCGAATATTCGCGGGTTGCGTTTATCTGTTCATCTATACATAATGTGGTTGAGCACAATGAGACATTGTTATTGTAAAATTCATGTTAGACCATGATGTGTCACGCTGTACCTGTTGGAGGCTCATCCATAGAGAAGGCTTTATTCTCCATATATACGTTCTGGTGTGGTGGCTCTGGCTCCTTCAGGATATTGTCATAAACTAGGCTCCTGGCGGGATACACATCTCCATCATGTGGCTGCTCCTGGTCTGGGTCCTCCTGGGTCAGTAAGCAGATCTCCGGGATGGTGTAGAGGAAGAGGAACACCCAAGCATTTGACACCACAGCTACAGCCAGAGTAGGATCGTCCCAGCTGGGATACCCAGCCACTCTGTTCCCATGGATGTACATGGCAATCCAAGCTACCCAGATCGCCAAGGTGAAGAGCCCCGTGACCAGGATGAAAGCTCCATCTCGGCGCCACTGCTTGTGCTTGTGTGTCAGCGAGGGCACAGGCATCAGCACCACAGCTAGCAGCAGAACCATCACATAGATCAGAGCCATCACAAAGTCCTGGTTAGCAATGCTGCAGGACCCTCCGGGTGAGCTCCTGACCACAGTGATGATAAGCCACTCTGTGTTGATGATCACCTCGACCAGCCACAGACCCAGGGCTCCCAGGCATAACATCCAGCTCCTGGGCCCCCGGCCTCGCCGCTCTAGCAGGGAGAGCCACAACCCGTGCATTGCCAGGCAGGCCAGACAGCCTGAGAACAGTACTCCAAAGAGGAACCTCCGCGCAGCACAGCTGGTGGAGTACTGACCCACGATGAAGGCAAAAGTGAGTCCAAAGAGTCCCAGAGTAAAGACTAGAATGCCCGCTTGCAGGGCCACCATCCCCTTTCTCTTCTTGTCCGTCACAAACGGTAAGGAGGCCATGAGGATGATGAACAGAACAAAGGAAGTCACCACACCAGCAGCAGCCACGGCCTCCACCACGACCCCCCACACTGTTGTCAGGTCACACAGGTTGTAATATATGGAGTTGATACTGGGACCACATCCTTTTGGAGCACCACCCATGGCTTGACTGCAGGTTTTGAAAACGCGCTGCAACAAAAATACCCTGTTTATTTAAACACGCAAATACTACAAACTATATTATTTGCATGCCTTCCAGGGTCTAAGGACAGAGTGTTGTGTGCTGTGCAGATTGTAAAGCCCCTTGAGGCAGAAAGTGATTTGTGATATTGCGCTATACGAATAAAAATAGACTTGACTTAAAAATTGAATCCCCGATTATTAAAACAGGAATGCAAAGACAAACTACTGACTTGGCATGTGTCTGATAACAAAAGATTTATCCATGTATCCATTATTGCTGTCGCAGCACAGTAAATGAACAGTACCATCCACACACTGCACCAGTGGAGTTTCACAACGAAACTGATCTCAGTTGTGTGGAGTCTTAACTGTGTTGTACTAAAATTGATGCCCATTGAAATAAATTCATTCAAGTCTCTGAAGAATCCAAACATCACAACAAATTGTCTCCCCTGTCTTTAATTACTATTTAATTATTATTGCTACACCATCTAACAGATTTCTAATCATTTTAACATTTCAGCAGGAGACATAATGAGGTGGTCAAATACAGTTTGATTTAAAGGTCAGATTGTTTTGTGGTCAGCTTTAATTCCAACATTTTTCCAAGTGTCGATGTAGTAATGGTTTCCTCTTGCAACATCGCAAAAATTCTGCAGTTATCAATATAGCCTAAAAATCACCGAAGGACGTTGTCCCCGTCCAGTGAAAACCACGTGTCTTCAAATTTGGTGATTTTAAAGTTTTGAGGTAAACTGAAATATTGAGTGTTCCAGTATGGGTTGAGAAAATGCCCCCAAATTCTTAAGATAATTAAACCATTTAAAATCCATGGGAGAATCTGTCGCAAAGCTAAAACAGACCTTTTTACTTGTGAAAAGTTGATATTTTGGCGAATACTCATTTTATAATAATCTTAGAATGGCACGTTAAAAGGTCCCAGGCTAAAGTCATTATGATAAGGTTTGCATAAGTATACGGCAACACAATGAAGGCAATTATAGGAGCATTAGAGTAATATTATTATGACTACAGGGACTCTTACCTGGACTGATGGCCGCCGCTCCTACAGGTGATCTCAGGTGGATATACTCCGCTGAGGATGACCCACCTCAGAAAAACCAAAAACGCTGCCTTAACCGAAATATGATATTTTATAATATTATATATTATCAGGCTCCTGACAGATGATTCGACCAATTTCTGAGCTTTTAAAAGTTAAATATCGGATCCACGGGTTTTTTCCGGGCGGAATCACGGACAGTCCTCCATCTGCCCACTCCTTCTGTGGTTATTGAACCATGTTATAATGTTCTCACCGGCAGTCGCATCAAGGTGTGTTGTCCTGTGCAGTTTTTTTTATTCTCTGACTGTAATAGTTTCTCTGACAACTCAGCCCAAACCTCTCTGTCTCTTTATCCAACCTCTGCTGCTCGCAGCTTTGCATATTCTGTGAGATTAGCGTCCAGCCTACTTATTTGTGTCAGGCAGCTTACATCCAAACAAAGGGACCACTCACCTCTCATGCGAGACATTTCCTCTTGTATATGCAGGCTATGCAACAGGGTCTGAGCTGGGACCTGTTTGACATGCAGAGACTTTGATTTCAAACACACTGATGATTGGTGATTAATGGCTTTCACAGATTTAGTGATTACATCAGTTTTGTGCCGTGGTGGAAGAAGTATTCACATCCTTTACTCCAGTAAAAGTACTAATACCACGCAGTGAAAATACTCCACTACAAGTCAAATTCAAAATATAAGTATTATCAGCTGAATTTACTCAAAGTATCAAAAGTAAAAGTACTCATTCTGCAGTAAAATAGTCCCTGTCAGTGTTCTACTTTATATACAGGATCTTTCTGGATTAATATTACTGCTGTATTAATGTGTATGTTGCATTTTATTACTGTGTGTGTTAAATGTTGTGCTAATTTTTGTTACTTTATATACTGTGGGTACTTTAATCTCCAGCAATGCATCATGGCCCATATAATCATCATATGTGTCCTGTGAGAACCACATATCTCTAAAAAGTCCACTTTTCATGAGCTCAGAAAAACATCCTGTTTTCAGCATTGTGACGATGCATTTTCCAGCTAATCCAAGAGGGGTTTTTTTTAATGCTTTATTTAGCTTAAGAAGGAGGAGAATTTTCTCAACCCACAAAGGAACACTTAATCCTTCAGTTTATCAGAAAAAAACAAAAATCGCTAAATTTGGAGATACATGGTTTTTCACTGGACAGGAATGGTGTGAAAAATTGTGATCTGAAAAGAAACTAAAGCTGTCAGACAAATGAAGTGGAGTAAAAAGTACAATATTTTCCTCTGAGATGTAGTGGAGTAAAAGTATAGGGTTGCATAAATGGAAATACTCGAGTAAAGTACAAGTACCTATAATTTGTACTTAAGTGCAGTACTTGAGTAAATGTACTTACAGTAGTTTCATTCCATCACTGGTTCTGTGATCAGTCTTCAAGGTGATTTCTTATGAAATGATCAGCTGCTGCACACACAGCAGCTTACTTTTTTAGTTGGCCTACTTTCAGTTATATAGAGGGAAACGGCCCACATAGTCACTCAATTTAAGAATAATTCAACTCTATTGTTTGCCATTTAGTGCACGTTCAATATTCAAATTAATACTTAATATATAAACAGGCATCTGTGGGATGTACTCACACTTGGGTCGACTTTCTCTTTTCATCAGAGGGGAGACTGTGCATCCAGTTTGCAGAGCCACCTGGTGGAAAATATCGTTACAGGAGAGATGGACTCCTGCGTTACATAATCAAATCAGATTACACAACAAAATAGATCTTGTTATTGATCTGTTGTAGGCCGCGCCACTTAACAACCATTTGATTAATAGGAACATTGACCGATGGCATTGATTTTAAGCTTTTAAATTGTCTCTAGTCAGTAAAATTGAGGAATATTCCTGTTTTTGTTTTGTTTTTTCAGAATTGCACATGTGAAATTTGCTGAAATACTCTGATAAATATGAAACTATCACAGTCAATCAAAATTTATCTGTTACTATGCCTAAAAAGATGAATTAAATGTCATGGGTTGTTTTCTTGCACTTGTAGTGCTTGTTGCAGTGACAAATTATGATATACAGCAGTTTGCTGGCAGATCAGAGAATATCAGAACACAGTATAAGAGCAGAGTTTAGTCTCCTAAGGAAAACCAGAGTATTTTTGAGACATTTATTTACACTGATTTCTTACATTTTTCTCTCTCTGTGTGCTTGTGTGCCTTGACTGTGTGAGTATTACAAGTCACAAATCTTCTCTCATCATCTCACTTCCTCATTTAGTTGTGAAACTTGCAGTTAGGAAAAAGACAGTGTCACAAACAAATCAAATGGGGCTAATAATACAACTGCTAAACTGAATTTACTGCCTAAGTAGTGCCGTTTCGGCAGACACATTGAGATTCCTGGAAATATCAGTGTGAGGCAACATAATGCAGCTTTTCTACATATTGTAGATTATTTATTTCATGTGTTTTATTCCTTTTTTGTTCTTTTTTTTTCTCATTGATGCACTCAACATGTGAAATGTGCATTTATATCAAAAGCCATTTGTGTCGTGTTTTGGAGGCCTGATTAACTGGTGCATCCCCTCCGGCTTCAGCGCTAAAGTAAGGTCATCCAGGACACCTTGCTGAAGCTAACCTTGGCATTCAGCCTGTCCTAAACGTGCTGTTTATACTGCGTGATGGAGCCCCCTGTGGTGCATCGATCCCTCAATGGATCTCGTCCCGAGGGGTGCGCTCACAAACCCAGCGGCTCGTCAATCCATGCCTTTGCGTTGTGGTCCTGTTAGCGGATTCTTAATAGGAGCTGATATCAAAGGAGAAAGCAACGTGACCTTAATGAAGGGCATGCCCTTTTCAGATGCACACATAAAAGGGGGCATTGGGTTTATTCTGTTTTCATTGTGTAGCTAAACAACAGTCGCCTGAATTAATGTGCTCTATACTTGGCTGCAATCTAAGCATGCATCTATGTATATAGAATACAGTGTTATAATAAGGTAGATCAATACGTTAGCACAAGTCTTGTTATTTGCATCCTTATAGGTTCATTGTATTCACATAAAGTTCATGAATCTTATTTCTGTGCACCTGTATCCACCTCCAGGAAGTAAAACAAATAGAAGATGCTACTATATACAGCGTGATCCTGTGCCTTGTCTGTGTTGTCTAGTCCAGTTTGTTGCAGCAGGCTTCATTAGGGCACCTCAGCAGCACCGCTCTCCTCTGAGAACCTGTCAGGTTATTCATAGCAGTGGCCCAGGTTGGATTCTCGCAGGACGTCTCTTCTCCTGCATTTTTACTGCAGCCTGGCAGCCCTGAGGGCTTCACCACAACCCATTCCCTCTGAAATGATGTCTCTCCCTGTCTGTCTCTCCATAGTGGGCATGATAGATTTGGAGCTATTTTGAAAACATTTATGACATTGCAGCATGTTGGTATAAATATTGTGATTGGACTAATGGCCTAGTCAGATGCAACGATTTAAAAAAACAAAAAAAACAACAACAGATCCATACTGAGCTTATCTTTTTGAGAAGATTTTAACTGGGATCTCAGTATTGACTGACCCATCTCTGACTGACAGATCAATGCTAACTGAGGGATCATATAAATGGCACTGTAAACATCTCTTTTTAGCCCCAAGGACACGACCATAAGTGTTATGTATCAGTTGTCATCACTGCCATTTCACATTGAAACGTACTTTGTTCTGGGATGTGTGATTCTTTCATGTCATGTGGCCGTTGAGCTCACTTTGAGTCATTATAGCATTTTGTATTGATTATCATAGTATGTTCCCTGCTAGCAGCAGACCATTAGCTCCATATCCAGCTGGAATTTGTATCACACACGTTCATTAAACCCTCTGCCCTCTGCAAGGATCGTGATGCAACGGCTTCACCTGAAAATAGCTGGACAGGTACTTGATCACACACAGTGACATTTACGAAAGGTTATTTTACACACATAACTAAAAATATATTTATTTCCTATAGCCACATAAAATCCTGATTGGCAGTTGATAAACAGAGCTTGCCTTGAATTGATGAGCAGACCCACCACCAATGAAATTATCCTCCCATTAGTGAGATTAACATGCCATCAGAGAAATAATTGCTCTCAGCTGAAAAACTGTCCAACAAAATGGATTATGAAATGTGATTGACTGCAGTTGGTCACACGTATTAGAGCCTCAATTACTTTTGGCAGATAGTCTCAGTGGCACCCCACTGTAATTAATTGACTAATTATATGGCACTGATTGTATTTAACTTAGATATCATGAACAAAATTTTGCAGTCCAGATTTTTCCTGCATTCTGAGTGCCATTAAAACACAAAACTGTGTTAACATTGATTGCTAACAGTGCCTAACCCTCCTGACTTTTAAACTAAAAAAAAAAAGCAAAAACCATTAAGCTGAGTCCTTGGCTGGCCCGGTGCCGCTGATCAATGCCATGTAACATCCAAAAGGGAGAAATTCAAAATCAAAGCTGTCGCTATAGCAACGCCCCTGCCAGATTCCACCAATCAATGGAGCCCGTGGGGTTGCGAGATGCGCCAGGGAAAGGCCAGCGTCCTACATAAAGAGCGCGGGACAGGGAGCCGGGCGGCACACACGGGGCAACACACCTTTCTGCACGCACACGACAAAGGCACAGCGGCAAGAGGGAAGAGGAAGAGTCAGGAGAAGAGTGGCACAGAGTAAGGAAGAGAGGGGGAAAGGACAAAGGAAGAGAGGCAGGGAATAACTGAGAAGAAATGGTACGCTCATGTGAACAAGGGATCCCTGCCTGGGTCTGTGTGGGCACCCTGCTCCTCTTAATCCACTCTGTCACAGTTAGAGGAGGTAAGATAACAAATCAGTAGTTTGAAATGTTTGCTTTTCAAGAGTCATATCACTTTTGTATCTTTTTTTTTTT
>NTHP01000055.1:495338-537232 GCA_003416845.1 Oplegnathus fasciatus
TGGATATCCTACATTGTGAGAGAAGCTGTATTGTTCTATTTCAGTCCAGCTTCCCCCATACTGTCAGTGGGTAGTAGGACACAGCATGAATGTGTGGCTCGTGCTCAGCCTCAGGGCAGGGGATGGGTATTTATCTATTCTACTCATCCTGTCCTCATCTATCTGTCTGCTGGGCGCAGAGAAAGACAGGCAAGTCCATTTGCCGCCTGGCTTTGTGCCGGCTCAGTAATACAGTACAGAACAAGCTCTGAGGGAAAGCTTTTTTTACTCCTTAAAGGTCTGACTTTGACTGATTTTGACCAAAGCTATTGAAGGCCACATTCCTGTGCCCTCAGATTAGATTTCATTTGAAATTCCTCATGAGCGCAGACTCATCTAATCCTATATTTAGGGACTGTGTATAAAATGTTTTATTTAATGTTTTCAGCTCTTCTCAGCTTGAGTGGAAGAGACACTGACACATTCTTTATTCATAACTTTTTTTTGTCTGCTTTGAATTGAATCTCTCAGATGTTTTTTTTTTTTTCTTACAGAATCACGAAAAAAAAGTAAATTATGTAACACATAGTATATACTGTCTCCCCAGTTATAATGAATTTGGTGATTTTTCAATTGGCTACACAGTGCCAGAATCATTTGTCAAAACGCACCCTCTCACACTCCACCATGCTCAGCTGGCTCAGGGTGCCGGCTGGCTAATTGGAAAAAGGCTACTTTGAAGTGGGGGTGCTTGATTGTGGTAGAGATATGAAGACTGTGAGGCATTCCAGGGAGCCAAGTGTGCTCCCCCTGTGTCTCATTAAACCCCCAGTAATAGGCCAACGAGGCTGCTGATGGCTGTGGCAGAGCAGAATGGAAACAGTAGCTTGTCACGCTGAGTCTTTCATGTGTGATTCTCCAGTATGTGCCACTTGTACTTGTGCACAAGAGGGCCCATAGAAGCAGCCATCTGCAATGGGGCTGCAAGCTCAGGATTATTTTCTGAGCACCTGGTGCCGGAGGTTTTCTGAGTCAGCCACCTGGCTTGTTGCTCTCTTTCTCCATTAATTGAAACCAGACGAATAGAAGGATGCGCAAGTCTGCTTTTTCCCCCCCGACACATATCATCAGTTGCGGTTTAGTCGAAGAGTTAGGGAGTGCTTTTCCAGTTCTTGCCGTGTCAATCTGATTGAAGTTGTAGAAGAAATGCACATGAATTCTGCTGTGAAATCTTGGAAAGCAGAGTCAGGTAGATGTAAATTATGGTGATGAAAATAGAAAATAAGAAAGGTGCTAGCCAAATTCAGAGGTGAATGAAAACAACCTCACAATTTCTGGAAAAAAAAGCTGATAATTGCAACTCCAAAGCAGATTTCTTCTGCATTTAAATAGTGATTTTATGTGTTTTTCTTGTAAGTGCTCCTAGTCCATTATCTTGCACTATTTTTTCCACAGCTGCCCTGAAGCAGGAGGTAGCGTTGGACAATGGGGCCACGGTGCTGAATCACTCCATGAGTTTGGTGCAGCGTATGGAGACCCTGCTGGCCTTGGGGAACGGAAGCGATGTCACTCTCCGGGTGCAGACCATCAACACAGATGAGGTGAAGGTGATCCAGGCCCACAGCCTGGTTCTCACAATGCAGAGTGACGTGTTCGAGGAACTGCTGCTCAGCCGCAATAACAGCGCCCTGGTTTTGAGGGAGACGCCCGATTGTGCAGCTGTCTTTGACAAGTTTGTCAGGTGAGGGTGACTCTGTTTTGGAAATAATTTCTTCAGAGTTAATCAGTAATCATAAGTCATATGTAACCATTCAAGAAACGGTGGAGCTACTTGTAGGTGCTATTGTGTTTTCCACAAGTATAAAGTTGTAGATCTTCACTCACCATTTTGCCTTTCTCCTTTGGACAAGTGAGATGCTCCATCTTGTGAAATATTCTAAAATTACACCTGCTGTTTGAGGCTCACAGGCGAAAATCGGACAGTGTGGGTTTATTCAGTGACTCAGATGTCAGGAGGAGAGAAAACACGCTTCAAAATTGTTTTATTTTAACAATCTCTTTCTGTCTTGCAGGTATCTGTACTGCGGTGACATCTCAGTGCGGCTAGATCAGGCCATTTCTCTGCATAAGCTGGCCAGCAAGTACCATGTGTGGGGCTTGCAACAGGGTCTGACCCAATATATGACCCAACATCTGTCTAGTGATTCGACCACAGGCCATGTGGTCGGCTGGTACAACTATGCACTACAAATTGGGGACATGGCCCTGCGGGACAGCTGCCTGCAGTACCTGTCCTGGAACCTGTCTTCTGTGCTGCAGAGCGGAGAATGGGGCTCCATCAGTGAAGACCTGCTCCTCTCCTTGCTCCAGCGCTCTGACCTCATTCTGCAGAGTGAGCTGGAGCTCTACGAGGCCCTGGAGGCCTGGATTAACCAGAACCAGCCTGTCAGTGCAACAGTGGAAAGTGCCCTAAAGGCTGTTCGATACGGCATGATCCCCCCTCAGCATCTCTTCCGTCTTCAGAAGCAATCCCCCCTCATGCTGAAGCATTACGAGTCTATCCGTGATCTACTCTATCTAGCTTTCCAATTTCACTCCGCCTCACCTATCCAACTGGCCAAGTACTTTGATGTCAACTGCAGTATTTTCACTCCCCGTAACTACCTGTCCTCCTCCTGGGGTTCCCCGTGGGTCATCAATAACCCCACCCGTGATGACCGCAGTTTCAGTTTCCAGACCCAGCTCGGGCCCAGCGGCCATGACTCCAGCAAGAGAGTGACCTGGAACGCCCTGTTCTCCCCTCGCTGGCTCCCACTCAGTGCCAGGTCAACCTATACTGAGCTGGGTGCCATGCAGCCTACGCGCACAGATGGAGGTCGACCTCGCATCATCGTAACACCAGCCACTTCTAGTCCAGACTTTGCCGGTGTGAGTTTCCAAAAGACTGTGATTGTGATGGCAAGACAGCAAGGAAAAGTGGTGGTTCGCCACGTCTACAACTTCCACCAAAGCACAGAGGAGGCCGGGGATTTCCTGCTGGATGCTGACCTGCAGCGCCGTGCCTCAGAGTACCTGATTGACAGCTCCCTCTATCTGCACATTGTAATAAAACCTCTCTACCATACCCTCCTTGTCGCCAGGAAGTAAAGGCAGGAATCTGGCGTGGCCTCACCATCAGTCATCCACCCTCCACCCACACAATCACATGCACATATTCCAAAGTAAACTCATATCACAGCACATGTTTATGCATCAGGTCTGTGACATCTCCATTGTTGAGTAGTTTGTGCATTTTGTTGTCTTCCAACTATTTAGCAAGGAAGTGTTTGGTACAATAAAGGACTCACAATTTAACGGCTCAGCAGTGATTATCACAATAATGATGGTGGGTTTTTCAGTATTTCATGCATACTAAGAAAAAAAAAGCACTTGTACTGTATTTGTTCAGGTATTTTATAGTCCGGCAGTTTGTTCCTTGAATTTATTAAATCTATGTGATGGTTAATGTTGTTTGCATAGGTAGGCTACTATAGAAGTTTTGCTTTAAAATAAAATGTTATTGCTATTAATTTTATGCATTTCACTATTCAGCAGTCAAATATAGATTTTTAGTTCTTGGCACTTATATCCTGTGACATACACTTAAATACTTTTTGTTGTTTACATACCAAAATGTGTAAATTAAAGTGCAATCCCATTATCAGTGTTCCTTTGTATACTATAGTTGACTTGCAAGACAGTGATGACTGCAATTGCAGCCCTTTGATATTTTGTTTTTTTCTTATTTATTCTTACACTTGCATTTTATCTTCATACACCAGTTTGTGATTTTCATCCTGAAACAAAAAAAATATTAATAAAACATAAAAATATATATATATATATCTGCAGTGGTCTTTAATTGGTTTGCAAACATAAACTTTAATGAAGCAAAATTAATTTATGACATTCTTCCATTTAATTTTGTTTTATTAGTTACACATAATTGTTAGAGAAGAATCTCGCTTTGTTTTCAGAAAAAGTGCTCACACGATACAAACTCCACGTCCCATGATGCTTAGCGCGAGGAAGGAAATACGCCATCACGTCGCTGGAACCTTCAGCTGTCAGACTTTGGCCACCCTAAAAGTGCAGGTTTTGTTAGCAAACTAACTCGAACTATACGACCCGCGCCGACTTTATTTAAAGTTGTGCATTCATCTGCTAATCGATCTTTGGACGTGTGAGCTGGTGATTGGAGCGCAAAGATTGCACGAAGACGAAACATTTAGTTTGAATCGCTGCTAGTTTTTGCACAAGCCTGAGCGGGTGTAAGGCTAGATGCAGGGAGGGAGGGAGTAAAAAAAGGCAAAAGTCTTTGTGCTTCCCTTCCCCCTCATCAAAGCAAAGGGGAAATGTCTCTGTCTAAAGGAGGTAAGTGTATTTTTCCACTCCTGTTTTTTTTAAATAAACAAACAACCGTGCATATATTTTTAAAAAATCGAGCCGCAGTTCGCGTGGAAGTAATTTAGCTAGCTATGTTTGAGAAACGTAACCTTGCCAGGTGGAAAGCTGCATGTATGAGAGGAGGAAAAAGAAGCTAGCCAGCACGTCTTTCCTGCTTTCTATCATCATGCGAAGTTTCTAGACACCCTGGTGTGTGAATGTGTTCACCATAAAGTGTGCTAAATGCTAGTTTTTATTGTTAATATTGTAGCTAAGTGCTACACTCGCGTCGCTTCGCTTAAGTTCCCGTGTTGTGGTTAGCTAACACCGTTTTCACGACAATAAAGGACTTCTGCCAAGCAACTTGCCCCCTCAGCTGGAATTAGTTTCCACCTTTCGGTAAAGTGAAGCACACTGCGACCACAGGTGTTTGTGTTTTTCGGCCTCCTGACTCATGACTGATCGATATGTGCTGGGTCCCTTTTTGGCCAGTGTGTTAGCGCAGAAATATTTTTAGCGCCGCGTCCATGAAAATGCATTTTGTTTAGTTTTTTTCTTCCGTGGTGGAAATTCCTTTATTTTTAAAACAGGCGGCGATGCCAAGGAGCCATGGCGCTATCTCACACTTGCTTTCCGCCAGTCAGTCAGCGAGCCTGTGCCGTGTAATTACTGCACACTGTTGAATATAATACACACCTTCGAAAAATCAAGGTCCTTCCTCTGCGTCACACACACACACACACACACACACGCACGGAGCATGATGATGATGATGTCAATTTACATTTCAAGTTCACCGCTTGTGCTGTTACACAATCATACTAGCGTTACCATGGTCGGGTGTACACACTGTTTTGAGAGGGCTGTGTAGATTGGCTCAGGCAATCACAGCCTTTGGCCTACCATGGCATGTTTTGACTTGCAGCACCAATACCTGGTGCAGCCTCTCTTTGTTGACAGTTCACTGGCTGCAAGCAGATACTCTATAGCTGCTACACAGGTTCTGTGCTGTAATTATTGTGTGCACTAAAGCAGGCCCGAGGTGTCTTTGTGAAAGTGTTTTTTTTTTCTCTCTCTCTTCTGGCCACTACAAGGAGTTGTGCCTTCAGTGGTCAAGGGTGGAGTGGGCCTAAGTGCATGGCAGTGCTGTTCATGGTATTGCTGAGGCATGTTTGGAGATTGGGTTCTCCCTAACAGCACTGATAGCGTGGTGTGGAAGATTATCTGTGCATGAGTCATCCTTTTCTGTATATGGACCCACTCCGAGGCTGGAGCTTCCTGATGGTGACTCGCCACACAGCTATTGACACTTTGATCCCATGCACAATCCAGAAATTCTTGTTCACATTACGTCTGTATTACTGCACTCTGAATACTTTCCACAGAATTTCTTTGGTTTTCTAAGAATTGCTGCATTTCCTGTGAAAGT
This sequence comes from Oplegnathus fasciatus, assembly GCA_003416845.1. Taxonomy (NCBI): domain Eukaryota; kingdom Metazoa; phylum Chordata; class Actinopteri; order Centrarchiformes; family Oplegnathidae; genus Oplegnathus; species Oplegnathus fasciatus. Next base: position 501,172 of record NTHP01000055.1, read on the forward strand.
GCACCACATTCACTGCTACTGTCTGTGGGAGACCTTAATCACTCTAGCATCAGAAAAAATATAGATTTTTATTAAGATACCATGAACAATACATTAAAATGCTTAAGGTTATAAAACCTCTTCCCATGTGAGAAAACATATCTGCAGTGTGGAGGTTTTTTAACTAAAAATCCAGAATGCAACTTGTGCCATATTTGGATATTAAGAAAGGTTTCAGTGCACACATGAATATAGCCTAAATGTTTAGTTTCATGATACGCCACTGACGATGGCATGAATTCCAAGTAAGCACTGGGATTGCTCTGCATCACCCGCTTCTCTTGAAATGTTTACTACTGAGATCCTTTCTGAGAATATGGTATCTATGTACATGTATTTTTTTCCTGTGCTTCCTCTGTATACTGTGACTGCAGCTGAGGCTGATGTCATGGCACTATTGTATCCTATCAGGCTCAGTTCGAGGACCCGGGCATGTCTTGCACCAGAAAGCTGCTATGAAGCTGGCCTCAGTTGGCCCTAATGGGGACAGCGAGCAGCAAGTGGAGCGAAGTGACATCATATTTCCCAAAGGGTCCCTGACAGTTGTTGTGTTTTAAGCGGATGTGTCCAGTCTGACTGGCTCTGAGTCATATCCCACCCCACACTCCCGGCTACAGGGTCACTGCACACATTGCTATCAGAGAAGTGGCTTGTATTTCAAGTCCATTAATACTTCACTGTAAATATGTGGAGCAGTAACTCAGACATAATGTACAGTGTTATAAACTGCATGTGTATAGTATCATTTTGGTAGATTTCTTGTAGCAGCAAAGCATTGTTAGATATCTCTAACAGCTTTAAAACAGCTTTGGCATGTCAGATGTTTTTGTGCTGCACCGCCATGTTCGCGTGCCACCCTAATTTTGTTGCACGAACAAAAGGCTGTCTTATTTGTCAGGTCATCAGAAGGCTTTGAGTGCTCATACTTGATCCCACGCAGAGGAAACGCAAAGTCTATTTTTGACTGAGCATGTGTGAGTAAATCACACTTCAATCTCTCCCTACCACATGAGACTGCCGTAGTCTGTCCAGACACTGTAGGCCTATTTTAGGGTTGCAGCACAAAATGGACCTGTCTGACGCTTCAGTGGTAGGCCATAGAATCTAAAATCTTGGTAAAACTTCACTTCCCTTCCAGCTTGTTCTAGCAAGGAGGGGCTTACCCAATCATACTTCCTCCACACTGGAGTGGTGTGACTCACTCAATGGCAAATCCAACCCCACTGTAATAATGACAGTTAAAATCCTACCCATAAACTGACCTGTTTCCAACTTTTGCTAGTTTTATAAAGAGCTGTTGCCTTTGTTCCAAAGCGAAGGTGACTCGCTTGTGCATTAAACCAGTTTCTCTGAACTGGGGTAGAATAATTACACAGCCTGTCCTGAGCCTGTATGCAGCAGGACAAGAACAGGAAATAACCAGCCAGGTCTAAACTGTTCCTCATCACATCCCAGTGGACGAAGCCGTGGCCAAGTCCTAGCACACGCAGACAAAGGTCAAGAAAAGTGTTCTGTTTTTCCCGTCGACCTTGCAGCGTGCGCGAACACGCTGAATGCTGAGTGTCCGTGTCAAGAGAAGTCGAGTTGTTTTTCCTGTGTTGTTGCTCGTAGGCCCGGTAGCTGTGTCATTCTGGCAGGGACTCGCAGCCCCTTGTGGGAAGTCCCAGAGGCTGCTGGTAAACTGTGTTTATGAATGGACTGTCACTGATTTAACACAGAAAGGTCCCACAGCTGCACAGTTTCCAGCACCATACTCCAGATATTAAAAAAAAATGTGAAAGGTCCTTGAACTTGAACTCAAGATTAGAAAAAAAGAGACAAAACAGAAAAAAAAAACTTTATACAAACAATTATGCAACAATGTGGTTGTAGTGATTGTAACAGTAAAAAATCATGTCAGGAAGGAAAGCTTGATTCCCTTGAANCCCCCCCCCCTTCTCTCTCCATTTGAGTCATCATACCAATGTCGATTAGTCATTTTGTCCACCTTCTCTGTATTGCAGGGCCTCAGCTTTGAGTACACCTAATCTCCACTTAGATAACAGATCAGTTTGTGCTATAGTTTGTGTCAGAGGCAGCTACAAATTGATTGCCACCTTGAAAACACTCGTTACTACCAGAATAGAATAAAATCCTCTATCAATAGGCCGATGTGGGTATATGAAAGCAAGCAAAGTCCCTTTAGTTTGCACTTAATGGTCTGAATTAGAACTTGGGATCTCTGTTGTGGCAAACCTCTGCTCTAAACTCAGAGTAATGTGGCAAATGGGCCTGTGGCGTCCAGGTGCCTTCCACAAAACACTGCTAATCACACTAGCTCGTTGTTGCTTCTTAACACAGCTTTATTCATCACTGCATATCTGTCATGGAGCTGAGATGGTAATGGTTTTCTAATTTCTTTTCTCTTAGGGAAGAAGAAGAACCCCGGGCTGAAGCTGGCCAAAGAAGTGTTTGCGCAGCCCACACCAGCAGCAGCAGCGTAAGGCTCCTTTTTACAATGGGGTAGTGACAGCAGCCATAGCATCCCAAGAGGGTCTCAAAAATTACAGCCAGAACACTAAAATGGCTGGGACAGTGCATTGCAGATCTATCTGTATCACAGTACATGTGGGCCAATAAGTAACGAGAAATTGCAGCACAGAAATGTGTTTGAGAAATTGTGTTTAAATGTCGCTCTCTCCCTGCAGGCCCCCTCGAGATCTCGACTCGAAAGCTTGTGTCACAATTGGAGATCAGGTAAAGTTGGCTCTGCGTTCCTCTGATAAATAGCTGTATTTTATTTATTTTTTTTTTCTGAGCTGAATCCAAACGTTAAAGTAACGTCTGCCTCCTCTGTCCAGAACTTTGTGGTGAAGGCCGATGACTTGGAGCAGATTGAAGAGCTGGGGAGGGGAGCGTACGGTGTGGTGGACAAGATGAAACATGTACCCAGTGGTGTTATCATGGCTGTCAAGGTAGGCTGGGAAGCTTCTACTCAGGTTACCTGATTTGGCGTCTCCGTAAATGCACCGTGCTTTTAAAATAGTGCCGTGACTCATAGATGTATTCAACATATGAGTTCAACTTGTGAACATTTGGACGAGATCTATCAGATCTATGACATGTTATAGGACACTACACACCGTTTGATTTAAGCTATATCTGCCCACTGATGACACTGGCAGCCCAATCTGTGACGTTTGTGTCCCCAGAGGATTCGTGCCACAGTCAACACCCTGGAGCAGAAGAGGCTCCTGATGGACCTGGACATTTCCATGAGGACAGTGGACTGCTTCTTCACTGTGACCTTCTACGGCGCCCTCTTCAGAGAGGTGAATAAAATGTGACCTTCATGACTGGCATGAACTCCTACCTATGTTGTGTTGAGCGTGTGATCATCTTGTTTCTTGTATTTGGGTGAATTTCAGGGGGATGTTTGGATCTGCATGGAGCTGATGGACACGTCTCTGGATAAGTTCTATAAGAAGGTTATTGAAAAAGGCAAAAACATCCCAGAGGACATCTTGGGCAAGATCACAGTAGCAGTACGTCCTGTTATATATAATTACTTTTATTCACTTTGGGTCTGAGAGCAAGATGAGAAGAACGACAATTTGTGGTTTTACGAGGGGTTAACATGCAGCAATTATTTCTTGGCGAACATCCAGGCACAGTGACTCTCTGTCTTGTCATCCCGGTAAGGTTGCCAGGCAACCAGCAATAAAGCCGGAAACGCTGTGGAGGACATGCTTTGACTTGACATTTTTACATTTCTGTTTTGTATGGATTGAACAAAAGAGAAACAACGCATTAATTAGTAAGCTTCAAAGGTGCTTCACATTGAAAAATCAGTCACCATTTTCTTTTTCCTCTTCTTGGAAAAGGCTTTGTGGGCTGAGGCTGTGTTCACTAGTTACTTAGATATGTGTTGCTTCATAAAATATGTGAGACTCCAGGGAAATGAATCACCAAACTCAACAATAAGCAGACTATAAAACAAATCATTCAATTTGTTGATACTTTCCACGTATTGTTTTATTCATGTGCATGTAAAACACTAATTGTAATCATGTCATCTACAGCTTCTCGGAATTTAACCTTTTCCTTTATTTTCTCTTTTCACGCCACAGATTGTCAAAGCATTAGAGCATCTGCACAGTAACCTGTCAGTGATACACAGAGGTAATCAGAAGATCACACCATCACTGTAGTTTCCAGTTTCCTGTTGATGTTTCTCAGTGCTGGTTTTGCTGTGTCCTCTCTCATCATTTTCCCAACAATGTCCCTCTCCAGATGTGAAGCCCTCCAATGTTCTGATCAACACTCAGGGCCAAGTGAAAATGTGCGACTTTGGCATCAGTGGCCACCTGGTGGACTCTGTGGCCAAAACAATGGATGCAGGCTGCAAGCCCTACATGGCGGTAAGTGGGGACTGGGGAAGAGAATCCTTCTACAGATCAGCTGATATGTCGGAAAGGATTTTGTAGAGATTTGCTGAAGGATTGCCTGTGTCAAAGTCTGAGGTCTAGTTGGAGTGAAACCGGAAATCCACAGGCCAGGAGCTCCATAACCATTTTACAATCTAGACCCCAGACTGATATTAACCCCTGAGCCTTCAAGCTTTCTGGAATGAAGGCTCACAAAACCAGTGCATTAAACCCGCTCGAAAAACACATTTTAGCTGACAGATTTATTACACTTATTGTTATCTTTACATTCCTTTTTAATTTTTCAGGGAGTTTAATTCATGTCTGATATTAAATTAGCTTTTAACAGTTTGTATTCATTATGATAATTCCCTCTTTTTTTCCATCTGTGAAAAAATTCAATAAAAAAACAACGTTTGTAAAGCAAACAATGTTTCCATAAAGCACATTATAATGATAGTTTATAATCATTAACATTTTTTTTTTAGATAGTGGCTGTACTTATCTGTTGCTGATACTTTCCATTTCAGCCCGAGCGGATCAACCCTGACCTCAACCAGAAAGGCTACAGTGTCAAGTCAGACATATGGAGTCTTGGTATCACGATGGTGAGTAGGGTTGGCTATCAAAATGTGTCTCTTTGATCTACTCACTGCTCAGTTAATGCCACTTGTGATACGTTTTAGGGAAGTTAGTAAATCACTGCAGAAATCCATGTTATTGGCAAACACTAAAATGTACATGTTAGTTTAGTCTTACTGGATGTAATCAATTTTTTTTTCACTATATTCCATTTGATTCTAACAGTTACTATATTACAATAGAATAATTAACTCTTATTTATATAGTGATTTTCTTGACAAGGTGTCTCAAGTGCGTCACAGTGAATAAAAACAGAAATATTACCCACTAGTGAAAGCTGATCTTCTTCCATTCTGTTTTCCTTGTTTCGTTTGACATTCATAAAGCTCCAGTAACATACGGCTCCCTGTCAGTCTGCCTTCCCAACAAAAGTATATTTTTGTCTGATGGTGCACTTAATTAAATATGATAATTACCACATTTACTAAACAATGTTAAAAGAGATCCCATTACAGGTAACTCATATTTCCAAACACAACCCAGTCTAAATGCTGAGTCATGGTGCCCTTTGGCAATTACCTCTGCCATGTTGATGCCAGATCATTAGTAGTCCATGCTGTCAGCAGTTATTATATAACATGGCTTACAGATTGACAAAAAATATATTCATTTATTTTACTTTATTTCTATTTGCTATCACATGAAGTAAGAATTTGACAGCAGGAGAAAGCTGCGAAAGCTCTGAATTATCCCAAAATTGTTGTCATGAAATACAAATAAGCATAAAATGTTCAATAGTACAAACTTATAGAACTTTTTTACAGAAGAGTAAATAATTGTGGAATAGTCTAAATGGTTTGAGTCGCAGTTGATGGTCAGTATTACTCACCTAGCATTTGCAAACATTGCACTGAGCCGTGACCGAAATCATAACATGCCGTCATGTGTGATCCTTGTTAAATCGGCCTTTTGCTGTCTCCTAGATCGAGCTGGCCATTTTGAAATTCCCCTACGACTCATGGGGCACCCCGTTCCAACAGCTCAAGCAGGTGGTGGACGAGCCGTCTCCACAGTTGCCCGCCGACCGCTTCTCCCCAGAGTTTGTAGACTTCATCTCCCAGTGGTGAGTCTCACACTCGATGTCAGATGTGTAGAGTTTCCTCAACGTTCTGCTGCTCATTCACCATGCTGTAAAACAAAAAAAAAACATGCCACTGAGGGCCAGCAGGGGTCAGTGTTTGCTCTGTGTTTACTGAGAGAGGTGGCATAAGTGACACAGTATGTGTGGAGCTCCAGTTTGACTTTAGCTGATGTTCACTTGACTATTTGTGTTTTATGTGAACTTATACATTACAAATACATTTAAATGTTGGTATTTGTTGCTTTTCTCACTTTTGCATTTATCTCTTTGTTTTTACAGCTTAAGAAAGAAGCCAAATGAGAGACCAGCTTATACAGAATTAATGGTTAGTAGTTTTTACTTTTATTTTCTCTTACCAAAGAACACCAACAGATATTAGTATGCATTATGCATGTTACATGACATTACATCCCTGCTGTGATGGTCAGCGTGCTCTTGTTTTTGCTTTTGTCCACAAGAGGCCAGGCTTACCCAATTAACCCACCAAGACTATGATGTGTGTATTTCACAATTAAATAACAACACGGGCATCATTTAGATAATTCTGTCATTCAAGAACATTTTTCTAACTATGTTTTTTCCTTCTTGTGATGCAGCAACATCCGTTTTTCACCCTGCATGACTCCAAAGAGACAGACGTGGCCAGTTTTGTCAAGGTCATCCTGGATGACTGATGGGCTCCCTCCGGGGCTTCGCCCCGTCAGGGTAGGCGGGACCTCTCAGCGAAACGAACCAATGGCCTACCTTTTTTAAAACTCACTGGAATGACAGACTCTCATGCACCCACACACAACAGGGGGGTGACCCAAAGACTGACAGCAGCCCAGCAGCACTGGAGTGGGAGAGTGGTGGTAATATGAACTTGTACGGTCAAAAACCAACTGGAGAGGTTTAATTCACTCCTCCACGCTTCCTGTGTGTGCAATTATTCAACATGGCAAATATGAACTGAACCCGATTTTGTTGTTTTTGTCTTGTTCTTTTGTTTTTGCCCCACTGCCCCCTTTTATCTCTCTCTTCAGAATGGACAGAGCCAGCCATTATTTCTTCGTGACACATATTGTATGAATACTTTGAATTTCATCTGCAAAACCAACAGTTAATGTGTATGTTGTTGTGTATTGAAAGCTATATTTGCATATGCGTTTGTATGTTTTCTCATTATACAGAGTTTTGATACTGTATATCGTCGACAAGTGTGAATTTTACCGGACTAGGGCCTTATTTGTCAGATGGCATCAGGTGAACAGTTTGCCCTGGTTATGCCCTGAGGTGACTGGTCGGCGCAGGGGCTGCAGTTGTCGCGGGCCGGGCCGTGGGAGGCTCCCGAGCTGAGACAAAACAGGCACGAAATGTCAAAGGTCGCATTCTGGATGGGAGGAGTTGCAAGTCATTCCTAGATCTCTTGGCGGCGAGAGGCAGGAATGTAAAGCGTCCAGTATCATCTGAACCGATATTGATCCGAGCTGAGGCCCTTCATGCAGTGACCCCTCCGTACTCTTCTTCTTTCTCGGGTATTAATGAGTTGGCTTCAGTGCTGCCGTTGTTACTACCTGGAAGTATTCAGGGGTTGCCTAATCAAGCTCACGGCTTTATCTCTTTCTGTGTGCCATTTTGCAAATCGTTCTCATGAATTACTGCATTAATTGTGTTTTTCTCTTTTTTTTGGACTCGTTCTGGCCTGCATTTTGATTTAATTTCGGCAGCATTCAAACTTATTTCTTCTCCCTCTGTCTGCCTTTCTCAATTCTGGAGTCAGCATAGTCTTTTCATATGAGGCACTTATGTTTATTTTTCCCCCCCCGAGACCTTATGCATTACACAGACAGTATGTTAGGGAAATAATTTATGTGTTGAAGATGTAAATACTATCTCCTTTTTTAATGTAACATAGCACTGTCCTAACCTGGCAGTGCTGATGAGTGGTAGAGTGGTTGGTATTAGTTAGTTTTAATGCAGTGTGACACGCGTACACAAACACTTGTACTCACAGGGCCAGCTGACTATCGTACACCTACTTTGGACTGATGTGCTGTCAGGCTCCACCGCTCAGGTTTCCGTGCTCTCCTTCATGCGGAGACGGCCCCATTTATTTTTCCCTAGGTCGTACTCTGCTTGAGTGCTGGACCGAGAGCCTCTTTTCAGTCCGTGGTGGGCAGCCGTTATCTCTTCTGTCTGACCATACTATGCAGAGCCCCTTCGCCTTGGACACGCAGTAAGAGGCCCTTGCCATGTGGCAGTTTCCCCACTCCAAGTGTTCAGAGACTGTGATGGTGATGATGATGATGATGATGGTGACGATAGCGATGATGACTGCCATGCCTCTGCTCATGGCTAGCACTCATCGCCTCTCTGGTTTACACTGTAGTGCAACCTTTATCAAAAGTCAGTGAGTTAGGAGTATTTATGATTGTGAATAATAAGGGAAAGCTAGCAACACCACAAAGAAGCTGCTGTTATTTTTTTTGTTTTTAGTTCTTTTTTTTTCTTTTTTTTTTAGCCGGCCTTCTTTGGATGGCCATTCCCTTGGTGTGTAAAAGTGAGTTTTTACGCCGATCACAATGAGAATGGAACACTTGCTCTACCTCTTACTCCTTCACTCTATTTGCCACCTGTTCATTGGGTGGGACTGACAAACTTGAACTATGGAAAGACAAAAAAATAAAGGCTTTATTGTTCAGTATGTCCGTTTATACCTTTCCTTTCATGAGTGCTGCAGGTTTAGCAATTAGAGAAGTAGTTCCTGTCCATGTGGGTAATGGAAAGATTACACCACTGTCCAAGTTTAAAGGATAAGGCTGGCACTGTTATATATTCTTCTTAATGTCATGAAAAGACCAAAACCAACAATGAATTGATTCATTAACGACTTCAAGAAGTAGTCTACGATTCTAATCCAAAACAGTTTTTGTCAAATTCAGTGATTGTCTCCTCATGGTCCGCTAGCTTTCCGTTCTGTGTGTGCGCTGAAAAAATAGTCCGGTGTTCATACACAGCCCTGGCTCTGTAAACGGGAAACATAAAGAGCAGCTCGGGTAGAGCCACCAACCCAGGTCGTCAAATACCGACGCTTTAGCCGCGTTTCCACTTACATGTACACGTATAATATGTCACAACTCGTGCTCGTACACAGGACAAACTAATGCTGTGAGTTATTTGCGCGAGTTTGAAGAAGCATGGCATATTTGTTTTGCTGTTGAGTTCAAATATCAACAAGCTTTCTCCAGTATCGTCGACTACACCTTCAAGTATTGCATGTATAGCTAAAGTGTGATAAAGCTTATTCCTCCATTGTTCCAAAAACTATTGAAAACACATCAAAGAGCCACATCATTGCACTGGCTGACATAATCTTTCGTTACCATTATTACGGGCACAGTAGTTTATTCTGTTTCAATCCCACATACGTCATCCTGCTGCTGAGTGTACCAAATTTACCAAATTTTGTCCCAATCCATACAGTAGATGCTGAGATATTTCAGTGGATAAGTGAAAACTTTGACCTGCTTTTGGCGTCAGAGGAAAAGTCAGAGGGTCACCAAAGTCGTTGAGATTCAGCCTCTGGGCACCATGAACATCTGTACCAAATTCCATGGCAATCCATCATGGATGGAGGAAAAGCCAGAGGATCACCAAAGTCATTTGGGGACATCATCTGGGGAGCATGAATGTCTGTACAAAATTTCATGGCAATCCATCAAAGTTGATTAGATATGGACCAAAGCGGTAGACCTGATCCACATTGCCATGACTAGAGCTACAGCACCAGTAGTCAGTTGGCATTGTGGCTCAGTGGAAGATTGTAGGTTCAAAATCTGGCTGGGCAAGACTGTTTACAGGTATTGCCTGTGTGAGGTTTTGTTATCTAGGAACAAAAATAACACTAATCTTATTTTAAGTAATTTGATCTTGTTTAAGTCTTCTTGTAGAAGGACATCCTGGCTTATTTTAAGAAATCTTATCAAGTGCCAAGCCAAATGTGCTTGTGTCAAGCAAAAAAAAAAGCTCATATCTAAAATGTTTTCACATAAATTTGATAGGGCATTTTTGCAGTGGTTCTATTTCTACATGCATCTTGCTGTATATGGTCAAATTGCATTTCAGGTCGCTCCTCAACCCACTTAATTCCTACTTCCATGTCACTAACAGTTCCACTTAAGACTCTTATTCCAGCAACCGCACACTCTAATCGAGATGAGAGATACTGGAGCTGACTGATCCAGCTGATAAAAGGAAGCCAAGTCTTTGGGTCTCTACCCGCAGCAGCAACTCGCTTACTTTTCTGCTCACACACCTGTCAGCAAGACAGTGTTTTTTATCCTCTGACATGTGCTACTGTAAAGAAGATATAATGTGATGAAAGTGTGATTGAAGCAAGAGATGGAAATGGTACACCCGGCCTCAGCGTATGAGCGCGGTAACTTCACCCCACTTGCTGGGTGGATACGTAGCCTTTACCCTCTGCAGTTATAAGCCTGAACTCGAGTAATCCCATCACTTGCAATTCTGTTCAAGACAATTTTCTGAAAATTACGTTAGTTTCTATTTGTGTAAACATCCTTATGTAAGCGACTAAGCGCACAGAAGTGAACGCGCACTTCTTGGCAACTCGTGATTCTTCAGGGATGTGTGATGAATAGAGAGAAGAATCTCATTTTGATGGCTCTTTCTGAGTGCTTTTTTGCTGTGAATGTTGACAACAGAGGTTAACAAAAGCTCACTTTGAGCAGGCTACTCTGCTTCGAGTGTCTGTCAAAGACCGATGACTTCATGCCAGGATGAGAAAACTCAATGCCAGTAGACTGCAGGCAGTGGTCCAGTGTTGTGCGGAGAGAGTGGTTCGCCAGCCAAATCAAAGACACTCTTTTTAGGAAAGAAGGCCTTTGATGAGGGCTTACATAATGCCGCTCAAAAGATCGTCGTGTGAGGGGAAAAATAGGCAACATCCAGTTCAATTACTGTCCCAACTCGATTCAATGTGGACTGTGATGCAGAAGTGAATCACAACATCTCTCGACTGCAAGTGGGCATTTTAGGAACTCAGCGGGGTAGAAGTGAAAGTGAGTGATTGGGTAATTGTGGCTTGTTTTGTACATGATAACAAATGAATGTTATAAATGCAAAACATTGTAAAAGTTGTGGAATTAATCCAAGTACTATACAAATTAGATTACTTTATACTTCCACTCCACTACAATTCAGAGGGACTTTTTACTGCACTTCAATTATCTGACAGCTATAGTTACTTTACACATTGGGATTTTACAAAAAAAAACATGTTGAGCTTCCAAAATATGACGCACCATTACAGATTAAACTACCAACAGTATGTAAAAGTAAAAAGTAGACCAGCTCCAGTAGTAAAATGCTACTTATAAATGCTACTAATAATCCAGTACTATATGATAAAATAATAGCAGGGGACATTTTTCTGCTATATAGTATATAGCATATAGTGGCAGAATATGTGCTACAGAGCAATGAGAACTGGTTTTCTCAACACTTCATCCTCCTATTCCTGAAACTAGGCACTTTTATTGTACTTTCTATATTAATACATTATTGAGGAAAGGTGTTATTTTAATGATTGATGTAACACTTGTGTATTCCATATTTCAACAGTAAAAAAAAAATAAATTCCACAAGTGAAATCCCAGCAGACAATCATTTACCCCAAGAGTGCAGTACAATACCAGCAGGACAGCTGCTTCTAGAGAGATGATACTATAGCTGCTTTATCACATACTTCTGACTTTTAGCAGCTCCCATGATTTAAGTAGCAAGTGAAGAAAGCCAGGGCTCTGTGATACTCAAAGTTTCTTCTTTCTGCTCAGCCTTTACTACTTTTTTTTTTTTCTCAGGCAGGTCTGATCTAACAAACAAGAGCAAGTGATTAAATTCGTGCCTATTTTTTGCTCAGTGAAGTTAAGTTTGGGAACCCTGTTTGCTGTTGCCCCGAGGGACATGCAGATGGACAGAGGAGTGCCAGACAAGACATGGTATGTATGTGCACTCCGTTTTAGAATTATTTCCTTAATCTTACGCCAGATCTCACGATCTCTTGACCTGCCTACGTCCTGGAGATGGAAATACAGTGGCAGTATTTGCACAACACCCAACTCATTAGAGTGCTACACACACACACACAATGTTCCATACAATCATCCCGCTGAGGACTGCGAAGTGCCAATTATAATGATTATGCATTGTGATTTTTAAATGGACAAATGGGAGTTGTGGGGGGGACTCGGGACATCATCCCTCATCAACCCTCCATGAATCTGTATCCCCTGCCCCTCTGTCTCTCTGTTCCTTGCCAAGGAAAATGTGGCCATCATCGTGCCCTTAGATGGCAGACCTACAAGCAGCAGATGACGTTGTATAAGTTGCTCTTCTACAGGCATGACACAGGGTGGCCTGTGGTGGAAAGTTAGAATGGGGTCCCTTTTCTGAGGAGGGTAAAAGAGCCTTTATGGAACCAGATCTTCTTAGGCCCTGGGCTGACACTGCGCAACCTTATGCAACGTGCCAGGCTCCTATTGCACCGTGAGTGTAGGTCTGAGAGGGGTGGAGGGACGGGGCAGTGAGTGTTGACATGGACTCGGACAGACAGGACTGGTTGAGTAGCCTTGAGTAGTCTCATTACAGTCGAAATTAGAGGGTGTCTGATCTCTACACATACACGCAAACATGCGCATATTGTATAACCTACACAGGAGAAAATGTTACGTCAGAACCCTTTACAGAGTCCGTTTATTTCTACAAATGGGAAAAGGATAATTAATGTGAGTTGCCATGAGATTAGGCCTACTTTGTCACACATACTACACCCCAAAATTAGTTTGCCTAACTAGTTTTGATTTTACTTTTGTCACTGGAGAGAGCATTATGATTTTGTTTTTCTAAACCAGATTCAAATTCACACAATTGGCAAAATGTTTGTTAGGGAATCTGGGAAAGTTTTGTTTCTATCGCAAGAAGTTTAATTCAATTCAGTTCAATTCAATTCAATTTTATTTATATAGCGCCCAATCACTAGAAGTTTAGAAGTTATGTTAGCACCACCATCTCATCATTTGATCAATTTTTGATTACTGCAATAGAGGAGGAGATCCTCTAGACTTTTTATGGAAAATTTGGCTGAAATTGATATAAAATTAAACTGAAAATAAAATATACACTTTTACCAAGTAGCACATAAACGTTTATCATTCCCTCTGTAATTTCGGTGATTGCTTGAAGGGTAGGGCTCAAATAAGCGCTGCAGCCAGTTAACATACAGTAATGAACAGCTTTGAGTATAAGCATATTTTAATGCACTGCTAGCGCTATAATGCTAACGCTAAACCTAAAGTGTACTTCTGCAATGTTGGACGTAAACTTCCTTACTTGCCTTCAGGGCAGTGCTGTGCTCTCTGGATTCAAAGGATTGGGCGACAAAGCAGACGCTAGTCCATGAATAAATCTCCTGCAGAAAAGAAAATGTCTCAGAGGGGACTCGCACAGGAAGAGGCAATTACATAATTACATTTTGGTGAGATCTTTGGGAATAAAAAAAAGGGCCAATGGCTTGGGAATGTCTGCTGCTGTATTTTTTTGAAGCTTCTCAGACTTCTTAACCCAGTTGGCAACGAGGATTCGATACAGGCGTCAGATACGAGGTCACAGCGCTGCATATCAAATATATGGCTAAAGCTGGATTAAGCATTGAACAGAAGAAGTAAAGGGATCATGCGTAGCACCTGCTTGAGACATATTTCTTAACCTTGGTAAACTTGAGCGGACAATGTGCTTCAAGCTGATATCCCCAAACTCCAACTGCCTTTTGTAAACAGAGTTCAAAGTAGTCTGAACTCGCTGGAAATACAGCACTCTAGTATTACAGCCTTACTATCCAATACAGCAGCTTAACTTGACTGGTTTGTGCCGAAACAATCCCTCTGTAGACGTTAGTTCTTCTCCCTTGTGCTGAAAGGTGATACCTGCACAGATTTGATAGTCGAGCCTGGATTAAACCAATGTTGTAATTGAACCCCCGAAGCACCGGCGGCGAGCATCCATCGCAAATCACAATGCCAACACAAAGCCTGAGAGGAGCCCCCGTGCTGTTTCACATGTGCAGACTGATGAAGAGTGTGTGTGTGAATAAGCAGACGTCACCATATTAAAGCAAACATTTGTGATCAGTACTCATGAAAAAAGCAGATGACAGCATATTTAATCAAACTAACAAATGTGAGAGATGTTCTGTGCACTCTTTCCCGGCACACATGCAACTCTGTTGAAAGGACGGGCTTTCTACAATCTGTTTGGTTTATTGTGCCAGTTTATGGCTTCAGTAACTTCACCAACTCCCAAGATCCAAAACAGGTCAGCGAGTGGCACTGCTTAGCATTTAAAACCCTCCTGACTTTAGTTATGTTTAGTCAAGTGATCAAGTGATGACTCCTCCTTAGGAAATACACATACTTAAGCCACCATATACAGTGTGAAACATTAATAGAGACCATAAATAGATATCAGTAATAGCCAGTATGATTGCTGCTATACAGTTTCAACATTCAGAAGATACTGCAGGGCGAACAAGGAGGGTGTGTGTTGTTTACCGCATGATTCGGAACATTCGAACTATTTTAAAACACGGGACAGCCAAAGAAGGTGAAATGTAATATCTCCACATTCGCTGCTGGAGAAGAAGTGCTGTGGGTTGATGTCAACGAGTGGAGCAGCTGCAGCGAGGCAAGGCACCCTCTCCTGTCAAACCACAGCTGAAGGCAGAGCCCCCGCCATCCAAATCTGGTCAAATAATTGTCATCGATGAATATTTACTCAGTTAGTTTGTTGCTCACACACTAGAATTTGCTTTACACCTTTTTGTTTTTTTTCACGCCTCAGGGTTTAGTTTTCAGCCAGATCTAAAGAAGGAGTAAAGGATTTTTTTTTTTGACCTCACATCTCCCATTTGCCTGATTACATAAACGTGTTTCCGTGTTTCCATTGATGACCTCCAGCATTACTGACAAGCATCTATTGATCTACCAGCTTTGTTGTGGTAGGCAGCCCAGCAAATGAGCAGAGAGACCGCTAACACCACTCAGACTACTACTCCAACTACTATAATATTGTCGAACAACACCAATGAATGCGCAAGAGTTTTTGGAGCCTGCGGCAAGACTGGCAACTTTTTTAGTTTTTGGCTTTAGGGACGAGAATGTCTGCCCGTCGGCCTGTCCACCAGTTTACTTCAGACTGAAATATCCCAACAACTGAAATTTAGTACATACATGTCCACCTCAGGATGAATTTTAATGACTTTGTGATCACATGACTACTACCAAAGTTTAAATTTGTCCAGTACTTTGGTTTATGATCAAATATCATACAGTACCTGACGTTCCCATCGGCCTCAGCTGTACTTTGTGTTTAAAGCTAGCAAATATTAGCACGCCAACATGCTAAACTAAAATGGTGCTCATAAACAATATACGTGACAAACATTAACATGCCAACATTGTCAAGTGTCAACTTTTTTTTTAGGGCTAGCAAATGTTGCAAAATAATGACCATGGCTAAAACTAAAACATCAACATGCTAGCATTGTTAGCAGTTAGCATTTAGCTCAAAGCAACAAAAAACAATCAACCAGACTAATGTGGGTATCAAAACATACAGGTGCTCAGATTTCTGTAAATGGGTTTCAGCCACAGGTTATACTGTGATGGATCTGCTCTAATTGCCTGCAGATGGCTAACGTCATATTCAAACGAAAGGATCCTTCTCCAGGACAGATTACATTAAGTATAAAGAGTATTTCCTCAGCCACTTTACACCTGTTACCGTTGACACTGGAGTGAGGTCAGCAAATGAGTGTTTTCTTTGTTGCCATCACATGGCTCCTGGTTTCTCATGGTGGGGAGTGAAGTTGGCAGCAGGGGACAGGAGAGGCGAAGAGCGGTGCCCCCCTAACCCGGGCTGTTTTCCTGAAGGAGAGCCGATGCGTTCAGAGCCCAGCTGGTCTAATGGAAACATGCTCGTCCCCAGTGAGAGTGAGTGTAGAGAGATGCTTCTCATCAAGGCTGCCTCGCTGCAAGTCTGTGCCTGTTAATGCAAAACAACCAGGACTAAAAAAGAACCACGCCGCTGAGACTTCATTTTATATATAAACCTCTTCTGGTCTTCTGAATGTCATGAAGCCTGATCTGATCGTGAGGCTGTGGATTAGGTCTTTTTATACAGCCGCTCTTGCCATACCTTTGCATCATACTGTAGCAAGAGATGCTGAAAACATGGAGCCAGTTTCTGTTTTTAAGCTTTTGGACACGTTTAAATCGACCAAGTGAGATACAGACATCAGCACTAGAGAGAGGAAGAACCAGAAAATAAGTGTGTCTAAGGCGGACTATAGTGTGTCGCAGTGACGGGGGCAGGTGTACAGTATGTTGAGGATTAAGTTCCACGCTGGAAAAGGGGAAGATCTTTCTTTCCAATCATATGATTCACTTGCAGGAACAAAGCCAGCCAGCCAGCCGGCCCTGCTCCCGAGGCCTTACAACATCCACTGGGGAGTAATTAGTGTCCATATCCCCATTCATTTTTTTATTTTTTATTATTAGCGACGGAAAGTAATCGTCCCTCATGAATGGGATGATGTATTGTTCCTGAAATAGACTTGGCAAAGCGTTTGACTGTTGTTGTCCAGATTATTTCCAAGTCTGCCAATATTTAAATGACACAAATAATCCTGGCTTCTGGGAAAGGGATGATGTCGTATGTGCTGTGTCTCCTTTTCAAAGTAATCTTTCAAGTTGGCAAAACAGTGCGGGGCATCACATGCACATGCACACAGAGCCACAGCATGGCCAGAGCATGGTTTAGACTGAAATTCCGTCCTGACGCTTCCTTTTTTTTTCTCGCCGTCGCTCGTGTAGTTCTTCCTGTCTTGATATCAGCAGCTTGACTTTTAATCACCAGGTCCTCGCGCTGCTCGTCTGTGCTGCTCGTAAGTGACGAGGAAAGTCAAGAGATCAGAACACAACATTGATTACCTGAGCCCACAGGTGTAACGCTGAGCCCTCTCTCTCTGGCGCGAGGACGTCCTTAAGTGGCGTGCCGATCCTCTCCTGTTACCTTGTTCCTCTCAGTGGACATGGAAAACTTGCCCTGTTTTCAGTGCTCCACCAGAGTAGAGATGGCTTCCATTACACTTGTGGTTCTTGTACATCGGATTAATTAGACCACACTGGAGAACCGGCCCTTTCTTTGGCACCATGCCAGGAGAGATACTGTATGTGTTTGCTGTTCCAGAAGTGCACAAACATGTGTCAGTGTTGTATATTACACTTTATTTAGGGGCAGATTTAGTTGTATATTGCAGAGCCATTAGATTGCTTTTAAGCTGATAAGGCTGATGATAATAATGTTGTGGGACATGAACCCGTGTGTTTGGTTTTGATCATTTCCCATGCAAGAAAATTGCCCATCATGTCAACCTTTGCCCGCTCTCTCTCTCTCTCTCTCTCTCTCTCTCTCTCTCTCTCTCTCTCTCTCTTCCCTCTGAGGAGTTTCTAATCAGAAGTCACATGTCATCTCCTGCAGAGCTTCTGCTGCATTGTTTTCCCTATGACAGACCTGCTTAAACCAAGCATAAGCCACCTCTGTAATCTCAGGACAGGCGGGACAGGAAAGAAAATTGTGTTGTGACGTAAGGAATAATCTTCTTGTTGGGAGAAATTGCATTCTGAGCAGAATGAAGAAATCACATGTTATTTTTAGAATGGAGTAGCTGTTGCTTATTAACAGCTAAGATGTCATTTAATAGAAAAATGCGGTCCGTTTTTTTAAATGAAAACTCTCCGTCCTTGTCAGCTTCCCATTTATGGAGTTTTGAAGGTCATATATACAGCACAGGGTGTGATGTTCACTGCACCACACCAGGGACATCATGGACCCCATCCCTGCCTGTACATTTTGGGTCTCAGATAGCTTGACACCACGGGAAACTCAGCATCAGCATCCCGCAGCCGGATAGCAGAAAGGCCACAGTCGCAGTAAACATCCACCCGTGAGGTCTGAAGCCGAGGAGATAATCTCACCTAGAAAAGAGAGAAGATGATATCGACCATCTGCTTCGTCTGGAGGGGATTTGATTGGCTTGCCACAGCAGAGCAGAGCAGTGGGGATGATTAGGCCTCCCTGGTGTCCCATTCCACTGGGTGCTCGGCTCAATGTCACCACTGATTGGATCCTCTAATCTTGTTCTGCGTGAATTAAATCTAAAGTGGGGGGGAGGATGATCACATTCACTTTGCCTTGTGCCCCGATTCTCTGTGCGTGAGTGTGTGTGTGTTGCTGTAACTAACTTCCTCTCTCCCATGATTAACAGATACAGTATGAGACGGCTATCCTGGCTCTGGACAGGTATCTGTATCTTTGACACCAATTCTGCCTGATGTTAACAGCCGTCCAGGGTGATCTAAATTGCAAGTGCAGCTCCAAACATAAACCAGGTGGTGAAGGCAACATTTTCTCTGTGGTAACAATATACATTAAACTCCATGGTGATAAATAAGTAATTTTGACAATGAAAAATTAAGCAAATGAATTCATCAAGGAAGCATGAGTGCATAAATTGACCCCGAGGACCCTGAATAAAGATCAAGTTAGATATGAGTTAATGTCAGTTTTTGTGTCGAGCAGTAACCTGTATGTTTACCAAGAAAATAAATATAGCAATTTAAGGTTAACTCTAAACAAATGCAAAATGAATGTTAATGGCAGCCGATGTTCAAGTGGAGGCTGTGCAGGTAGTTCTTTATAGGGGTACACCAGTGATTTAGCATTGCACTTCCAAAAAGTTGGTGGACTTAACAAGGTTACAGCCATGCTAGCAGCTCTGTGAGGCTACTTCGGCACAGCGGTGCTTTGAGCTAAATGCTAACATCAGCATGCTAACTTGCTCACAATGTAAATGCTAGCATGTTGGTGTTTGCCATGTTCACCTATTTAGTTTAGTGTGTTAGCATGCTAACATTTGCTAAGTAGCGCTAAACATATAGTATAGCTGAGGCTGATTGGAATGTCTTATGGGAATTGTTTTGCAGGTATTTGGTTATAAACCAAAGTATTAGACAAATTTTGACCCGATGATGGCGCTCGATGAAAGAGTTAAAATGAATTGGTAAAATAACTTTGGTGACCCTTTGAGGGGGACATGAATGTGTGTACAAAATTTCATGACAATCTATCCAAGTTGTTGAGACATGTCACAAAAAATGTGAACATCATGGTGGCGCTAAAGGAAAGTCTGGGAATCACCAAAGTAATTAGGATTCATCCTCTTGGGACCATGAATGTCATGGCATTTCACAGCAATCCATCCAATAGTTGTTGAGATATTTTAAGACCAAAGTGGTGGACCGATCAACTGACTGAAAGATCAACATTGCTATCCCTAGAGCTACCACTATGGCTAAAAAGAATAGAATAGTACTTGAGTTATAATATATTGCTAGAACCCTTTTCCTCATAGACTTCAGCACTAAAATATGCAAACCAAATTACCCACCATTATGTCACAGGCGGTATAATGTTTACCATGTTCCATTTTAACATTAATACATCTTATGAAGCTAATGGGAATGTCATTTTGCAAGTATTTGGTCACAAACCAAAATGTTGGACAGAAAGAAATTTTGAAATGATGATGGTGCTAGATGAAAAGTGACGGGATCAGTGTTATTACAATTCATCCTCTGGGGACCATGAATGTCGGTATAAAATTTCATAGCAATCCATCCAACAGTTGTGGAGATATTTCAGTCTGGACGACGAAGACCTAAACAAAGGATGGTCAAAATTGAAACAGTGGAGGCCGAGATATTCTGATTCTTGGGTCAAGCTCCAACCACCGGATCCAACACTTCCAATAACTTTCTAATGCAGGCTTTCTGGCTGTGAAAATAAGTCTGGAGCCCAAGCTGAGGTAACCCTGATGCCATTATCAGGGTTTTCAGAGACGTTTATATTTTATATTATGCATGATTCATTACAAATAAATAGAAGAAAAGTCACAGTTACAGTTGAAGGGAATAACAGACATATTAAGGAGTAGAGAGGCTGTGCATTTCCCAATATGAGCACTAAAAATAATCAAACATGTCAGACCATCATCCTCTTCTTCTATCTTTGGACACTGAACAAACAACAAGAGTTTGATTCCAAGTTTCTTTCTCTCTGTCCCTGTCTATCCTCAAGAGGGATCCACACTGGAGCTGATGTAGCTGGTTGCCCAGATATCGTTATAGTAACCCCTGGCTGTAGGCCTTTCTTGGCTCTTTTAGATGCGGAAGCTGCGTCGTCCTGAGGGGGCTGATGTGCCACGCGTTCAGAGGAAAGACGTCAGCTCTCATTCACAAAAACAGGTTTACAACATCGAGTGAGCAGTTTGGTTCTTTGAACATGACGCCAGCAGTAGAGCAGGTTGCAGAAACAGGCTTGTGGTCAAAGTGAATCCCCAGGGGAAGGCTGGGACTACGTGGGTAGGAAGAATGAATGACTATCTCTCCTCCCACCTAATAATTATCACATCAGTGCCCAAACCCAGGTGTGAATGTGTGTAACTGTATGAATGTGAAGCATGGAGAAGAGCATGTCTACTCAAGTTGACCTTGCCTGAACTTTTAAACAAGGTAATCTGTGGGGTAAATAAGAATATATTCTTTGATTATTACGTATGGCTGTTTGGCAGACATCAACAGACATAAATAAGCATTGCACTGTCCTGGACTTACAGTGGCAGTTGGTGGTCCTCAGTGTATGAACATAGTGGCTGGCTGGCAAGACCAGTTTGGTGGTAACCTTTATCACTGAAGGGCTGGACACAGTTCAGAGGTATCCATCACTCCTCAGCTGTCCTCATAAACAAGCCCCTCTCAAGTATCCCCCGTCCTTTAAATTCTCCATCCTTGAAATCGCCCGTGGTTTTTATATTCTTATTTTATTTCATTGTTACTTTCCAGGCTTCACTCACCGAGTTTAAGAGTTTGTTATTTTGAGGGGAAAGACTCTGGCAGGATAACCACAGACAGAACAAGAATAACATAACAGATCTCAGAAAGAAATGGAAGAGTAAAAGAGAAAGGTTTAAGATGAAAGAGACAGAAAAAAGTCATCCATAGTTGCACTGTGTTTCTGCTCCTCCTAACTGCTTTCTGAAGGTGGGTCCACATCGCACAGCAGGGCTTGTTATGACGGAACCAGGAGGTTAGGGAGGCTTTGTGTTTACTGTTGCGGCTCACTCGCGGATTCACCTCCATTATAGGCAACAAAGTGCCACACCGCGCAGAGCCAAGTCCTCTTGGTGCTATTGGTCAAGAGCCAACAATGAGCATAAAGCAGGTATCGCTTTTGTTTCCTGGCTGTGGATGCATTCGTCAAGGTCAGAGGAGCCCGAGCCAGAAGAATAAAGGTCAGCGGCACGAATAGACGGCCAGTTACTGACGGACAATGTGCAGAGAACATCTCAGACAATGACACAAACATAGATATATTTGCATGAAAGGGGAAAGTAAAGTAAAGCAGCGCACAGATAGACAAACACACACCATTGCATGTAAGCTGCTATGTGCCAAATGCCTTTTTTTTTTGTTTCTGCTTGTGTGGCCAGACACACCCACTGCGAATGAATATACATATTGTCTTTCAGCAGGCCCGGGGAATGGAAAAAGCCTGAATCTCGTCCAACATATTGTACCTGCTGGATTCTCCTATTGCTCCCCTGAGTGTCATGAGACACTCAGCTGTCGAAGATAGAGCCAAAATAAGTGTCAGCAGGTGTGTGTGTGAGAGAGTGAGTGTTTGTGCGGATGTGTAAGGTTATTATAGTTCACAAATCTGAAACTATAATTAAATGTGAGCATGACAAAAACACGCTAAAATCTGTTTGGGGATAAAAAAATGTTACTTTAGTTTTGCTGTCAAATATAAAAGTATTAAAACATAAGTGACAGATAAAATGAACAAAAACTACAAAATTAAAACTGGTAAACCCCACATGACACTAAAAAGAGTTGGAATACCCCGGTATGATGAGTGGAGACAGATCACTGCAGGGGTTTCACTGTTCACTAGCCAGGAATCCCCTTCACTCACACACACTAACACACACACACACACAGCAGCAGAAGGTTCTGGCAAGTGTGTCAGCTGTTGGCTGCTGGGTGAAACACATTTATCTGTGATCTGACACCCCGGGCCTGTTTGGAGTTAACTGTAAACCTTAATGACCAAAATGTCTGAGTGTATTCTAATATCTCAAGACACTCAAATCAGCCATCAGCTCATTTTAATTTGATAATTTAATTTGAATGTATCAGTTGCACAGAATTCTGTTGGTTTACAACAAAACGTAGTTGATTATTTTCAAGGCTTTTACATGCGAGAAAAAAAAACATCTTTTATTTGCAGAAACTCATCAAAAATGCACATGAGGTATTTGAATATTCCCTGACCACATTAACTACTTTATACTTCACCTTTGCAGTGTGCTTGCATCCACTGTTTGGAGCATGTTGACTGACACACAGCTGCTGAACTCAGACTGCATTTCTTTGCTAACTGGGTTAGCATTTCTGCACCAGTTGTGTCACACAGGTAGGGCGGCAACACGATCTCACTCGAAGATGCAGTTTAAAGACGGCCAGTATGAGCGTTTTGCCCCCTGTGCCACGGGTCCTCGTCAGTCAACCCACTGCCATCATTGATTGACTAGCTGGCTGCATGAGACAGCAGGTCTCCGCTGCACCGTCAGACCCACCAGAGGCCTTACGCAATTGCCATGTCATCAGAATTATATAATTACCTTATTTAATCCCATTGCACTCGAAGAAGACGCGTCATGGTGATTTTTTTTTCATTCCATGCCAGTTTAAGGGCAAGGCTTTAAAGAAGGCTACAGATGACAAGGCTAAAGTTCAATAAAAGTTACTATTGTGGCATTCCCAGTCTGAGTGACCTGACTGTATCAGATCACAGGCTTCAGCGGGCCGTTAATTACGACCTCGTCATGAAGAGAACATGTTGCATGAGTTATACGCTTGTCAAAACCAAGGTCAAAGCTCCATTCAAGCACATCCCTCAAATCTGTATCGGCTTTCATCCTCTGAGAAAAGTTTGCAGTCTGCAGGTTCTGTCCCACTTCCAGACTTGTTGAGGCAATAAGTCATTGTGACCGAATGGTTACAATTTGTGAACGTCACCGCTACTACAGCTTTACTTTACTGTCAAGATTATCGCGCTGCTTTCTTGGAAGTGGCACAAAATGGAGTAGCTGAGTGCAACAGAGACGTCACATCTGTCAGATGGCTGGAAACAAAGTCTGTGACGATGGGATGAACCTGCGTATGCTTCAGCTCAGTCATGAAGTTTGATTGCCTCTTTTCGTGTCTGGCAACGCAGAGAGAGCATAGTCATCACTGAACACTTCCCTGTAATCTTTTCCCAAGATCTGCAGGGACAAATCGCACATATGATGTCTTCCAAGTCCAGCTGCCTTTGACTTACTTCCACTTGATATCTCATGACTGAGACCTCCATAGACGGATCTTACACTCTTTTATCTGACACATATTATTTTCTGGCTGCATGGACTGTCTCAGAAGACACATACAGGCCAAAAACAAGGGATTTAAACGAGTCCAACAGTCCATCCAGACTTGCCTGTAACAACCCATGTCAGGCCATCTCAGTGAAATGAGACACGCATGTTTCTTTCTTGGAATTCGACACTCTTTCTTCATAATCAAAAAGAAACTTTTTTTTTCCCTTTTTCAATCTGATTTACAGTAACAGTATGACCTCTGCGGCACACACAAGACAGGAATTTAGGCCAAACACATACAGTTACAGCTATTTATAAAGTGACAGGCTGTGGATGTGCCCCACATAAGATCAGATAATTTCTCTGATATAATACCCTTTCTAAATATGTTAAGGAAAGACTTTGTCCAGACTATACACGCTTCCTCCTGAGTGATAAATATGCCCCGCGATTTTAACACTCTCTAAAATTATGTGTATAAACTGTCTCTAAGTGACAGTCACTGAGACAAACCAGGGATGTTTCTGAGCTTTTACAAGGAGTAACAAGAGGACGAATGTTACATTTCCGCTGGTCATATCTTTATGTTTTATCAGTTCATGCTGAGGTCTGGAGCATGGGATGTGTCTCCTCGCCTATAGCTGTTTTTCCATCCCGTAACCGTTACCTTATTTAACATTGAACAGATAAATCAAATACTATGTGACATGTGTTGCTTTACTCTGCTGATGAACTGTTTATGTTTATATTCACCCAATCACCCTAATCTGAAGGTCAAGCTGATCAGCCTATTGTTAACAAGTCAGTTCAGGGGAATCCACCAGAGAGACGTCATCAGCATCATCGACAGGATCTCTCTGGCCAACGATGGCTGTCAATTTCTTTCAAACAGTGCACCCAGCACGGACTGAGTAGCCACCATGCCGTTCAGTTGAATAACGTGGTTGTCAGGATTCAGGACTTTAGCTGTGACACTGTTGAAGTCGAGAGGATATTTTTGAAAGGAAGCTTTTGAAAGAAGCTAAATGATCCAATTTTTTTCATATAACAAACCTCACTGCAGGACCCAGACTCGTCTGAAAGCAGAAACACTTCATCGGCTTTTGCAATTAAGGCAATGAGAGACGGACTCAGTGTGAATTAATTGAAATTCCTTTTCTAAAAGGAAAAAGGGACAGTCCCCATTTTCACTCCAAGCCGGAGCTTTGTGGCAGTTTCATTGGCTAATGTGGAAAAAGGCCCGAGGCAGCACCCACTTCCTATGTAGAACCGAATCACATCGGCTCACTGCCTCCCTGCGGACGTGTCTGATCAATAGATCCCCGACTACGTCTCATGCTGGCAGAATGCAGCTGTGGATGGAAACTAACACAATTTTCCCACAGATGTGTCATACTGCAAACCCACTTTCATCTCTGATACGACCATATTGATCACATGTATTGCTCAACAGTGTTTTATGCATATTTATGCTGGATTAGGGGAGCTCGTGGGTGATTGCACATTGCTGGCTGCATCCTCTCTGGAGTATTGGTGTGTTATGCAATCTGTGTGTCTGTGTGGTCTTATAGACAGATAATCTTTAACTGACTTATCATTTCTATTGAGAATCTCTGAAAAAAGTTTTTAAAAAAGGCCCAAAATTTGGATTAATAAACAGCCGATCACACTTTTGTTCATTCAAACTTTGTGGCTTTGAGAAATATGAATTCTAGTATTTCTTCCTGCTAATTCTACGTGTTAACACCATTCCTCAAGACACTCCTTAGTGCAGAATACACTTATTTTCCACAGTTTTCTGACAGAGATTGGGAAAAAGAGAGATGAGACGTTCTTTCCATCGCTGTCCCTGAAAATGACTTCCAGCGAAGCTGACTGATATAACGCGAGGTCTCTCTGGGCTTTCACAGAACTGGAGTGAATCAGTTTGGATGAATTATAGTAAATGATGGTGTGAGCTGTGACAGATAGCAGCCTGGAATTTGGGCCACCGCTCCAAATTAGGAGCAGCATGTGTGTCCACAGCTAAAACAGTCGAGCAGGTCTCGGCTCACCAGCTCCAGATGTCACACATTCTGGGTCAGAATGCAAATCCTTGGAAAATTCTTGCACAGTGGTCTGCAGATGCATTGCTTAGCTCATGTAAACATAGGATGGCTAATTGTTAATCAGTTCAAAGGTCACACACACACACAGTATCACCCGTTGAAACTGATTTGTTGTTTACAATCAATGCGTCAATTTCATAATGATTTTTTTATGTTTTTATTGAAAAAAGAACATAAACAGTTTTCAACAACTGCAATAACAATATACAGTATTTGCCTTATAATTTACAAAAGATAAAAAAAATCTGTACAGTCTCTGGTTTGTGCAGGAAGGTGGGAAGACCCTGGTAGAAAAATAAAGACCTAAGACAGGAAAAGTGTCAATGTGAGAAGAGATCAAATGTTTTAATAGATTTCCAGAGAAGCGGTACAGTGTTCTGGCTTCCACTGGCAGTTATCCAAGCATGAATGTGTCACAATAACACCTAGAGTAGTAGCTCAATCTTGTGCAAGACTGAAGTCGAGCGTGCTACATCTGTTCAGGATTTGTGTAACCAAAATATTAATCAGCAGACCTGACCTTTATTAAGACAAAACAAGGGCCCATTCAGAAACGACAAAAATAACTTCACAAGACCCGCAGTGGTGAAGTGTGAGGGGTGAACTCGGACGTGTCCAAATTCTGCACGTCTGCCACGCCAAGAACACTGATGTTAATATAAAGCAGACTATGTCGAAATCAACTCAAATAATTAAATGTTTCAACAGCCAACCGCTGTTAGATGAGGAAAAGTTCGGGTTTAAAAATCAACGTCAACTAACAGCTGAGTTACGGTTGTCTTTTATATTTATGTACACATTTGGCTTTGGGTAATAAAACAGTTTCTGCTGTTATGCGGGGGGGGGAGTGCACTAAAGCTTTGGAAAACACACTGACAGAATCATGCTGGTCTACATCTAGAAATAACATTATAGGCTGCATCTGCAATCTTCAAAATGGATACTTCAGAAGACAAATAATACATTTTGGCTCCTAGATTTCTCTCTAAACATACAATATGTAACTTAGCAGCACTTATCATCAACATTCATAACCTCGGCTCAGGGTTGAGCTTCCTGTCGCATTCGACCACCGACCTGTATTGCACATTAGAACATGAAGACCTGCAAGGAGTGGCAGTATATTGCGCAGTGAATCACCTCTTAATGCGTCTTCTTCCAGTGACATCTAATGCAGTGCGTGCTCTATCGAAAGCCTCCACCAGGACTGAGACTTTTGTTAAGGCACACACTGCAAAAGATGCTATACTTAGACAAGATGATAGGTTGAGGAACATAGTGTGCTTGTGCTCGTAATGCGCACATGACTTTCTCTTTCCTGCTTCACGCCATGAGCGCAACACCAAGCCCACCACAATGAAGAAGACTGTAAATATACTTTGCTAAGAGACCAGCTCATTAACAAACAGTAGCCTTTGTGCCGTTGTGTATTAACAGGTCAAAATGTTTTTAGTAGCCTTTAAAACAAGATTCTTGAACTAAAAAATATAAATTTAGGTTGGCATTTGAAAACAAATCTCAAAGTTTCAGGTTCAGATCTTTTTTCGTTAATCTTTTTAATTGTAATTAGATATATTTAATTATTTCAGCCAGTCACAACCAGGCCACAGAAAAGACCTATTATACGCAGGATGCTCAATGCAAAATGGGCAAACTGGGAATATGCACTTGAATAAATTAGAAACAGCATTTTTCTAGCAAATGTAGTCATTGTTTGAACCAAATTTACTATTCTACTAGAATATTTTAAGAAGGGCAGACTGCACAGTGTGTAAGTTGAGGAATCTAACCCGTTTTATCCCTCTAGCGCCATGCAATCAGTTAATTTGTCACCACTTTCACCATAAACAGTGTGTCCGGATTTCCCTTGTGCGCGAGCTTCTGCATAGAGAACTTCATACTCAGATCACAGTCTTTTACAAACTGTCATGCATTATAAACAACAGCGATCAGGACCAAATTCAAGCTAGTTGTAACATACCCCATGGTAGTATTTGACCCTTCTTTATCTCTGCGGTCATATTTCTGATTCTGCTGTCAAAGGCCTTGATTCTAAAGGCAAAGAGTCCAGATTGCATTCAGAGTCTGACACCACATCTGTGTTCGTGTCTTCAAGTGCACAGACCTCAACACCCCTCATCTCCCTGTTTTCCTCCTCCTCAAACTCCTCCTCCATCTCGACTTTTTCAAGAGCCACCTCGTTCTCGTAACAAAAGGAGTTCCTCGAGCTGGAGGCCTCGGACTTCTTCTCGGCGAGCTCCCTGGCGCTACAGTCGGGTGTGCTGGGCACCTCGTACGTGTTGTCAAAGCGAGAGTAGTCCACCTTGTAGTAGTTCTTTTCCTCAAAGAGCACCGGCTCGAAGCGGTGGCCCCAGAGGATCTCGCTGGCCACGTAGGAGCTCCGACACTGAGTGGTCATGGCTGTAGCCTCGACCATGCCCTCCAGAATCACTACGATCTCAAATTCTGACGTCTCCAACTCCTGTTTGCTCATCTCATAGAACGGGCTGTCCTCATCAATCTCATGCACAATGGTGATTGGAGACACCAGGAAGATTCTGTCAATGCCACTATCGAAGCCTACATCAATGTCTACCTGATCCAGAGGGATGAACTCTCCCTCTGCGGTGGTACGGGACTTGAGTAGCTGGGCCCTGACGTGAGCCTCAACCAGGTGACTCTTCCTCAGGTTCCCCACACGCCACATCAGGCAAAGTTTACCGTCCCTCATGGCCACTGTGGCATAATGGCTGAACACCAGGGTCTCATTCCTCTTTTTGGGCTTGGCCATCTTGGCCATGACAGCACCGATGATGAAAGCATCGATGATGCAGCCCACAATGCTTTGAAAGACGACCATAAAGACGGCAACGGGGCACTCCTCTGTCACATAGCGATAACCATAGCCAATAGTGGTTTGGGTCTCCACTGAGAACAAGAAGGCAGCGGTGAAGCTGTCCACATTGGAAACACACATCTGCGTCTCATTCTCTAAGTCCCCGTAAGAGAGGGCCACTACCCAGAAGACTAAGCCAAAAAACAACCACGAAAGCAGGAAAGAAAGGCAGAATATGAGCAGCATCCAGCGCCAGCGGATGTCCACGCAGGTGGTGAAGATATCTGCCAGGTACCGCTGGCCTTTCTCACTCATATTGATAAACTGCACATTGCAGTGGCCATCTTTCCTGACGAAGCGGCTCTGATGTTGGTGCTCTGTGTGCACCTTGTTGACATTGCCGTTACCGTAGCCATTCGGGACGGCAATGGTGGCCAGCTTCATGCCATCTTCCTCAGAGGACACAATGCTGTAACGGTGGCTTCGCACACTCCCCATTACTTCCGCCTGGGAGGGCTGGGCCGATTCTGCTTTGGAAAACAGTCTAAGTTTTTGGTAGAAGCGTTGGAGAAACAGTTTTGAATGATCCCGGGGACAAACTCAAGCAGAAAATGTGGAGGACAGGACTAGATCCTGCAGGGAACAGGGGTGGCCGGGCCTGTGCTTCCGCAGGCGTGTTGTGCACCTTTGGCGAGGGCAGATCACTCCTCTCTGACAGCTGCTTTGGACCTCATCAGTGAAGTGGGCTGTGGAAATTACAGACAGAGAGAAAAACAGTTTTAAAGTAATTGGCAGGAACCAGAGCAAAGATCAGTGTGTGTGGGTGTGTGGTTACCTGCTGTCTAAATAATGCATTGTACACTCAAGGATAGCAGTACTTTTCTTGCATACACAGACAATATACAAACAGTGCAGTGCAGCCAGAAAGCACACGGAATGCACTGTGCATGCATTATCAGTAGTAGATTAAAAATAGTCAAGCACTTAGATAGCTGACAAAGCGGGGAAGGATGTTTACCCTGATTAATGTAAGTATTAATTAGGCAGGTCAGTCCATGGGGAGCTGAGTCAAATTACAGATCTAGTTCATGTGAATCCAGCGAGCCACTGGAACAAAGATACAAGTAACAGCTCTGTGCAGATGTGTCTCTAAAGATATGCATAAAGTTAATGTTGCATGCATTGGAAAACTTGCTAATTATTACATTTCATGCTATCTAATCTCAGTTATTCAGTGCACAGTTTTGATAACACATGTGCATGCCCACTGCCAAAACTAATTCCCAACTACAGTTTGCACCGCTACATCATGTACCATGATTTAATTAACCTCGCAGCTTTTCAGAGAGGACGAGCCTCTTTCTCTGAAAGCAACAGTAACCTTGCGTCATATGTAATAGAGCAACAAGGACAGCTAAATTAGAAAAGCTATTGACTTGGTGTGTGTGGCCTGAAAGGTCCATTAAAATGCAGCACCACAGGCTACAAAAGGCCATGGTCAGCCAGACATGCTCTGCTAGTGCCAAAATAACTCCCCACCTCCACTTCTGACTCTCATCTGAGGGTCACTATTGTGTCAAAGAGAAACGATCCAAAAAGAGGTATTAAGAATAGTCTAGGGGCCATTTTCAGTAAATATTCTGAATAAACTTTCTTTGATTTAGTTTTGAAAACACAACGCAGATGTCAAAAAAGGAAGCTCTCTGTTGAGACGGGTCATTTTTGTTCCATCATCTAATTCTGTGCGTATTAAACTGTTCTGAAAGTGATCAAAAGTCACGGACGTGGTCCTAAATCCCCCTGCATTGTCTTTGTTTTTCTCAGCTAATGATGTCACTGCTGGGTCGACTAGAAATAGCAACCTGTCACGCATGCTATTGGGAAAATGGGGCTCCATTCATTCACAGCTCAAAGCGTGCCAAAGAATTTTTTTAAATGGATTTCAGTTTGATTTTTGATTTCAGTGATTTTATGACATTGAAGATGCTGTGTCCATCTCTTAATTGCTATTTTTTTAATTGTTAAACTGCAACATTCACAAATGACTTATTCTTAGTGAGAAAGACTTGCCAAAGGAAACTTAGACCATGTCAACTTCCTTATTACAAGCACAATACCCAGTTTACCTCATGCACATGCTGGTCATTCAGTCACCTATTTATACTGTTGAGTATTTTGGCTGCACAGAAGCCTAAAATGCACATAGTTCAGACAACATGACTGGAGAGAAGTAAAGATCAAGAGGATACTTCTATGCTTTTATCTAAAGCAGCCTACAGTTAACAGTGCATGCATTTTTAACATTTAACGAATCAAATCTCTAACTTTTACGGTGTTCATGCACTGACACGGAGCACATCTCTCTTCCTCTCATTGCAACTGTCACAGTGTATTGGGTTCTTTCTCGCTGAGCTTTCATCTGCTCGCTATATCACATCCCTTGTTACCGCAGGTTGGTACATGGTGACAGACCAAGGCTTCCAGAGGCTGCACAACCTGTGGTTGTTTGTTTTGCATGTGTTCTCAATTAGAGCCAACAGCTGAGGCAGATGGAAACTGGTTACATAAAGCTGCTCTATTTATTATTACACAAATCAATAACTATGGCCAATCATTCAGCACATGGTACCTTTTGTTATAAGCTTTTGCAACACTTGTTATTTTATAATAGAGGCATATTCATATTTTTGCAGTCATTTCACTTTGTTTGCATTCATTTAATCTATTCATATTTTCTCATTTTTACTCTACAGGGTCAGTATCGCCCATGCACAGGCACCATGAGCAAAAGAGTTCAGTTCAAATCAAGGACAGAGGCAATGCAATCATCCAGTCTACATCCTGCAATATCCAATGACAGATGCACGAAAAAAACAACGTATAATAATAATAATAATAATAACAAGAAGAAGAAGAAGAATAGAACGGGATACTAAGGATTGTGATGTTTAAAGCTACATTATAACACATGAACAGCTTTTCTAGAATTGAAATTAATTTCTTATTACAGGACCGCAGTTTTAGCATTTTGCAGTGAGATGATACATCAGTTATGGCAGTGTGTAGCTATATTTCCCACTCCACATCACTCTCACAATTAGAGATAAATCTGTCCCGCTTATTGCACCTACCTGTTGGTCCTCGCAGCGCAAA
Source organism: Oplegnathus fasciatus (assembly GCA_003416845.1). Classification (NCBI taxonomy): domain Eukaryota; kingdom Metazoa; phylum Chordata; class Actinopteri; order Centrarchiformes; family Oplegnathidae; genus Oplegnathus; species Oplegnathus fasciatus. The sequence continues at coordinate 533,033 of NTHP01000055.1, forward strand.
TCTGCCGTGCTCTTGCTGTAATAAGTCCCATATGTGCCAGATATGCACACTGCGTCCCTTTTATTCCTGCTGCTCTTTTATTGTGTTCACGTAGTTTCCCGCCCGGCGCTGCAAATTCTGCCATTACCCTCTCCAGCAGCGCTGAAGAAGATGTTTGTCGTAGCAAAGACAGACTTTAAAAACACGTGTGCCTTTCCCCGCCCCTGTCGCTGCGGCGGCCAATAGAGAGCTGCAGCGCCTGTTTGAGGGTCCGAGCCCACATGGAGGGTTTGTGTTATCTGTCCGAGTGAAGTCGAGCCCCCTTTTTCTCAAAAGGGACGCTGGAAACTGGACGTTCATAATGGAAATCGTCAGTTTGAGTGCAAAACATCTCCAGAGTCGCAACAAAACAGCATGTGATTTGTGAAATTAGCCAAACTACTGAAATTAATTAGAATTTATATGTCACGAGACTAAGCGTTTGTCATTTTCTCTCTAAGAATCAAGCACATATACCACATATAGTAGGTAGTGTGGAGCAGGACATGTGTGACTTTCCAAAATAATCACCACTGCTGGAGTGATATTGAGTTTACTCAGTGAACACAAGGTGGCGGTGTGGAGCTACAAAGAGGATAAACCCACACAAGTACTGGCATCACATAAAGTGATTATTAGTGGCTGAAGAGGTACTCAGATCTTTTACCTTAGTAAAAGTAGCAATACCACAGTGAAGAAATACTCTTGCTCTCAAAATTTGACTTCAGTAAAAGCACAGAAGTACCGATATAAAAATATACTTAAAGTACAAAAATTAAAAGTACTCATTTTGCAGAATGGTCCATTTCAGAATAATGTATACAATATTATTGGATTACAATTATTAATGCATTAATACATTGTATGCACATGACTTTAATGTTGCAGCTGGTAGAGGTAGGGCTTGTGTTTTTTACTGGGTAGCTAGTGAATTTCACCAAGGGATCAATAAAGTCCTATCTTATCCCATAATAATACTTACTTAATACGAATTTGTTGATTACATTTTGTGTTATTAATCTGAATCTGCAAGATAACTAGTAACTAAAGCTGTCAGACAAATGTAGTGGAGAAAAAAGTACAATATTCCTGTCTGAAATGTAGTAGAGTATCATAAAGCAGCAGAAAATGGAAATACTCTAGTCAAGTACAAGTACCTAAAAATTTTACTTAAGTGCAGTATTTGAGTAAATGAGTAAATGTACTTACTTACTTTCCAACACTGATTATTACTATAATTCATATTTTCAGAGTTTTACAAGGACAATGCGATTTTTATTTTATTTTCATTTGTGGTAATAGGTTTTATTCATCTAAAGCATAAAAACAGCTTAGAAACACTGTATATAAAGTCACATATAAATATATTTACAAGACGTCACATCTTATCACACTGTCACAGCCTTAAAAATCATTATGGGATGAGTCCACTCTATATTATAACGTGTATTTTTCTGGTTGCTACAAACTGGTTTGCTGCATCACCTCTTCAGTGATGTCAGGATTCACCCGCATGTGTCCGTTTCTCATGACCGACGTAAAGAGAGGACTGTGGGACTGACTGCCCTCTACAGGACGTCTCCCCCTGTCAAACTCCTCTGCGCTGAGCAGGGGCACCGGCACCCACGTGGTCTCATTGAACAGGGCGTAGTCCACCTTGTAGTGCTTCTTGCCCAGTTTCAGCATGTCCTGGAAGCGTTGACCCCAGCGGATGTCTGCTGGTGTGTAGGTGGTTCGTGTCTGGTGGAGCATGCCTGTTGAGTCGCCGGTGTAGGTGAAAGACACCACCAGCTCAAAGTCGTCCTCCAGCAGGTCGTCAGGGCCCAGGCTGTAGAGGGGACTGCCAGGCTCCAGCTTGTGAATAATGGTGGCTGGTGTGGCAAGGACAATGTCTCGATTCTGGATCTCCAGGTCCTGGTATGACATCACAACAGACCCCAGTGGCTGTTTCACAGAGCGGACTAACAGAGCCCTGGCGACACCATCCAGGATGTGATTACCTCTGAAGTCCCCAAGTCGCCATGACAGACACAGAACCCCGTCTCGCAGGCTGACCACTGCACAGCGGCTAAAACCCACCGTCTGAGCTCTCTTTCGAGCAGATGCCATTTTAGCAACAACAATGCCAATGACAATGGTGTCAAGGAGGCAGCTAAATACACTTTGAACTGTCACCACAATAATGGCCACAATACAGTTCTCAGTCATCCCCCTGAAGCCATAGCCAATAGTTGCCTGGGTCTCCATTGAGAACAGAAAGGCACCAGTAAAGCCACGCAAGTTGTCCACGCAGGGTTCGTTATCTATGTTGTCAATGTCTCCGTGCATATGTGCGATGAGCCAATAGCAGAGGCTGAAAAAGAGCCAAGAGAGGATGTAAGAGAGGGAGAACATGAGGAACATCACCCTCCAGCGGATCTCCACAAGAGTGGTGAAGATGTCCATCAGGTATGGGCTCCAGTCTCCGGGGGCCTTCTGGAAAACCACAGGGAACCTGCCATCTTTCTGCATGTAGCGTAGCCGCCTGCGCTCATTTGGCTTGCCCAGTGTGTGGACTGTAGTATAGTTGGTATCAATGATGACCTGCTCGCCCCTTTCTGTGCTCATGATGACCAGGGCTACCTTTCAGTCTCCTGCGGAAAGACAGAGACGAGATGGAAAATGCATGTTAGGATGTCGTATTACAGTGGACTCATGGGCAGGAGGGACGGAGTTTTACTCATTACATGTGACTGCAATGTAAAAGGCTCTCAGACTTATTTGTGAAGCTGAACCTTTCATGTTTGAGCAAGCAGCCTAGGTCACTCCGAGCCTCGGGCTATCAGCTGCAAATGACTTGAGCAGTGCCTGGCTCTGGGTGTGAAAAATGTTCTTCAAGAGCACGAGTTTCTCACTGGTTGATTATTTACCAGAAGTTCCATTACAGCCTGGACACTGTCCAAGTCAGTTGTGCTGAAAGCTCCCTATAAACAGTTCACGTCACTTTTTAATGTTTTAATATGCAGTTTTTGACAGGAAGAAACCTCTTACTACACCTTAAGTGATATTGTACAGTAAGAGGGCTCAGAACAAAACCAGTTGCAAAGGGAAACATTTTTCATTTAGCTTGTTTTGTGGAAAAATCCTCTGAATAAGAGCTTTTAAACAGTTTGACATTCAGCGTGGAAGTATTTGAGCTAATGCATAAATTACAGTTAAGAATCATGAACAGGAAACTGAAACACATATTGTAATTGATTTCATATTTCAAAACACAACAAACTGAGCATGTGCGATGTCAATACAATATATGAAAACTTTACTTTTAATGTTTTAATATGTAGTTTTTGTACATGAAGCAACTTCTTACAATACCTTAAATGATATTGTACAGTGAGAGGGCTCAGAACAAACCCAGTACCAAAACCATGTTTATCATATTCATATAAACTACAAGCAGTTGCACTCTTAGGTGACTGATTCAAATTTGTATAAGCTTGGTATATTGCTATGGTTAGTTTAGTTTGTTAGTTTGTTACTGCATTTTCTTGTTGTTGTTGTTTCTATGTATCTATTCTCGCATTTTAATGCATTTTAGGCAAATTGTTTCTCTGGTTTGTCAGTGCACCCTGGTTTGGTGAGTGTCGACGAGCACAAGGAATTGTACAACTGTTGTACAATGTACATTAGCGTGTCAGTTTTTACACATATTGATTCCTCATCTATAGCCAGAAGTGAATTGCTGCCCGTGCCTAGAGTACCAGCCAGCTAAAAGCGCTGTAATCTGTGTGACCTGTTGAAGCAATTAATGTATCTGACAAGCGTTTGGCCTGTTACTGTATGTTGGTTGTGTATTGTTGCCAATTCAGTCGTCTAAAGCCTGTGTGTTTCTTTCTCCTTTTAGTCCTTGTTTTAGACATAGCATTGTGCAGGACAGGTTTGATGGCTGCCTAAGGGGGTCTCCCTCCTCTCTGCATGCCCTGAGTGTGTCATCTACTGTGTTTTGTACTGTCTACCTTAATATTTAGTTTGTCACATGATGCTGCACTGAACTTTAGTGAGCTTTTTCCCAAATTTGTCCCCATGTTTCAGAATGCCTCAACTTAATACATTTTATATGTTAAACTGAATAATCTTAATACTCATTTTATTCTCTGGAGCCATTAACCTTAAAAGAGCCTCTCTACCCTTCTGTTCCTTTTG
>NTHP01000055.1:549431-600005 GCA_003416845.1 Oplegnathus fasciatus
GCCCTCTTTAGGATTCCCGTGGCAGTATTCCAAGAATTGAATCCATGGAATAAGGTGCTTATAATATATTACGTCCACACAAATACAAATACATTAAATGCAAGCAAAAGATAAATGAAATGACGTATTGGACACAGAATCTTCTAAACACTTCTGTTCCTTTGTTGCCACCTTGTGGCTGAATCATTGACTGCAGATAGTCTGGTGACCTACTGCACTCCTTCACCCTCACTTTATTGGTTTCTACACATTTACATGGGCCTGATGAAATTTTAACCTGCAGCTTGAGTTGCATATTCCACAACTCTGTTTATGTCCACCATTAAAACAAAGCTGCTGAAGGGCCGCTAATGAGAAGTGAATATATACTTTATAGAATTCAATGGGTGTGTTTCAGGTAATTTGCAGTTCATTTATAGTGGAATTTTGACACTTTTAATATCCTATGAAAGTCCTAGAACACCCCTTTGTTATACTATTCTTATTTACAGTTCAATAAACAGCATGTTTAGATAACATGATCACAGGATTAGTATAGTTTCTCAATTAAGGTGTTTGCAATGAGACATTTGTAAGATTGACATTTCCAGTCACAAATGATGGTTGTAAGTTTATTGTTTTCTTCTTTTTTTTTTGCAAATCACGACAGAGAAGTTCTAAGTAAATTACCTTTTTTTTGTATAAAATCACACCCAAGTTAGTCAATGTCATGTATAACAAAATTTGTTTTTTAACAAAATAAAGTTTGATTAAAACAACATACATAAAGCTGTAGTAAAATATCCACAATCCAGGTTTAAATAGTAGGCACAACATGGTAACAACTGTCATATATATATATATATATATATATATTATTCCCAAATGCCCATTTCACAACAATATACAGTAAATTCAGATGCTGCCTGCAATGCTGAGCGGTCACAAAAGTGGCTCAAACTCAAGCTCCATGTGAAACACATTCAAGTTTTGTTTTTTGTTTTTTTTTGTTTTTAACAACAAAACCACCCTGAATTTAGGGCACTGTCTTGATTCAAATCCCATCAGGAATCAGGCATTGTACCTTCTTAACTCCTGGTTAAGATAAATGAAAGCCTATGAGGGACATTTCACAATTACCTTACATCAGTGAAAATATAACTCTCCCTGCGCTCTGCACCAATGCAATTGCCTGCACTGTCAAAACAACTGTAAGAAATGTATTCTCAAAACTATATTGTATTTTATTTGAATTAATAGAAAAGTTAGAATTCATCGGTCAATGAATTCAGAGTAAACACCACATACAAAATCAGTTTTAGCAAAAATTTGATTGAAATTACAAAAAACCCTCAGAGAAAGACCGGCCATTTTCAACAGGAATCAAGTAAATATGATGTGTCCATCCAGCGTTGTGCTCCATCACACCACAGTCCTCTTCAACTTCAAGGTTCCTCTGTTTTCTTCATTGCCTTTAGTGAAAAACATGAAAATGGAAAACTTGATGCATCATGTCATTAGGACAGACATGTAAAGAGGGATGTATGATTACTTTTCACATACCTGTTTAAAAATCTGGACGCCAAGATAGTTCTGTGCCATGTTTCTCAGGTTGGACTTTCCACCCACCTTGCATCTGACATAACCATACAGGTTGGCCCATTGTAAAACCAAGCCCATGATAACTACAGCCTGTGGGGCGCAAATCACAAACAGGAGGCAACAATTAGCAGCTAATTAGGCAGAGAATTAAACTGACGTTAACTTTCAAAAACACTGCACTGACCAGCCATTTAATCTTGAAAGAGAAGATGGTGCTGAACACAAAAATGACCCAGAAGATGGGGCACACGATGAGTCCGAGCCAGAAGATCCGTGACTCGGCACTGGACGCCATGTTCAGACTGTGTGTCTGTAAAGAAAAGTAAACAAGATTTCATTTCATGCTATTCTGTAATAATCCAAGAAAAAAACTGTTGCAGTCTTTGGAAATTCACATCCAATGTCCCCATTGCGCCGTATGATATTTCTAAGAGAGGACAATGCGGCTGTTCTGTGATACACTATCTTCAATTGTCCAATAAGGTCATGCAGCTACATTACACTGTAAAAAAGGCAGAGCAAATGTTACATGGCACTTAAAAAATCGCTGCAAGGCATTCTTAGTTGTGAAATTGTAGATGTGTCACATTTTCTGGAATGCAGTCGGCTCGGTGTTACTTTGAACGTCCATGAATTTACTGAGGAGGAGAAGGTCACGTTTGATTGTAAAAAGGAAACTTGATGAGGCTCAGACAGGATGTGTTACTTTATCTTGTTTATCAAAATGTGCCTCTTCAATGTGAGAAATTGGCTTCGTTAAGACAAGTTGGTTTTTTTTGTTTTTTTTAGCTGTATATAAGAGCAAAAAGAGCCAACACCAGCCAGGCATTTTAGGATGCACCTAACGAGCTTCTGCTTACCTTCCTTGACTCAAATACCCAGTGGCTCTTTCCATCGTCATCCACTTGGTTCCACCACCGAAGGCCCACCAACAATCTGCCAGACACATTCTCGGAAAAGAAAAGGGAATAAATGTGTAAATGAAAGCTTTGATTTGACTCTATCATAACACAACATGCACGTAACCACACTCCAAATATTCACAAAACAAAAACAAACCCAAAGACGCAGGACAGTTGGTTTAACTATAACCTGACCGGCTCACCTTCACAGTCCAGAAGTCGCATGACAGCAGGAGGATGATGGTGACCATACAGCCGATGAAACGAGTGCTGAAGATATCACACAGTAAGTAGACCAAGATGGCACTTGTTCGGAAGAAGAGATGGAAGAATGAAGCCAGCGGATGTCTGAAACACAGATCGTCCTTTTATTCTTTAGAGTTAAAACAAAACATTTGGTTAGAATAGAGGACAGCTACATAGAACCAGTGGTGGAGGAAGTATTCAGATCCTTTACTTCAGTAAAAGTACTAATACCACACTGTCCAAATACTCGGTAACAACTAAAAGTCAGGCATGGAAAATGTTGCTTAAAAGTATAAAGTATAATCAGGAAAATGTATTCTGTGACTATTTATTACTCATAAAAGCAGAATTTTACTGTTGTAGTTAGTTGAGGTGGAGCTCATTTTGAACTATTTTGTACAGGACTGGAACTAATGATTATTTTCTCCATTCATCGGTGTACTGTTTGGTTTATAATATAAAATAGTGAGAAATGCCGCCACAATTACCCAGAAACCAAAGTAACACCTTCACAATGCTTGTTCTGTTCAACCAACAGTACAAAATTTTAAATTATTATGAATAAATCAACTAATTGATTAATTGACTAGACGTTTCAGCTGTATTTGTGTAAAAAATATCAATATCACTTAATATCTTCATATGTTTTGTATGCAAACATCACAGTTAGTAACTTTCAGATAATTGCAGTTCAGTCTGAATTGTAGTGGAGTAAAAGTAGAAAGTGGCATGAAAAGAAAACACAAAGTACATCAAATTTGTACTCAAGTGCAGTACTTGAGTAAATGTACTTAGTTACATTCTACTACTGTCTAGGTAACTCATCTCACCTAATTTTGGACTTTCTCTGCCTGATGTAGTCCTCATCTTCTCCGAAAAGAGGAGCGTCTCGTGAGTCCTGAAAACATAAAAACCATTAGCAGGTTCACGCTAACGCCGCGCGCACAGACCGAGACAAATATCAGTTTCCACGGCTTAGTTTATCTTTTCAATCTGAAAAGTCACGAATGTTAAAGTCTAAAATATCCACTCAGACGAGTTACGCTATGCTCAAAAACTAATACTGTTTCTAAGTAATCATAAAAGCAGATTTCGGATCGATCACCTGTCTCTGCATTTTCACCGTGGATGTACACTTCGGGATGTATTTCCTGGTGACGTGTTGTAAACAAGAAAGTGTGCTAAGGACCCCGACGAAGTGTGGCTTTAATTGTGCCTGACTCAAAGGTAAGCATACCATATCCAGCCCGAGTAAATAGTATTTTATGTCGCCTGCGATTGTTCCAGTTTGGATAAAAGCTTTTATTTCAAGCTTGTAAGGCTTTGTGAAAGTATTTCTGTAGTTAATTGACTCTTTGCAAAGGTTTTGCCTCACAAAGTCCGAAAAAAGGTAATTAGGGCTGTTGCAACTAATAATTAGCCTATTTTCATTATAGATTAAGCTACTGATTCTTTTCTCGATTCAGTTAATTAATAATTTGATCTAAAGAATGTCTGAAATTTGTAAATAAATAAATGGATACAGAAAAACAGCAAAATTGAGAGGCTGTAACTAAAAATAATGTTTTGTGTTTTTGCTTGAAAATGACTTGTTTATCAAAATGTCGATTCATTTTCTATCTTTAACTAATCAATCAATGGACTAATTGCTTGAGGTCTAATAAACATCTGTTTTAAAGTAGATTCTAGCTTTCAAAGTAGGCTATTTGCAATGTAAGTTTTGCATTATGTTTGCATTGCAACTACTATAGCTGCGTCTACTACAAGTAATAATAATAATAATAATAATAATAACTGGTGACACAATGAATCATTCTCTTTTACTCAGCTTATTGCATTGCTTGCCTTTATTTTGTGCATACAGAGGCCGAAGCATAACACGAGTCGTGCAAGATTAGCTTCACAATTAATTACTTTTTAACTTCTGAAAATAACATTTGGAATACATTTACATTGTCACATATACAGGCTATAATGAGAAACAGCGAGGTGATGATATTTGTCAGTCAACATTTACGTCACAGCTTAATAGAGAAATATCAAAGCATCATCAAAACAAACTACAATTTATACAAAACAGCTTTATGATGTCAAAACTGTTGGCTGTACACATTGCTATGAGGTCAGAAAAACCTCAAACAGGCTGGCGACTGAATGCATGCGGTAGAAGATGCCAAACGGAAGTCCGACATTCACAATAGCAGCCCACATGTTGAATTTGTAGAATTCAGTTTCAGTGTCGTGGTCAAACTGTGGACGGGCGCCGAACGCCGGCATGATCCACAGCTGTAATGAAAAGAAACAAGAGAACAGGTTGAGTATTTGTTGAAGTTTAAAACAGCGAATTTGAGGGCGTGAGGAAGAATGGTACTCACTATGATGTTGCCCAGCAGCAGAAACGCACAGACCTCCTTCAACACCCGTCTCTTCCACAGCAGTTTGGGTCTGTGCTCCACCGTGTGGCTGTGCAGGCCGTGTGCTGTGAGCACCGGGCTGGGCTTTGTGTCCATGTCTGATCCTTCAAGGCCGCTCAGATCTTTGCTCGGCTGCAGCACGTATGGATTTGCAACCACCGTGATCGGGTGCACCTCGTGGAAGGGCTCCCGATGTAGCCCCTCGATGATGAAAAAGTTCTGCAGGCCGAGTTGGATCACCATCAGGATGGCCCAGGCCAGGTTGAGCCTGTTCAGGTAGCCTTTGGCTCCGGTTGCGACCATGGCTACAATAGTGAAATAGCTGATGATGAACTGCCCCAGCGAGGCTCCCACCAGCAGCCCCACATCCAGGCTGCGTGTGGGGTTTTTCTCCGCTACGTGCTCCCTGTGGTCCACCTTGTAGATGGCACAGCCGATCACAGTGGAGACAGACATCAGGGTCACTATCACTATATTCATGACAAAGTGGATCATCACTGCTTTGTCTTTCTTGTCATCATCACTATCGCCTTTTTTCATTTCCATCTCATACACGATGAAGGTTGCCAGGCCTGCCACCACTAGGAGAACTCCTGCCACGGGACCGAGAAATACATCCTTCAGGCGGAATTTGATGTGGTGGTGGCTGTGTTCGTCCACTATTCTACCAACATTTTTCCACAAGACATAGGCCATGGCAGAGGCAAAGAGACTGTACTCGATGTTGAAGGGGTACAAGTAGTAGTAGGCCTCCTTGAAGATGCTGCATGAAGTGTGGCTGCACTTGCACGTATCGTCTCCATAACCCGCTGTAAGACATGACAGTGCACAGGCGGAGACAAGTGTTATGTTGTGGTGTCTTATTGATTGCTATATCTTCTTTGATTGCTTTGTCTGCTTTAATTACCTTTATTGATGTACAGGCTTCGTCCGGAGTGTTTAGTGGTGTTGCTCGGATAGTCGGGGACTGTTGTTTGGTGGAGGGACTCCTCGGTGACCGCAGTCATCCACACAACTAGATTTGTGGAGAGGGTAAGCATCAGCCCACAGCTAGGAGCAAAAAGAAATAAGGAACAGATACAAAAAACTTAATGATTTGCCTTACCAGTCTCATAATGTCAGATTTTAATGTCATACTCAATATGGATGCAACATTTAAAATCAGAATGCACCAATAGTCTTTTAATTTAATTTGGCTGTCAAACAAAAACTGGTTTATTGCAGTTTAGAGCTAAAACAATTAGTCGATCAATTGATTATTCACTTGGCAGAAAAATAACTGGAAATATTTTTGATAATCGATCAATAGTTTAAGTCATTTGGACAAAGAAATGACTGTTTCCAGCTTTTAATATATGAAAAAGAGTGAATATTTGCTGGTTTTCTTAGTCCTCCACGATAGAAATAATAAAAATAACTTTACTCAACTTGGGCTCTGGGAAATTATGTTTCTTCCCCAACATTTTATCAACCAAGCGATTAATCAACCAATCAAGAAAAAAATCTGCAGAATAATCAGTAATGGAAATAATCATTCATTGCAGCCCTATTACAGTTTACAACAATAAAACTAATATAAAAATTGTACTTTTTCGAGGTGAAGAGAAAGACCAGATTTTGGCAGTGAAACAACATCAATACTGTGGCAGCAGCAATTTCCATATAACAATACTCTCAATTCTCCTGGCTACTCTCAAATTCCCAGGCAACAAACGTTAAAGGAGTAGGGTTCATTTTTACGTACCACAATAGAGACCCTCAGGGATAGCATGTTAACAAAGACAGTGAGGGATGAGAAAAAAAGAAAGAGGAAATCCACGAATCACCTACCGTGTAATGTTCCTTTGTAGCTGTACGCAGTCCTTGGCGTGGATCCACAAAAAGTACGTCTGCAAATTGATTGCACCGTTATATTAATATTTTGCAACAGTAAAAAATAAAGTACATTTTGTTTTCTTTGTAATTGGCATGTTTACCTGCACAAGTATGAAAACAAGTTGAACCACAGGGAATGCAACCTTAACAGCAGAATCGCAGTGGAGGTAGCCCACATAGCTGGCTATCTTGAAAATGTCCATGATGATACTGAGGAGTCCAAATAGCACAAGTCCTCCTGAAGGAGCAAGAACATGCAGAACATCATATAAGTATTCAAAATTGCTTTGTAAGTAGGAAAAAACTTCATTCTAAAGCAGATCCAGCATTAACTCACCTCTGAGCCATATAGGTCCAGCATGGCCATCCTTGTAAACAATAGCGTTTTCTTTCCTGGCCGTGTAGATGGCATAATACAACATCCAGATGGAGGTAAGGAGGAGGAGGATGATGAGGAAAACCTGCAGGTCAGGGGAGCTGATTTTTACATTGTTGTAGGCGCTGCCGCTGACCAAGGCACAGCCCAGGATCAAGATGTTTACACAAATGATCCCAGACAGCATCCATCCCCAGTTTCGACCCTGCTCCCTCGCGACTCCACCGGAAGGGAAGTTCAGGTCGGGCTCACACGTGCTCCCCGCTTGACCCGGTGCATTGTTGTTGTTGGACAGGTGGGCCTCCTCCGTCTCCCTGTCTTTGGCCGTCATCCTGCATGGTTCACAGGGATTGCCATCGGTTAAACAGTTGCACGGATAGCCAGTGTTCAAACACATGGTTCCTCTCTCTAAGATCTATTCACAAATGAGCTGTTTGCTGCATCTGGTCCCATATGAGGCATTACAGGTTTAACAGCTACACCCACTCACCGGTTCCCTTTAAAGACAGATCCCGCCCAAGTGAAACCTTTCCATGGTCAGAAAATCAGCATAATTGTCACCCTGTTGGTGGTAATAGGATTTAATTTCCTCCTCTTTTGGCTCTAGTTTTTGGCAAGCAATGCATGTAAACAGTGCTGTATTGAGTGTGAATCCACATATGTGTTTACATGGATTAGCAGTGCTATTATCTTGAGGGAAGCCATCTACACTAGCCCTCTCCCTGTCTGATAAAATCAGGAATAACATCAGGACAGGTGAAACAGCCATATAAGTAGGTAAAAAGTAAAAAGTAAGTAAAAATAGCTCCAGTCAAACCAAAATCGAGCTCTTATGATAATTGGACAAAGTAGTGACCTTCTAGAAATGAAGAAAAAGGTTTCAGGATACTTGTAAGCCTACCTGATGCAGTGTAATCCTGAAAAGCAGTCTGAGCCGTCATGGCTTTTATATACGCCTTCAGAAATGCGGTGGTTTACTGTACAAAGAGTCATAAATGTCAATAAATCTGTTATGAACAACACCATATTATTACCAAACACAGCGTGTTTTGCACAAAATATTCATGTAAAGTTCAAAAGATGTTTCCAGGAAAAACCTTTTCTCACGAAATCCAAAATACAAGAAACCGGTTCCTTTTCTGATAAACAGCTTTTTTTTTTTTTTGATATTATACAATACATTTTTAATTCCAGTCTTTTGTTGTAACAGTTTTAACAGCATGCACACAATACATGTTTAAGCAGGAAAAAACAAAACATTAATGATCAAAAACATTTTTTTCATGATCTTTTTGTATTTAGAACTACTTTAGAGGCTTTATGGGTTGTGTTGACATTGCCTTGTTCAACTTCATCCCCTTTTTGGCTGCGGCTGACCACATACAGCTACGCCTCGCAATCTGAATGTCATCTAAATTGTCTAAATGGGCGTAGCATGCGTTATTTGCCTATCTTTTTGATTCCGTGCTTGAGGGGGATACTTTCAATTCTTTTAATGCCAACCACGGCCCAATGAGGAGATGTGTCTCTGCATCTTGTCTCTGCAAAACGCCTGAGGTGTAGTACATGAAAAGCCGGGCCACTATCTGTGCCTATTGTTATGGAAGTTTCAATTGGTAAGCGTGTCTGAGAACTTCAGTCTCACCCGCTAATGTATAAGCTAATTTATGCCCTTTTCATCAGGGTGGGGCTGAGAGCAGAGGTACATTTTTTATTGCATCACTCCATGGTACTCATGATGTCCTTCTTTGTCTGCATGTTTCTTAATAAACCCCACCAGCAATGGAAACAGTGGTTTATTCAAAAGAACACAGAAAAACAATGACACCAGAGGGACTCTCATTCCTTCCTATCTGTCAATCACAATGAGACATCTCCAGTAGTACTTCTATATTCTCTGTACTAACCATTTCTTGTTTATACAACTCTCTAACTTTAGTGCAGTGGATGATTTTGTCTTGAAGTTTCTTCCTGTGTGATGAATGAGTTTGAAATAATAAAGGAAAGGCTCCATATAAGACTCTATCAGAGCAGCAAATCTACACATCAGTAGCAAGGTGAGACACAAATCTTGTTTCTTGTCTCTTGCAGTGCCTGCAGCCATTAAGGGTAGATGCAGTAGTAGTCAACTACACTCAGTTGCCAGTTTATTAGGTACAGCTAGCTATAACTAATGCAGCCCTGCAATAAATCCTTCCTTCATGAAGGTTATAATGTTCAATCTTTGTTGAGACTGTTCTAGAGAGGCGTTGATTCAACTTTATGAGGATTTATTGCAAGACTGTTGTATTTAGCTGCATTAGTTTTAGCTATGTGTACTTTACTGTATCAACATACCAAAGAGTAATGTCTGTTTTTATGTGATTACTGAGTCCCATTTCAGCCCAATTTAGTCCCAATAGGAATGTTATAGGAATAGAAACATAAAATAAAAGAACCTGATCAGTTGGCTACATTCAGCAACATCCATTTCACTCGGGTAATAATGGACTTGCAGTGTGGGGGATTTGTTGTTTGGAGACTAGAGAAGGGTCCCCGGTCTGTTTTGGGCCACCTCGGCCACCGGGAGCACTGTTACCCACGCTGTGCGCAGCGTGGCGTCCCTGGATACCACCGACGCGCTCTGCCTGTGGCTGCTCCACTGATCAGGAGCGACTGGCTGTGGGGGACAAGTCGGCACTTCGGCCGGTCTGCTCCCGCTACATCGCCGCATGACGACGACGATGATGGTGGTGGTGTTGATGAAACGGAATGGAGTCGAGCAGGATGGATTAATTCTGCGCCATGAATGACAGGTACCACAAGGCGGCCCGGGACGGCTACCTGGACCTGCTGAAGGAGGCGACTCGGAAGGATCTCAACGCGCCGGACGAGGATGGCATGACACCGACGTTATGGGCTGCTTATCACGGCAACCTGGAGGCTCTGCGGCTGATCGTGTCGAGGGGGTGGGTAGAAAGCACTGGCGACTTTATGACTTATTAGGGCGTGTGCTTAATACTGTATAGACGGCCACAAAATTCACTCATATATATCCAAGTCATGCGTATTGGGTAATAAAAACATTTTTAGAGCAGAAGTGAACTTTCACCATTTTCCCTGGTTATTCCAAACATTTTTTAGTGTCAGATTAGGCAGAATAAGACAAACAATTACCAAAAATGACCAAGTTGTCAAAGAATAATTTCAATACTCAAACTTTTTTATTGAAAGGCAGTATTTGCAGTTGAACCATCCAGGTCCAGCTCCAAAAGTAACAATACACCACTAACAATGTAGGTCACCTTTTACAGGGTGCAGCAATTATTTGAGTTTAACATACCCAGGGGAGAGGACAGGCCCTGACACACTCCCAACACAGTAACCTCAGGCTTTGTTCATGGCTAAGAGCCTTTAACCAAATAACCTGTTGGGTAACTGTGTAGTTATAGGCCTACTATTTGGCGAGGTCTGAAAAATCAAATAAAAAAATTTGATCTAGACACTGAAATATTTCTGCAATAGCAGCACACAAAATAAACCTGCAGGATGTTAGCATATCCATCAGTTTTATTTGCATCATACTGTATATTCTACATTTTAGAATGACATGAAGCTTTGCTAAAAACAACCATAGATAGCTAAATTCATAGTTAAAAAAGCTTTTAAATGGATTACCATGATTATTACCAATGTGTCATAGAAGGAGATAGTTTGTCATTTTCAAATCCACACAGTTCAAGGTCAGCTGATAGCAGGGGAACCTCTCCTGAAAGCACCTGCACTGTACATGGGATGAGTCCTAGAGATATTACTACGGCAAGTACCGTATATCACATGTCAGTAATGCTGACAGTATTACTGCATAACAACTAGAACATGCCCATCTGTAAAACAGACACGCTGTACATGAAATTTAACCTTCCTAAATCATGAACTGTTGCGTAAAAGGGAGCATGTTGATACTTTGTTTTGATAGTTTATTACAGAGGGGCACTATAGCCTAGTATTACATAATTACCAATTGCATTAAATCATCATAGGAAAAGGACATTATCAAATTAACAGTGGATAACATCATTTTGGGAGGCTACATTGTGGTATAAAAGCTCGCCTTCACTTCAGCAAAGTGAGCAAATGTGATTGGTATTCGTGGACAGAAACACATAACAGCCCATTCCTCATCTTTTCTGGCTGACCTGGTTTGCTTGTCAGCCAGAAAAATGGTCCCATTATGAATCTGCTTAATTGTGTAAAGTGTGCGCTCATCAGTGTTTAGTTTATTGAGTGCAAAATATCAGAATTGAGGAAAAGTTAAGGACATTTATTTTTCTAGGCAGCAAAGTGAGGAAGGCTTCCAGTCCTACAGTACGTGATAATACTAAATTCACTATTTCCCACAGAATAAGTGTAAACAAGGCTCTGGAGGCATTCAGCTGCCACGGGCATAGTACCATTCCTCTATTGATAGCAGAAAACATAAACTCCTGACTGACATGAGGCACTAAAATTAAACATTAATAGCTGCCATAATGTTTCACAGAGGCACCACACTCATGAGACCCGGGGATGTAATGAAGAGAAGTTTAATAATGCTTGACAATTTCATGGGAAAGTGCTATATTTGGCAAGTATATTGCACCCGGCCGCCTCCAGAAACATCAAGCTGTCATAAGAAGTGAACATGCAAACCACCCATGATGTGATAAAGGACCAGGGAGGGATAAGTGGGCAGACCTATCACTGCTGCGGTCAGCATTTTACTGGGACAGACATAAATTATTTCACATAAAGCTATCATGTTAGATGTTCTCTACCTACACCAAGCATACTGTGTAATCTGAAGGTGATAAATATTTCACCTAAATAGAGAAATTGGACATAGCCAATTGCTGTTTATCTTTTAACAGCATTTTATGTTCCTTCATCTATTTCAGAGCAGGTTAACAGTGCAGTTCCTTTGTTTGATCATTGTTTTATTGTCTCTTCTTGGGCTGTTTGCCACACACCATCCATCATGCACACTGATGACAACCACTCCCCACATTTGAACCCAAGGAACCCATGATCCTAGAGCTGCTTTTTCCTCTCTGACCATTTAAACCCAATCCAGTCCAGACAAAAAAGAGACGGGGCTGAAATCAGAGTGGGACTTTGCTAATCGCAGCCCAGGTTGGGTCTGGCAGATCTGACACACATTCCCTGTGAAAACCTCACAACGCAATCCATCAATAATACATTTGCACTTCGACAGTAGCTCCACATCCATCGTATCAAATATTCAGCAGTCTGTACGTGGCTGCATTGGAAAACAGACACGAGACAGGTCAGTAAACATGTAAATTCAGGGCGTGTGACACCAAGACGACTCTAAACTGAAAAAAATAAATGCAAAAATTGAAAGTTAAAATTAAATTACCAATATTTAGCTGATGGCCACAAATAGGCTGTATATCATGAATTAATCCTGTTTTCCTTTTAATGTGATCGATTATCAGTGAGATGCTTAGTGGAATACTAGTTTGAACACAATTTTAACCATGAACGAACAAATGAGCCTTCATAGATTTGCATACCAGGCTCATGACGAGGGGGAAAAAGTAAGAAAGCTCCGTACACATCTGTCCTCCACATCATCCGACCAGCCGTGATACTGGATGTCTTGACTTGAGGAATTCAGCGTGACATCACCAGCCATGCACAGTTGTGCTTTTTGAGTCTGGCGCAACCTATTCGGCCTCCCCTGAAACTGGATACAGGGAGTGTAGCAGTGGTGCTGGCAAGCCTGTGGTCATATTACAGACCGACAGCAACAGCGCAGCACACGTAGAGGTAACGCTAAGGTCGTGGACTGTCAGCCAAGGGTAAATGTTGCTTATGTTGTTAGTTATGGCCCCTGGCATGATAGTAAATTCCTTTTGAGGGATAATTTTAATCAAACCATCCTATTTGCCAATTAGTCAAAGCCAAAAAATTGTTAGCCTACAGAAGATCTATGGTTGTTTCTCTGAAAGAGCAATATGGTGTTTAGGCTATAAATTATTAAGTAAGGCCCCATTAACAACCCACGGATGGCAGGTCAGTGCTGAAAACATAATAAAAACATCACATGCTTACTCACGAGTGAGTCACCTAAACAGAAGACCAAGGAGGCAACCTGCATCCATAACAGTTGGAGCAAGAAATGAAAATATTTATTTAGTAAATCTGATACAAGTTCTCTGAGTCTAAAGGTTGTATCTAACATCTTTCTTGTGGCCCACAGAGGAAACCCTGACAAGTGCGACATATGGGGGAACACGCCGCTCCACCTGGCAGCTGCCAATGGTCACCACAACTGCCTTTTCTTCCTGGTGTCCTTCGGTGCCAACATATGGTGCCTGGACAACGACTACCACACGCCGCTGGACATGGCCGCCACAAAGAATCACATGGATTGCGTGCGCTACCTGGATTCCATCGCCACCAAGCAGACAGGCCTCAACACCAAGCTAGTGAGCAAGCTGAAGGACCGGGCATTTCGCGATGCTGAGCGGCGGATCAAAGAGTGCATGAAGATGCAGAAGAAACACCACAAGCGCATGGAGCGGAAGTTTCACAAGGACGCCTCTGAGGCCTCTGCATCAGACGTCATGAGCTTTTCCAGTTACAACAGCAGCTCTATTAGCCACAAGCTTCGCAACTTCAATGCAGCCACCGTCAGTGTGCCATATTCTCAGGTCAGGAGTTTTTATCTGTCTATTCTTAAAGGACCGAGTTTGTTTTGTTTTGCATTTTTGCATGGTTGCATAGAAAGACTCTTCAAATCTCTTCTCTTAACTGCATAACTTAAAAAGACTAAGCTCAATGCTAACATGGTCACACTGACAATGCCTACAAGAATTTCTACCATATTCACCATCTTCAGCATGTTAGCACGCTTACATTTGCTAATTAGCACTAAACACAAATTACACTGGCTGGAAGGAATGTTAATTTGGCAGGGATTTCGTCGTAAACCAAAGTGTTGGACGATTGGAAAGTTTGGCCGGATGATGGTGCTATTGGAAAAGTGAAGGAATTACCAAAGTTATTGCAATTGATCATCTGGGGAGCATGAATGTCTGTACAAAACTGTATTGTAATCCAACCAATAGTTGTCAAGATATATCACTAAAAACCAAGAATGTCAACCACGTGGTGGCACTAGCAGAAAAGTCAAGGATCACCAAAGTCAGTAGGATTCATCCTCTGGGGACCATGAATGTCAGTACCAGATTTCATGGCAATCCATCCAGTAGTTGTGGTGGACACTGCCATCCCTTGCCCATTCCACCACATTGGTATAAACTGAAACCTATGTGGCAATGTGTGAAAAGTATGAAAAAAAAAAAAAATTGGTCACTAGTAATGTTGGAAAAGTGTTCCTAATTGTTGTATTATTCATGTCTTGTTAGGCTACTCTCCATGCCACAAACCGAGGGAAGACCAAGATCCAGAAGAAGCTGGAGAAGAGGAAACAAGGAGATGGGACCTTTAAAATCTACGAGGATGGGAGGAAGAGTGTTCGCTCCCTCTCTGGACTTCAGCTGGGCAACGATGTCATGTTTGTCAAACAGGGGACTTACGTCAACCCAAAGGACCGTGGCCGCCGCAACATTCGTGACATGTTCCCCAGAGACAATTACGATGCCATTTCACGTGCCATGAGCGAGCCGGACCTCCACGGGCCCGACGTGGACTATTCTGAGATCAGCACTGACTCAGGACATGATTCCCTCTTCAACCGGCCCGGTCTGGGCACCATGGTCTTTAGGAGGAACTATGTGAGTGGGGGGATGTTTGATCTCGGCAGTCGGGATGAGGCCAGTCTGGAGCAGTCAGGCAATAATGTGCGTTTACGCAGCCGGCTGCAGCAATACCCGAGTCTAGATGAAGACAGCATCGGCAGCGCACGCAGCCTGCAGCAGAGGAACGTGGAGGAGCTGCCCTGGGAAGAAGTCGAATTAGGGCTGGACGATGATGATGAGCCTGACACGAGCCCTCTGGAGGTCTTCCTTGCCACGCAGAGCATGAGCGAGTTTTTCTCCATCTTCAAGCGGGAGAAGATCGACCTTGAAGCGCTGTTGCTGTGCTCTGACCATGACCTTAAGAGCATCCATATCCCCTTAGGACCGCGGAAAAAGATCTTAGATGCCTGTAAGAGACGACTGGAGACCGTAGAGGATCCAGACTGCATTGAGGACACAGAACTGTGAGTGAGGAGATTTTCAACCATACAGCGTAGTAAGGAAGTATTAGGGCATATTGTTTGTTTTGTTGTCTCCGTACAGCGCAAATTCTCTTCAGTTACAAACACTGTTTCCTCTCTTGTCTCCATTCTGTCCTGCAGATAATAAAAGTTGTTGTAGACGGCCCTCCTGCTGCGTGCTCATCCAGCCTTAAAGGTCAGTGGAGCATTGTGGAGTGAATGTCACGAATGGACAGGGAGGACTTAATGATTTACCTCTCCTGGTACCTCAGTGGTAACAAGGCAGAAAGGACACTGTCAAGACAAATATGTCAAGCAAGACGAATATGAGATCAATTCGTGACAGGGCTCTTTTACAGTGTCTTGTTAGCCTCAGGAGGATCGCTGAAAATATCTCTGTACGTTGGTTGGTTGGAGTCCCCGGCACTGCATGGTTTAACAAACTGAAAGACAATCATCAGAGTGCAGTGCTGTGCCGTGTCGTTGCATGCCATGTGGCATAGTTAACAGAGAGTTGATTGTGGGGTCTGTGTCCCCTGAACGTGTTTACCCCTGTGGGGTAAATCCTACCGCCTCATGTGCCTGCATTGCTTGTGCCTGTGCATTTGCTTAAAAGTGTCTTTTGTCATAAAAACCTTTGACTACTTTAACTTCATTGTATTATTAACTGTTTCAATTGCAACATTTTGAGCAACATTTTCACCCCATTTTCAGCCACTCTTTCCTTACTCACATTTCATCTCTGTACGTGTTTACATACAGCAAGCCGTGTCAGTCCAAGTGTGGCTCACTGGCATTGCAGGCCAATTGTTCATTGAGATAACTGATTTGCTGTAGTCTTGTAAACCATGTGAAAATACAGTATCTTTAGGTACTTTTATAATACACAATATAACATGTTGTAGTTCTGTATTTTGCATGTTCAGTCCGTACACTAGGAGATTTATAAACCCTTGTATATTACTTACGTCAGTCTTGACAATATGACAGTCTTCCAACTGTTTGTATCCTGAGTTTTCTTTTTTCTTTTTTATATTGTACATCTGCACGGGAGCGTATGTTGACGTTTACTATCTCAACTTTTTAACATTTAGGTGGATTTTAATAAAAATACTAATGTTTTTAATGCTGTAAATCATTTAACTGATGTATCCATATACTTTGCTCTCTTTACTGCTCTCTCCTTGCTATATTTCATGTGCAGAATAGTTCAGATTGAAGATATGCAGAGTATGCTGTCAGAAGGGCCACAGCTAACATTGAGGACAACGAGGTCACGTCCTCGGTCATATTTCTGGGAATTTGGGGGGTTTAATGACATGAAGAAAAGTTTAAATTTTACGATTACTGACACATTACACATATTGGATTTTTTGGGGGCTGATTCTGATATTTCTTAAACATAATATTTTTAAATTGTGGCCTACTCTCTCTGGGCGAAAACTTAAATTAAAATAAAAGGGGATTTAGTAATTTCCACCACAATCACATACATGTAAAGATGTGTACAGGAAACAACATTTAGATTATATAATGTCGGAAGATAAGAATGTAACTGAACAGTTAAATGTGACATGAAATCAGTTTTTTTTATCGAATTTTCAAATACTCACAAAATTTGTACAGAGTTTGGTTGGCAGCTAGTTCATTTGGCCTCGATATTTCTAAAGCCCCCAGTATAAAGTAAATGAATGCTCACTCATTAGTGGACCAAACATGGAAATGAATTGAGTTCCTACTTGTAACTAATTGGCATGTTTGTATGTAATCATGTTTTATTATACAATTTTCAAGTTTTCACAGGTCAGTGAACATCCTGTCTCAGGTGTTGCCTGTTTACAAAGACATCATTTTACGCTTCTGGCCAGACTTTTGTTTGTGTGTGTGTGTGTGTGTGTGTGTGACAGGTAGACAGACACAGAAAGCGGAAAGTACTTGTTTTGGCATCTTCAGCCATTGTGATAATCCTCACATGCTGCGCACGCACAAAAAGACAAGCATCATTGTTGCCTCTGTGCTGCATGACATGAAGGCAGGAAGTAGTACAGTAGATAAGTGCTTCCTGCCTCTTCCATAACGCTGTTATCATAAGGAAACACTGTCAGACTCTCCCACACGGGTCCTTTAGCGGCACTTAAGTATCCACATTCCATACTGATAATACTGTGCAGAGACTATACTGATGTTTTTAATTAATTCATTTGCCTTATTGGTGACAGAACCCAGACACAACG
The DNA here is from genome assembly GCA_003416845.1 of Oplegnathus fasciatus. Classification (NCBI taxonomy): domain Eukaryota; kingdom Metazoa; phylum Chordata; class Actinopteri; order Centrarchiformes; family Oplegnathidae; genus Oplegnathus; species Oplegnathus fasciatus. Next base: position 567,269 of record NTHP01000055.1, read on the forward strand.
GTTTTCTTTTCACCATTATTGTTGAAATAAACCTTTAAACCCAACTTTTCCAGGGAAAGTAGAATCAGTAAACAAGCCAGGCCATTAACTCAGACAGAATGAATAAGAGGATGTTCATTGCCCTCCCTGGCTTGCTCATATTACACTCGTCATTTCCTCCCCTCATCTGTGTAGTCTGCTGTGTCTTCAGCTTAGTGAGGTTGGATGCAGAGCAAAGAGTAAGACAGGGGAGGGGTGAGCTGGCTGAGTACAAAATACCTTAGGCGTGGTTTTCAATTGTTTCTTTATGCACTCTGAGGGTCTTTGGATCTCAGAAAAGGCAGGAAAAAGCAGCAGCACACTAAGTGGGGAGTATTCTTTGTGACAGCCTGAAGCTCAACCAAATCAGGTTTAAGGTGAGTAGAGGAACACTCTCAAACATGGCAACTCTCAGCAGTAACGATGAGGAGAATTTGAGGGAGAGTCAACACAACGCAGACGTGGAGGAGGAACCTAGTGATCCTACCGCCGAGACGGCCGACACTCCGCTCCCACAAGATGTGTTATGTGACTCCTGCATGGACAGCCCCAGCAAGGCCATAAAATCCTGCCTGACCTGCCTGGTTTCTTACTGCGAGGCCCATCTCAGACCCCATGTGGAGAACGCCAAATTCCAAAACCATCGTCTGGTGGATCCCCTCCACGACATCGACTGTCGGACTTGTGAGGTTCATCAGCTTCCTCTGGAGCGCTTCTGTCTGGTGGACGGCTGCTGTGTGTGTCTAGACTGTGAGAACCAGGAGCACAAAGGGCACACGACTTCATCTGTGGGGGAGGCGCGCACACAGATTGAGGTCTTAACACAACACATAGTACAATTAATTCAACACAGAGCATTTAATAATGTGAAATGAATTTTTGCTCTGGCTTTATTTTTATTGCTTTAATTGTTTCAAACAATTTCCCTTTTATCCTTGCATCTTTGCAAACCTGATACAGCATCTGTTGCAGTTGTGTTTGTGATGCTTGTTTGTAGGCTGAGCTGCAGAAGAAGCAAGAAGAGATCAGTCAGAGTGCCTCAGCAGCTGAGAAAGCGATTGGAAAGCTACAGAGTAACAATGACTTAATTAAGGTATGTTACAGAGGCAAATATTACGCCATAGCACATTTTTTGCATATTATTTTAATGCACAGTGATCTGGTTTCAATATGTTTTTCTGATTTCATTACTCTATTTTTCTCTTTCCTCTCTGGCCCTTTAGTCTTCAGTGCAGGAGGTTTGTGTTATTGTTGAACAGCAGTTTGCCAGGCTGCAGACAACCGTAGAGGAGGCCAAAAAAGGGGCAGCGGAGGTGCTGGGGGGAGAGAGGAGACAGGCCCTCAAACAGGCAGAGGGCATCCAGGCACATCTGGAGCAGAGGAGAACAGAGCTGCTGAAAACTTTGGCTCAAATGAACAAACTGTCCAGGAGCAAGTCTGATGTTGACTTCCTGCAGGTACAAAATATTGAAATATTTAAGACAATAATAAATACTTAGAGAATGGCTCAGTAGGTGTGAAACCATTTCGGTCAGACGTCTCATATGATCTGGGATTAGCACGGGATGTTCTCTGAGACAAAGAGTTTATTTTGGACGCCGGTGTGTTGACAGTACACACAGAGCAGGCATTAAAGGTATTTCGGCAATTTTCACGGAGAAACGTTCTGGATCGGAGAAAAGGTGTTGCATGTTATTTAACAGCTTCATTTCACAGCATGGTACTTGATAGATGTTACTTTTGTTTTGCTTGATCCAGGAGTACTCGGAGTGGAAGAAAGGAGTGGCAGATGTGTATCTGCCTACTGCGTACATCAACCGCATGGACCATCTAACCTCTTATGTCCAAGTAGTGACTGATGCTACACAGGAGCTGTGTGACCTGATCCTCTCCTCCTACAGGGAAAAACTGAACTTGGTTTGGAAAAGTGGTGAGTGTTTATCATACTGTACACTTTACCTTACATCTTCTGGCTCAGGTGTGAAAAGGCCCTTAGTCTTGTTCAGTCTTTCTTTGTTCAGCTCCATTTTTTAAAAACGTCTCTCTTTATCAAATATTCAGTGCACTGTAGAAATCCTCATGTCTTACAAAAACACAGAATAATCTCTCAATCGCAAAATGATAAACTAGGTACTAAATCCACGATGCCAGAATCTCAACTTTCACTCCTGCCGGATCCTGAGACGCGAGAGGACTTTTTGAAATGTAAGTACACTTTTCGATATATTATCCTCTGCGTTTTCTATTTGTCATACCGTACCTGTTCATTTGGCTCATGTATTATTCACAAGTTATATCTCACCTGTATTGTAGACACAAGGAGTTTGACCTTTGACCCAGACACCACCCATCATTTCCTACGTGTGATGGAGGACAACAGAAAGCTGACCAACACCAGCCCCTGGCAGCACAGCTACCCAGACCACCCTGGCCGCTTCGAATATTGGCGTCAGGCCATGACCTCGGAGAGCCTTTACCTGGGGAGGCACTACATTGAAGCTGAGCTGAGTGGGGAAGGTGCGCATGTAGGAGTCACGTACAGGAGCATCGATCGGAAGGGAGAGCAGAGCGCCAGCTGCATCACCGGGAACGACTTTTCCTGGTGCATGGGAAGGAACAGCCGAGGCTTCTTCGCCTGGCATGCTGGTATGGAGACGCCCTTGGAAGTCACTGATATCACAAGAGTCGGCTTATACATTGACTTCCACCGAGGCTCCGTGTCTTTCTATGATGTAACTGGTCCTATGAGGCTACTTCACAAGTACACGGCTGATTTCATAGAGCCCTTATATGTCACAGCCTGGCTGTCAAAGAAAGACAATGTAGTTTCTCTGGTTGCTGCTAAATGATGCCTCTCCCCATGTTTCACTAACAAATGAGCATCTGCCTTCGCTGTGAGCTTGTAAAAGAAAAATCAGTGCATTATAAATGTTTATTGAAGTTACATGACAAGGTACACAAAGTTATGGTACACATACATGTCATTGAAGGTTAAATTTACTACCATCTAGTGGTAACTGTGCAACATGAATGTAAGAAACACGCAGCAGTGGATGTGTTTTATTGCTTTATTGCTTTACTGCTCTTGAGTGTGATATGAAAAATACACAGTTGTCTGCCAACAATTCTTTTATTTGTCTTACAAGTCCATTCGGTTATGAGATGCTTCAGTGTCTGTCAGCGTTTTTTCAAAGTTTATTTACATTGCTGAATTGCTATAAAGTGATTTACTGTTTATGCAGGGTCTGTAAAATCATCAATTTAACACAAAAGTACTTTTGGAAATCATTAACATGCCTAAAGTTCAGTCAACTTCAGGCGCTAAAATCAGTTTCATTCTCGTCATAAACTGGATTGACAAAGTGCACACCTGTCCGAGTCATGGAGATGGAATTATTTGTGTCAGTCCCATACAGACCAGGAATATTAGGCAGCATGGTGGGCCTGTCAAAAATGGGATTATCAAAGCCGTGGTCAAGAGGCCCACCAAGCTCCCCAACATCACTGTCTTTCTTCAAGCTGCCCAGAGATGGCAGCGAAGGCAGCGACGGCATTGGAACAACCCCCCTACGAATCAGGACAACCACGGTGATAATGAGTGTAATTATAATTAAAACTCCAAACACAACTCCCACCACCATCCCAGCGCCGCCTCCGGACTGATCGCTGCTCCCAGAGGAGGCTTGAAATTCGGCCCCGGTGATCCCCATGTTAGAGCCATGAGAACGGGCATCCTTCACTATGTCCCAGGCCAGAGCGTCTGACTGCGTTCCCTTGTCTCCATCCAGGATAACCACCTGGATCTCCGGTGAGGTGCCAAAAGGGATGATCCCCATCAACCGCTGTGACCTGAAGACTTTAGACATGCCCAGCTGAATGGACTTGTATTGTGGCAGGACAAGAAATAGGTGCTGGATTCGTTGCCTGTAAGTTTGCAGGTTGAAAGCAGCGGCGTAACGGATGGTGACAATGGCACCACAAATGTCACAGCAGTGTCCTACAGGGAGGAGAGGCTTCTTACAGCTCAGAGAAGTACATGTTACGGTGTCACAGATCCGCTGATGGTTTGCAGAATTCCCACAGTCGCAGCCAGATGGATCCCCACAGCCCGGGTTTCCGACAGTGACAGCAGAGGATCCGTGAAACTGCAGGCGGCCTGAGCGCGAGCTGAGATACTGGGAGAACTCAGATTTGCCGTCAAACATCTTCCCCAGCACAGACACAGACTTGACAGGAATGCTAGACTGACTGGAGCTGGTGTCCACTCTGAAAGAGGAGCTGGCTTTAAAAACCACGTCATCATGCTGGCAAGGGACACTCTCCTCGTGGACTGAGAATAAGACGTTCCCACTCTGCAGGTCGTCCAGAGTCGCAGCCGCCTGCCACAGAGCTGGGTTAAACCACTGAAGAGACTCAGAGTCTTTGAACTGGGTCGTGACACCCGCTCCACAGCCTGGCTCTTGTCCGCTCGCGACATAAAATCCAGCTCCTGAATTCAGGATGAACTCCCCATCGACTGGCAGCCTCATCTCCCGCACAGCATGTGTGGTCTCCACGAACACTGACACTCGTCTCTGGGCCGAAAACTGAACTATGTCATTGCCACACGGGACAGCTTCTTTGTCCCAGTTGGTCTTATTCTCATAGTTGGTGTCGGGAATCCACTGTTTGTACAGAGCATTCGCTGCCCCGACAAGACAGAGGAGAAGGAGCATGTCTGGTGTTTTCAGCATCCTGAATATTTGTGACGGACTGAGAGAACATCAGGTGAACTTTGTTTCCAACCTTGTGACTAACACTTGGGCACACACACAGCTTACCAGTAAAGTTGATGAGCTCTGGACCACATCAACCTGCTCGATCAGGTGACCTGTAAAAGATTTACATTTGCTGCAGTAACAGACCTACTTTAAGACAGCAAGTTTTATACTTCAGAGCAAATGTCTTGTGAGCTTTTCTTCAATTCTCCTATCTTTTCTAACCATAGCTAAACTAACAGAGATCCCTTCAAATAACTGCATGGTACAAAAAGTATTTTTAATCAATCTGACTAAATAATCAAGGATTCACCAATTTTCTAAATTTTCAGGGACAACGTTTTCTAAAAGGACAACTCAGTTACTTTCGTCAGTCTGGAAACTTTTCAGAGGTTTTCACTATGAACTGTTATATATAACAATACATCAGGAATGCTATTAAACTAATGGTAAAACTCTCAAACTGTCATTGAAGTTTTGCACAGTGACGTGCAGATGCCTTTAAAGGAAGCAAATGTAATAAGTCAGCTCCTGCCTCATTAAAACGAATATGAAATCCAATTATGTTACAGATATAAAACTGAATTAAACATGAAATGTAACAACTCTAAAATGTCTATTAGGACCAGAGAGCACTCAGTCAAGATTATGACCACTGTGTGCCACAAAAGCAGAATAGCAGTGGACAGAAGTGCAGTGAAAAAAGCAAAGAAATACCAATTTAAGTAGATGGTCTTCATCTCTCACACACATCATAATTATTGTCAATGCCTATATGATCTTACTTCATCATGTAATTTTATTAAATCTGCAATAGTTGAATGATATATTTTATAAATGTGTTGCTTTTGTAACAGCTTCACATAATTAGGAGGCAAACTGCTGTGTTGCATTTGTTATGTAAGTTATTTATTGGATTTTCAAATGTGTCAAGTCATCAGGACCAGAGGTTTTGCTCAGCAAAGATCTCCAAATAAGGCAGTAATCCTGCTTCTTGGAACAGGTAGCAGGACTGATGCATAACAAATAAACACACCCTCATTGAACCTGAATTTCCCCCGAGGCAGTGTCTCACATGTGCCGCGGCATGCTATTAGAGATTGGTATGTTTTACAATACAATACGATTTAAATGGAATAACAATAAAATGTGACTTGACTTGGAAGTGGCCATCGGAACTGGCCCTGCAATGTGTTGTAGGAGCAGGGTGGGTAAGGGACGAGACACGAGAATAACTAATCAGCTGAAACTAATTACACCTGTTCGTCTTCATTTACTGCGCCTTGCGCGCTGCGCCAGCTCTCTTTGCGATCTGACCTGCAGAGACAGGAAGGCTGGTCCAGTTATTTTCTGTTTTCCTTTAATCTCCGCATGCATTTCATCTCTGACACGATATAGACCGGCCCAGGTGTCCTCAGACCTGCCTCTGACTCTTCTGTGGCGTTCAGTGTCCGTTTGGTCGGAGGGACATCATGAAAACTGTAGCTCAACAGATGTTCCGGACCTGCAACAAACTTTTCTCTAGGTAAATTTGTGGTGAAGCAGTTTTACTCTTACAGTCACTTGTGCAGAGCGGTTATTTAGCTACTGTGCAGGGGCGGTTCAAGGGTCGGTGGAGATCCAGGGCCTGAAATCTGAGTCTGGGGTCACATGTAGAGTATTAAATATTGCAATATCAGTAAGTGCTACATGTATAAACGATTATTACTTCAGATTCACTGCTAACTGTCTAAAAACAGCTTTAGACAGTTAACAGGGAATTTCAACCTACTTCAAGATGCACTCCCTGACCCTTGTTTGGCACACCCACACAGTTTAATGCAATCCAATGCAACAGATCTGCCACAAATTCTACACTTAGGCAGATTATAATGTTCAGTTTTTGTTGACACTGTTCAATTATTTAAATTGTATGTGTAATATTCTTCCCCCTCCCTTTGCACCACTGCAAACTATAACCTCAATTATAAACATACAGATAAATTAATACCTCTCTGACAGTGTCAATCAAAACTGAACATTATTGTGTTTTGTCAGAGAATTTATGGCTGATCTGTTGTATTGGACTTTTACAGATGTACTTAGTAAAATGACCACTGAGTGTGTATGAAACTGATAAGAATAAAGCCATATTTGAAACGATGTCTTTAACACACACTGGTTCCTATGCGGCTGTGATCAGGCATGATGAGTCGAGATTTGGGGCTTTGCTGAAAACATTTGGGGCTGAAGCCTCGTAAGTGCTGTGCTATTGTGATTCTCTAATTATCTCTAGCTACCCACAAGGTCCCTAATGTAGGAAGGATATGGTGAACTTTAAACTACATTAACGCTGTAAAGAGAACGTGCAGGTTCTATCTTAAAGTCCCCATCCACTCAAAAATACATATTGTTACCTCACTTGGATGTTTGACCATTTAGTGTGCAGTTTGACTAAAAGACTGTTTAGGGGATCTTTTAAAGACTCTTGCAGTGTGTGTATATGGTACACTACAGTGAGTTCTTTATCTTGACCTTATAGGCCTACAATATTCCAGTGCGGGCTTATAAAACATCTTGTATTTTTTCAGCTGGTAACCTAAGCAGTATGGCAGAGAAACACATCTTCATGACTTGTGTCCATTGTAGAAAAACGCCAAATGATGTTGTGGAGGCGCATCCATCCAACATTGAGACAGCGGCACAGCTGGAGAACATCCAACATTTGCCCAGTCCTTCCCATCCACCCAGCGCGGAGGCTGCCAGAGAGAGCGTTCACCATGTGGAGGCAGTGATGGAGAGGGCGCACCACGGTGGTGGATGGCTCCTGTCCGGCATCATCTGCATCAACATCCTGATCCTGGGCTGCGCTCTGGTCAGCGGCAGTGCCTTCAACAGCGTGGCCATTACTGCCGTGCACAGGCAAATCTTCCTCATCATTCTCCTCCTCCTCACAATGTTGTGGATGTTCTTTTACGCGGCCGTCACCTCTCGAAAGGATCAAGCGGTCCTGTTCAAAGATAGCCATGCAGGGCCTGTGTGGCTCCGAGGTCAGAACTCTCGACTTTCTTGGATCTCTTTCTTTCAGATGAGTGTCATTTTTAAGGCTTAATCACTTAAATGTTTATATTCCAGCTGGACTTGTGCTGTTTGGGCTCCTCAGTCTCCTCATGGACATCTTCAAGATTGCCAACTACGTGGGCTACCTTCACTGTGACTCTGCTGTTAAAGTTGCCTTCCCTGTCGTGCAAGCTGTATTTTTGTTTGTGCAGGTTGTTGTATTTTAAGAACATTACACTTATGCATTGCAAAGAACATGCAGTCTTACTTGCACTTTGGATGACTTGGGAGAACTTAACAAAACTTGTCCATTTTAGACACACTTCCTGTGGATTCATGCAAAGGACTGTGTGCAGCTACACACAAATTTTACACGGTAAATTATTTTCTTTACTCCTTACAGTCAGTTTCTTTTTTTACCCACTAGAAAATCCATCTTTAATCTTGCAGGACACTCATGTTTTCGCTCTTCCAGGTGTGGGCTTACTCTTACGCTTTCAACTAACCTGGTGGTGTGGATGGCAGCCGTGACTGAGGAATCGGTTCACCAAACTGAGATTCCTGATCTAAATGTCAACGTCTCGCACAAGATGTACAGAGGTACTTTAGGCGTAGTTTGTTTTCAACTCTAATCATGGATTCATGAAGAGAAAAATAACTGTTCTTTCCATTCCAGCCAGCTACGGCGATAAGAAGTGCAAATGCAGTCACTCTGCGTGCGACACCTTCAAAGAGGCCTTCTACTACTTGTACCCCTTCAACATAGAATACAGCCTCTTTGCTTCGGCTATGGCCTACATCATGTGGAAAAATGTTGGTCGACTTGTGGAGGATCACAGCCACCACAGCGTTAAGTTCCGTCCTAAGGATGTGTGTTTGGGACCGGTGACGGGAATACTCCTGGTGGTGGCAGGGCTTGTAACATTCATAATGTACGAGGTGGACATACTGAAAGAGGACGAGAAGAAGAGAAACAAGGCCCTGCTGATTCATTTCATCATGAATATAGTGATCGTGAGCCTGATGTCCCTCTCCACCATGATCGGCTGCATCGTCTACAGGCTGGACCACAGGGAGCACGTGTCGGAGAAAAACCCCACTCGCAGCCTGGATGTGGGGCTGCTGGTGGGAGCGTCGATGGGGCAGTTCATCATCAGCTACTTCACCATCGTGGCCGTGGTGGCGACAGGAGCCAGAGGGTACCTGAATGCCCTCAACCTGTCCTGGGCCGTGCTGACGGTGCTCCAGCTGGGCCTGCAGAACTACTTCATCATCGAAGGCCTCCATCGGGAGCCCTTCCACGTGATGCAGGAAGCCGCCCTGCACACAAACGCTCACGTCTTCCAAGAGCACACGGAGATGAGCATTGTTTTGGAGAGCAATAAGTCCAGCTACTTCCTGACTTCAAGTCTTGAGAAGCCGAGCTGGAAGAGAAGAGTGCTGAAGGAAATCTGTGCCTTTCTGCTGCTTGCTAACATCATTGTAAGTTGTATTTATGCTTATTTATTGTAACAAACTAATGATCAGTGTGTTTTCCTGTTGAAACATGTCCTGCTTATTAACTCATTCTGTTTCAACAGCTGTGGATCATGCCGGCCTTCGGCGCTCGTCCCCAGTTTGATCATCCCATCGAGATAAAATTCTACAAATTCACAATGTGGGCTGCCATTGTGAATATTGGACTTCCTTTTGGAATCTTCTACCGCATGCACTCTGTCGCCAGTCTCTTTGAGGTCTACTTAATCTCTTAGATTGACTCAATTTTAAGCATGGATAGTAATTTTATGATAGTCCATTTTATTTATTAAATGTTTAAATTGAACTTGTTATACTAATAAATTTTTTAACTTAAAAGAAAAAATGTCATAATGTATTACTTGTCATTAGATGTTGGATTTGCTGGCCTAACATTTAAATTCCCATATATACATGTATAATTGCATAAGGCCATGTGTTTAATGATGTGCTGCACATTACAAGTGATTACATGTATAGTTATTGATGACCATGTAATTGTCACTTCATTAAGTTAACAGTCAGAGGTTTTAGGATGGTAACTAATTCATTTTAAACGGAGGGAAAGAAAATGACTGGTGTTTGAACATTATAGTGCTAATTGCTTACTTTAAAACAAGGCAAAATCTGCTTGTCACCCCTTGCCACAGGTTTTCCTTTTAAATGGTTAAATAAAATATTTTTTAGAGGCTTTAAGGGGTAAAACTACCCAGTATTTCATAACAAAATGGCAATAATTGCAGAAAAGAGAAACAATTGTCATATCTTTGATTTTATCCTTTACTGTAAATCATCTCATGACCCTTAAGATTTGTCTTGCAACCCCTTTGGGCGTCCCATATTGGTTGTCACTGGTGGTTTAGACAACCAATGCAAAAAAAAAACAAAGGAAAAAAAAAAGGACATGAGCAAAGCTGTAATTGGATGCTCAAAGAAAAAAAAAATAGCAGTATTTGTATACCACTCCAAATATAGGCTATACTGTATTTCTGTAGCGAGATTGTGTCTGGTTCCTTTAAAGTCAAACCTTTAGCTGATTGCTTGACAGGGACATGGTGCCATCTAGTGATCATGGTGCAAAGGGGCAGCTTTCACTTTACATAGCATGTTGAGGCCAAGCTATAGTACGGCATGTGGGTGATTAATAAGCGTTGATCCACATGGTTCATAGAGCGTAACTGGTGAACCATTTATATTGCTTGAAAGAGCTTCATGTCAATCAATGATATTCTCCATTAAAGCACGGTGTTCAGTAATGTGACCAACACAGAATTCACAGATGCATATCAATATATATTTTCAGGATAATTTAAGGAAAATACAATTTTCAACATCAAGCATTGTAAGCACAGCCAGCCAGATCAAAACTCAAACCTGGCCGTATCCATAAAAACAATCTGTATTATTGTCTCCAAAATCATGTTGAGTTACACTGTCACATAAACTACAACCATAATAACAGACAACTCATAAAGAGTGCAAGTTCACTTTAAAGCATGGCAAGTACGACAAAGAACATCAATATTGTGCCGTCCAAGATATGTTACAAGCCTGTCGTAATGTTGGAAAGCACCAGATCTTCTATGGCAAGTCTGACTTTCACTTCTACGCTGTCAAGAAAAGAGCCTTCAGGAAACACTCTCCGTGCTTTGACAGACATTCTATGGTCTTGAGGTCTAAAGAAATGTACAAACACAGTTGTTTTTGGACAGTATTGATAATTCAGTCATCTCCCATCTTAATCTGAGAGTTATCTCTGCCTCGCTCGTCTGAATGACTGTAAGCATTATGATGATGATGACTACGGAGGCAACTTAAACACAGTGAGGTTTACTGGGAAACCAGCAGATACTGAAGGGAAGAGGAACCCTGGAGTTGAACAGTCCCATTTTTCTTCTGTCTACATCCTCTGAATCTCAAAAAGGCGGACATCGGTGTCATACCAGATAGGAGGGTCCACATTGCTGGAGAAACAGAATAAGACGTTAGCGTTTAGTCGGTGTGGACACGCGACTGTTTGCATAATACTCAGCTCTTATGGCTGACTCACCGCAAATAGACAACACCCCACATGTAGGTGCGAAACCACATGGCAGTGCCTGCGTTGGCCTGATACTTTCTGATGAGGATGGGGTGAGGGACTGGCAGCAGGCCCACTAATGTGCCGTGCTGGAGAAACTTTAGGATCTCTGACTCATCTGTCAGACCCCTGCAGTGAAAAACATGTGAGCACACTTTAAAAAAGGTTTTTTATTATAATATTTCAAAAGAATCTCAGCTACTATATTACTTTTACATGCTGACCAAAAAAAAGGAACGGAAGTGTTTACATACTTGTCGATGCAGATCTTCTCCACTTGGGGAACTAGCACTTGTAGAAGCCGCATGATAGTCTGCAGGGGTAGTTTACACTTCCAGGAGTGGACCTGAAGCATAAAAAGGTAAATCCAGATCAGTTACATATTCTGCCAAATATCCAACATGTACCAAAATCTGAAGTTACTGACCCATTCTGGCGTGGGAGCCCAAAACGATGTCGAAGACGCACTTGACAAACGTCTTCTCTCCATTTCTGCTTCAGTGTAGAAAACATCCTGATAATGTGAAGAAATAGATTTATTAACATGCATATGCTTTTAAACACATGCACACAAACACACACACACACACACACACTTACTTCATTGTCTCGACCTGAGTTTGACTCTGTGTCACTGGTCCCGGCGACTGCACTTTGGTCTGAGTGGACTGTGTGTGGGGAGTCTGTCTTTGGAACTGACACCATGGTGCCATCCTCCGATACCTGGGACTTCTCAGTCAGTTTATCAATGCCTGCAGGAAACCATGAATCACGGGAAACCAATCACATCTTAAAGGATAAGTCTGGTGATATTCTATATTTTTCTTATTGTCGACAAATCCCATGAAAAGACCAAAACCAAGATTGAATTGATGACTTTGTGTAACCAAAACCTGATATATCCTGATATATCTGTGCCATATAGCTTCGTTTTTGTCCAAAAACTATTAAAAACGCACCAGTGAGGCACACTGCTGCACGGGTGACATGTTCCGTCTTCTCTTCTTCTTTCTTTCTTTTATGAACGTGGGCACTGTAGTTTATTTTGAGTCAATTCTACATCCACTTTCTTGCTGCCGTAAATAGGCACCAGCGCAACAAATCCGCAGATTTTTTTTTTCTACAAATGTGATTATATTTCTGACCTATTTTTCATTTTAAATATTTAGGTCTTCGTAGGAACCTATGGGTTTGGGATCAAGAGCCATTGGCAAAATAGGGAAGTCAGAGTTCTGGTCTGTCTGAGATTTTCTACAATAACAAAAAGTATAGAATATCACCAGCCTTACCTTTTAAAATTATTATTTACACACTGACATTTTAACAGACATTTTTTAAGAAACCAATCCAATTAATTTCACCTTTGCCAACCCATCCTATATTCCAGAATTACTAATAAAACTAAATTCCAATTTTGAATTATTAAACAGTCAGTCCCCCCAGTTAGACAATCGTAGTTCTCTTCAGGTGCTACTGTATGCTAACATGTGAGCCTGTGCACAGTCGACAGATGAGCCAGTTTAGCATTCAATCAGTAACATCCACATAGCAGATAACAGAGTCAGTACCTGGAATAGCAACCAGACTGGTCTTTAGTGTACCAGGCTCTGCCGGAACAGCAGGGTGAGAGCCCTCCATGGATACGGTCTCCTGGGAGCTTGTGCGGGAAATGACATCCGGAGACTTCCTCTTCCTCTGCAAAGCCTTCTGGATGGAAGCAGGATCAGAGGGCAGGTTGGCCAACTGGTGGAAGACGTTACGTTTGCGGATGATGGCGTAGACCAGGTTGCAGTTCCCTGGAGGCGAGAGAAACGAGGGACAGATTTACATGATTTTGACAACAAAGCTTTTCAAATCCATACAAGGCCAGAATTCTGTCACGTGTCAGCTTTCTCTTACCGTCAAACTGGTACTGGATGATATTGTTGAAAGCCTCGAGAAGGAAGAACACAAGGTGATGGTTCTGGGCTGCAGAGAACAGGAACCAGCTGGTAGAGAAGGCCTCCAGCAGGTGGAGCAGTTTATTGGCTGCCACCATGGACAGGCTCTTCAAATAGGGAGACACTGCAGAAGAAGAAGAAATGTTTCGAAAATTGATTCTGTAATTAAAGAAAGAAAACTAAAACAGGCATTTTTATTTGATTAAGCGGGTAATATTTCTTATAAGGTGTTGCCAGGCAGATGGCGCCAAAGCAACTCACCATTTACAACAATAGTGAGTAGGCAGTCAAACAGAGGCTGGAGACGCTGGTGGCCTGTGGTGATAATCTTGTGAAACACCTACAAAACAAACACAGTGACAGCTGTGAGCGTTAACTGTTTTCTCATTTGGCAGCAATAACAAAGGTTACCATTTCCGATGATGTCATTTAGTAGACATCTCACCACTATAAGCAGGTCAGCATGAGTCCCTGTGAACACTGGGATGTCCATAGGCACATGGATGGAGTAGGGCTTATTCAAGCGCACGCCAAAGTTTCTCTCCCCGCTCAGCAGCAGCAAAATGAACACACCAATGTGCATGAGTCCAACACGGGCTGCCGGTAAGGATAAAACACATCAGGAGTTAATACACATATATGCCTATTAGAGGCTTGTTGGGTGCAGAGAAGCTGATAACTCCGGGATGAGACTCACACTGGTCAGCCCTGGCATCATTCAGGTAGTAGAGTATAGGAACCAGAATATCCAGCACATCGCTACTCTTCAGGACAAAAAACAGGAACTTCTGTTATGGGAACACAAAGGGGATTTTGTTGAATAAAAGCACAGACTCTTACTGCGACATCCTTACAAAGAAACTCTTCATTTTAGTTCTGTATTCCAACCTTATTGAAGTCACAAAGCTTCCAGAAAAGCACCAACAGCTCTTGGTGGAACTGGATCTTCTTGGTAGAGTTTGGCAGGTAGGTCTGAGTCAAAGGGTTGGTCAGCAGACGAGCTAGGCCCTTCAATACAAAGTCAAAGTCCTGCCGATGGAGAGACAGAAGGTTGTTCTTTGGACATCTTTACAGGGAAGATCTTCACGTATTTTATTGAATTAATAATCAGCATACCTCCTCTCTGTGAATCCTTGACAAATAATTCACAAACAGGTTTTCAGGGCCTGTAGACTGCACAAAGATAAAGAGATTTATCTGAGTGACATTAAACACATGCCATATAGTCATCCGATTGATTTTTTTGCGGTGGTTTTGGTTTCCTACCTCTTGCTCCTCCATGCTGGACGGGGAGGCGGGGCGGTGGGGAACCCCTCCGTCATGCTCCAGCGTCACAATGAGGATCTGCACAGCCTGCTCCACCAGCTGCTCTCGGTAGTCAGAGAAGAGCAGGTGGTTGTACGGGATGCCGTAGCCCACTGGGTCGTAGGCACTCACCACATTCAGCAGAGAGGTGAACAGAGGCAGAGCATGTCTAGACAAAGACATGAAGACCCTGTTAACTTTTTATGGAATTCTAATATAGACTATTGAGCGGGAAAATTCTTCACTTTAGAAATTGTTTAAAAAAAAACATGGCTCAAGGTCCACTTACAAGCTTTTATTTTGAAAATTTCATCCACATCTCACTGATAACAGAGCCACGAGCCATTTCCATGACAACTGAGCAAACTCCACTTGTGATGAAGACCATAAGATGCAGTTGAAAGGTCTGAAAAAAACCTACTGAGTGGGCTTTGGACCAGATTTGTGGGTTATTTTGGGAAACAACGCTTGCTCTTTCTCTGACTTTGCTAAATTCTGCTTACAGGAAGTGTGTTTATTCACGTTAAAGTAAACTCACCTAATCAAGGTTTTACTTCTTGTGGTAATTTAAAAAGTCTGGTGAAAATTCACTCGACAGTTGGATGGATGCACATCATCACATATGTTTGTCCATATATTTGTGCATGTGCCCACATTACCTATTTTCTGTGGAGCAGAAGAATGTCACCCAAGGGTTGAGGACGTTGTTGTCCGACGAAGGAGGCAGGTACATGGCCTCAGAGAAGCAGGTAAGTAACAATCTCAGCAGCTCTGTCCTGGAGATGATCAGAGACAAAAAGCACAGAGGTGGACAGAGAAAAAAACATCATCTTGTGTAAAAATGAGAGACTGTTTGTGATACAGATGTTGCCAAGCTCATCAGCACGCAGCCGGCCGACTCACCTGTTCAGGTCATGGATGTAGTTGAGAGGGGGGGACTGTGCAAAGCCCACCCCTGCCTCCCAGATGTATTCACAGCTGTCTATAGACTGCATGCTCTCCACCGAGTCCTGGATACGGTGACAAAAAAACATTAATGAATCAAATCATTTTATTCAAAGTGCAGGATTAAGGTTTTTTCACAATATTTCTTCAATGACACTGCAAATTGTTGTCGATACTTTCTCCAACAAGTCCTCAAACCTAAAGGATACATTGGGTTCTTTAATGCTGCAATCTAAAATGACACGTGAGCGTTTTCTGATCTAAGGTATACTTAAGTTAAACATCATGGTCTTAGCACAGAGACTATTGTTAGGGTATGGTTAAGGTTAGGCAACTAAAACATCCATTAAGGTTATGGAGAGATTGCTGTCATGGCTAAATGGAAACTGTTGGTAAGAAATGAGATGCGCACCACTCTCTCCGGTGTCAAAGTCAAAGGCTTTGTCCACCACCACAGCCTGCACAGCCTTACTTTTCTCCTTACTTACTCACTTCTTCCTACTTTGCCACTATCAGTAAACATAGCTTAAGAAACAAAAGACAAATGCTGGCATTTTTCTGAAGAGGACAGTCTCACTTTGCTGAACTTCCCTTAAGAGCTGTGTCCAAGCGCATTTTCCATGATGCAGTTTAGGGAGGAAATGTAGACATGATGGTGAAATTACGAGCATAGTATACTACAGTTTACCAGGGAAGTTAAAACACCTAAAGAGCATTCACTGCAAGCTGCAAAATTGCAGCCTGATGTACAACATTCCTTTCTAGCTCGTGAGGGACGAGGAATTCTTCCTGCTGAGGCTGACAGTGTTTCATCAGTCATGATCTCTTTCTACGTTCTCTCTTCGGAGAAACTTGAGTGACAGGTTTGTTGGGCAACTTTAGACCAGGAAGAAGGAAACAGTGCTAAAAAAAAAATCTTTACCCTTTAAAACAATCAACATAGCTCATGTTAAGCATTTTCCGGCTATTGTCGTGAGCAAATAATGCATTTTGCCGGGTGGCGATGAGATGACAAACAGTGACGGGACACCGGGGTACTCACTGGGCCTCTCTTATGGCTGTGCACAGTGAAGTCAGGGCAGAAGAGCAGGTCAGCGATAGCCAGGAGCAGCGACTCGGCCAGTGGTCGAGCCCCATCATCATCATCCAGCTCATCTGTCTGGAAAGGATGGACACATGTGTGAGACTGGATCAGGATGATGAACGTCACTCTCTAACATTCATTGAAAGAAATGGCTCAGTATGGCTGAAATTGCTTTGCAGCATTACATTTCCTGCTCTGCAGGGAAAAAGTAAAATGCATCTTCTTACAACTGAAATGAGGAAATCAATTTAAGTGATAGGATATGTACTCATGAAGAGAATGGGTTTATAACCTCAATGTTTTCATTATACTATATTGTATCACTGGAGTGAGTAAGCATCTGAGAAGCCTGATTAGAACAGTGTATTTTTGTAACTGATCGATCATATTTTCAGCAACAAACAACAACATCTTGTCTTCAAAAAGCGTTGAGAGTGATTAAAAGACCTGTCTTTTCCTTTCCTGTGCCCACTCACCCCAGCCCGTCCAGCGCCAGGCACCGTTGACCAGAAGAATCCTCTCCAGTCCTGGTCCTCAAAGATGTAGGGGAGGATGCGGGTCAGGATGCGAGTGCAGTTCAGGATCACCTGCTTCTCCCTCTCTGTGGGGCAGCCAGACTCCGCACCCTGCACCAGCTTCTCCACGGCCTGAGGGGACAAGAAACGTGATCGGGAGGTACATGGGAAACATCTACTGTTTGATTATTTTACTTCACATATTTTTTCTTTTTTTCAATTGTTTTCTTTCATTCAATTTGAATAATCCAGTTTGCTACAACAACATTGGTGCCTATTTTCTGTTACTTCTCAGTCGGTTAATGAGGCAAGTCAGCATGCAATACCATAACAAACATCTTAGTTTCTTATAACATTTTTTTTTTTCATATTCTTTGTAAATACAAATGATTTGATTAGACTACTCTTACACAGTGAGCATATACTTATAATATTTCTCTTTCTTACTGTGCCATCAACTGGATACTAATGATTTTTTTGGAGAACAAAGATACAACAGTTTTACCAACAAACTGCAGCACCTCATAAGTTGTTCGTTAAAGTCTGTGTATACTTGATATCATTTATAATGGGAAGTACACTAGATATCTACAGTTTGTTTCATTTGCCAGTGAAATATTTTGACTATGAGATGAGAACATATGTCATTGTTTTGGGCCTTTAACAAAGATTTACTTTAGAAAATGAGTCATTATCAGCCCATGTCCAAAATAGGTAACAAGCCCCTGTGAATCAGCTCAGCTTCAAGGGCTCTCGTCTCCTCCTCTTTATTTAATTAGGCTGTAAGTACCCAGTGTGTCTGTTTTGTTTCTGATAGGCAGCTTCAAACGGAAGCTTGGACCAAGAGACGGGAAGCGAAGGGAAAGGAAGGGGAGTTGACTCACTTATTCCAACATCTGAGAGCAGGAGGCAGTGCCTCGTTGACAGACTGTGCTGAGCTCTAACAAACATTATTCCATGATGCGGCCTCAAAGCAAAGAATGTCCCTGTGCAATCTCATCTCACAAACAAGTTTGCATTACGCAGATGCATTAACAGTTCATACGGTGTGTACCTTATAGCAGAGGGTTGCTAAATTCGAGGGGGACTCCTCTCGAACGGCTCTTATCTCTGCAGCTGGCACCAGTGCAAAAACATCCTGGACCGTGGTGGTGGTGTCTGCCCAGAACTGGTCCCAGAAGGCATCGTCTGTGGCTTCCACTGGCTGCAGAAAATATGTTTACATTTCAGTTTGCACATATCTGAGCCAAATGGAGCATTTTATGTCAGTGACATTTGAAATACAAAACCCTGATTGATCCTGCAGTGCATCAAAATATCATGTTTCCCCTTGCATCCTAATACATACATGGTTGTTTTAGTCTTTCATTGTATAGCTCAGCCCAGGCCTGCCTAATTGCAATGTAAACACAACCTCTATTATCTGGCACACTGATCTGAGCACAGTCCACCTGCCGCATCTGCAAACGTGGTCATTTCCAGACCTACGTCACCAGCTTTGATTGAACTACGCCATCGTTTATCTTGTCGTCAAAACTAAAACATGCACAGCCTGAATAAAGGTTCGTGGTGATGTGCATCGCAGCATCGACCACCATTTAACCCAACAGTTTATGACAAACACGACATATTTGGACTGCGGTGCAGCCTTTCTACACCGACCTTATAAACATCTCGCTTATGCAAAATAAATGAATGCGAACTGAAAAGCCCGCATGCAACATGAGACAGTTTGTTTTTTTCGCCACCACATCAGAAGCGTTATCTCATCTCCTCAGTGATGCTCCCCGCTGCGCTCATCGGCGCTCTCTCTCTCTCTCTCTCTCTATCTAATCCTTTATTGAGCTGCACGGAGGCGCATATACCTGTGTTTTCGTTGTCAGCTGAATCACCGCTTTCCTGAAGTTCAGTTTTGAGTCGGTGCTGCCCATCGCGATTATTTCCCTTTATAATAACAAGCCCGCTGCTGCTGCTGCTGCTGAGAATCCCTGTTAATCTCACCTCCGTCCTTCGCTTGAGTCATTGGCGGAGGCGTTTCTTTTTTTTTTACACTATTGGCTGGCTGGAAATGCTGCGCTACAGGGTGTAACTTCCGGGTTGCGAAGCTGTCAACCATTCGTCAGATTTGATGTTTTTTTCCAGCATTGTAATTACAAAAAAAAAATGCTAATGCTTTTGCTGTAAATTGTTCCATACTTTGGTATAAAAAACATAATGGTTTTGAGGTTAGATGATGGGCTGCATTCACTCTCTGTTACACTGTAGATCTGTTTTTTATTGAAGATAGAGCTCAGTATTTTAAACCCTTAAAGCAATTATGACATTTAGCTACAATGTGCCAAATAAGACTGCTATTGTAAACAGCGACATCTTTTGGGGAAATGAACATTGCGTCAGGCCATACGCCAATGTTGATTGTTGTGTCTGATTGAGACCAATTACATTTTTTATAGCAGGAACAAATTAATAAACTCATGGTGTTTAGCTAACTTATCATTAAGTTAATTATCAGTTTTCGTGTACTTCAGAACATGCGCCAGTGTTATTGTATGCTGCCTTTAAGTAAGTTCCTGCTTTCTTTCCGAAATGAGCTTACCTGTAAAACATACGTGTAACCTACGAAAAAGTTAATCACTTCGGTTATTATTGTCGTCATAACTATCGCGCTCACTACACTTTACATCTAATGTCACGAGAAACTCTACTTTGTTTCTCCAACTAGCACAACATTGTTATATTTTCCCGACAGACATTAAAAGCACCATTACTTGTCTTTGCGCAGCCGCAGTGCCATGTAAACACAACTGCCGCGGTTAGCCGTGCTTATAGCTAGCTAGGCTGAACTAAAAGAGGTGTCATTTTACTCGGGCTCTGGCACTGGGATTGTTAGAGTGTTATCAGAGAAACTAAGCGATTTTTCTGCATTATGTGCTTTGGTCAGCTTATTAAAAGCACCTGCTAAGAAGGTTAGCTAGCGGCGGTGTTAGCTTGTAACCTCCGTTAAAGCGTTTGGGACTGGCTTGTTAACTAACCTAGCTAGCTTAACGCTAGCTCGTTAACGCCCGATGTTTATGCAATTTAATAGCCAATTACCTAAACTGTCGGTGTAGTTTATTATATCAGGTTATTCTTTTAGTATTGCCAAAATGGCTAATAGTATCTCATCAATATTCAACATAATTAGCTAGCCAGGCAAGGTTAATTTGCTAACTCAGATGATAGGCCATCGACTGACAGGAAACAAGCTACATTAACAAGTCGACAGCGCCAACCAGCCGGGTCCTCCAGTCTGGTCCGAACAAATACAAAGGAGACTCATCGAGATTGATTTAGACATCATATGTTGACGGACAACAGGTGAGCAAGGCCTACAATACTTAATGTAACGCCAACTGATTAAATATTACCTGAAACCAAATGGAGTAACGTCACTGTGGCCTTTATTACCCACTTGCAGCAGCCACTTAACAAATGCTGGTCACCGGGGTATGCTAACAAATCATACGTGCGAGCAGCAGTTGGTTCGTACATGGGATACAGTAACAGGTTCATGTGTGTGTTTTAAATGTCTCTCTCTCTCTGTATGTCTTGAACCCCAACAGGAAGCGGCGGCGCGGCGGTGGTGATGAGGAGAGCGGCCACCTGGTGCCTCAAGCCAAAAGGCAGAGCAGAGGTCATCCTCTCTCCCCTGAGCCAGGCCGGGATGCCTGGGACTCTGAGGTACAAACGACTGTCAATGGATATAAAATCTTAATACTGAAGCAACTGTTATAGAAACTGGGTAAACACTTACGTGTCAATAGCAGCAGTTCTAAGGTAGATGTTAGGTGGACACCAAACCATAAAAAGATGAATTGTTAGCTTATTAGTTGTAGTCAGCTTCCTGTTCACACACAGCTTTTACAAACCACATTTGGTGGCAGACAGCAAGACATGCAACACTTTGCTGTGTGTTCTGTATTTATTTGTTTTTCCTGGTGGTCACAAAGAGCTCATAAAGAAATCAGTAGTCATGAGTGTTATTGGTTAAGACTGCAACTGGATCTAAGCTGTCATAACTAGTGACAAACTGGGAGAAACCAGGTAAAAAATGGCGTCTTATACCTTAATATTAACCATCTGTTACTACTTTTCACTGTCTGATCAAGTAAGGTTGTGATGTAACAGGTAAAATCCTGATACTCCTACCTAAATATGTGGATCCCACAGTCAACAGATGGATGTAATAGTAGTTTAGATTTTGAATTCATGCCAGCCTACTGTCTACTATTGCAAAATCCTGTGGTTGGTTTGCTTTGCTTTCAAAAACAAACTGCACCGGAGTTTGATTCAAAGCAGACTGAGACCTCCCTTTCCAAGCCTACTCAGTTTGACAGATTTCACACCAGCATAAACAAACTGAACAAGATGGACAAACGCTCCAAACTGCACCAAACAGATTAGGCTTGAAAGCACCCTTAGTTTGTCTGTTTAGGAGCGTCATGCCCAATGAGGCCTTTGTGATGTCTAGTTTTGGCAAATGTCATCCATTACTCCAAAACATGTCAGTTGTAAGGCTTTGAATTTCACTGGACAAAACATTAAATTGAAAGCCACTACAGTCTCTGAAGCTGATGTTCATGTTTTTGTGGAAGCCCTGGATGTTGACATTCGTATCTAGCTGGCTCGCTGCTAATGTTTACGTCTGCATTTCAGTCATCTAACAGTGAGAGCAGCAGCAGCATCAGCAGTCCAGAACACGCGGCTGGCAGCTGTAGCAGCCGCTGTGTTGCGGGCCCCTGCAGTCCCCTCAGCTCTGGTGACTCCTCAGAACTGGCCGGCCCCACAAACCTGGTGTCCTACCTGCAGATCAACCGCATCCTGAAGCAGGCCCACTTCCAGAGCCTGCAGTGCCGAGGTCACCTCAGAGACACATGACGACCTGATGTCTCTCTATCAGCCACCAGAGGACTGAGTCCCTGAGGCATCTCGGAGCACCACATGCTGATTCTCTTCACTCAGCTCTTTCCACCCATCTCCAGTTACTGTGATATCTCACAGCTCTACATATCTGTGGATGGAGACCATCTCCTGGTCAGGTATCTGGAGGGGGTTCATCATTCAAACAAATCAAAATGATAATCATTTTAGCAATAATAACTGTGTGATCAACTTAAACATTTTTTGTGATCCACTTGATTTCTGACCAGTCTGGTTTACATGCTGCTCTCGGAGCCTTATTATGACTGATTGATGATGATGAATCCCCGTGTTTTGTCTTAAATGTTGTATGAAAACAGTGCTACTGTAGCTGCAGAAATGGCACCAAACACAATTTTAGGCCGGTCAGTGTGGCTCGTTTAGTCTCCTATTAGGGTGCTTGGGTTGTATAATGCTGAATCTGATGTCTGTGTAAGTACATGGACCAGTCTCAGGGAGGATTTGCACTTGTCTTGGACTGCTCATTTGCTTTCATATTCAGACAGGAACATGTAGAAGCCATGGGTGTTAATTTGGCCAAGGAGGTTATGATTTCTGTTCTTATTTTATTAGTTAATGAGAGTAATTTTTTTTCAATAGATTTCAGTTGAATGTAGTGGAGAGTCAGGCCATGGATTTGTTTTTTACTTTTTTTTTTTAAAAGGATTTCATAACACCGCAAGACAGGAAATTTTAAACTCTTCTGCTAATTTTCCATCAAGTACTGCACTTACTTTGGTAAAAAATGTGGCACATTTATCCCATATTTAACTAGTAGTACAGTTTACGGTTTCTAGTGCGGATTAAAATTTTAGAACCGTAGTCAGTTATTGAAATATTGTTTTATTTCACAGTCTCGACATGAGGATCTCTTGTTTTCTTGTGAGCATTAAATGATAACGCTGTAGATTCTGACATGGGAATAATCATCTATAATCAGCAGCATTGCCAAATGTCACTGCCTATATTTGTTATCAGAATTTAACACCATGCTGCAACTACAACTAAAGGAAGAGTCCATGTAATATATCCATGATATTATAGGGAGTAATGGTGCACCTGTGGTTGTCAGCAGTTATTTAACAATATTATGACACAAAGCAGGTAGAGATTTCCGTATGTGTATGGATTATAGATAACCAAAACATCTGGCTTATTTTTTCTAATAACTGTGAGAATACAAATTGATTCACGTCAAAATCAATCATGAGATAACAAAGCTTACTATGTCAAGATCATGAGAGAATCATTTCGAATACTTTGATTATTATGAGATTAGGTCAGATAAATTGAGGTTATGTTTGTTTTTTTTGTGATCATGGAAAAATGTAGTGATCACAACATTAAAAAAACAGTTAGAAAACAAAACAATAGTTACACCCATGAGCTCTACAAACTTCCATACTCCTTTAGACTTTCTCAGTCTTTTTGTTTTATTGTATGGAGGGCTGTTTGATGTGGCATTTGAGCGCGTAGGAAAACGTAGTTCTTTCTGTCCAGAGGGGGGTTACAGTACAGCCTTTTAGGAACAAAAAGACATTCCCCAGGCTTTGTTTGCAACATTACTGGAGCCACTAAAATGCTGTTTTAATTGCAGACGAGCCTTTCTGCCTGTGCACTACCACTCGATGGTTACTGTATATGTGTGTCCCTGTGCACTGAACATCCAGGTACAAGCACTGACCGTAAGGCTGTGCGTCTCCTTTTTTCTTAAAGCGGGATTGGTTTCATCGCTGAACCCTCATCCCAGGAGTAAGCTCAGCTGTTTACTTTAATTTTTCTCAGACTGGTGTGTCAGCAACGAAAGCATTTTGAAGATGTGGTTTATTTTTTTTCAATGATATATTTTTTGTATTTAGTAATGTACATGACATTAACCCGCCATTGACTTTTTGTTTTCCTTCTTGTAAATACCCCTTCATTTTAAAAAAATAAAAATTAATGTTTTTGAACAAAGGCATTCTTTACTCTTTTTCATTAAGCATACTTTTTATTCTTGTTGTGAAGGGATAGAAGAGTAAAAATATGCAGGGTACATTTTTAAAGAAATATGGTGAAGCTGGGAGGATCTGGGTCTATTCACACTGTTCTTCTGCGAGGAAATACCTATTAGCTTTACATGCTATGTACTGTATGTGCAAACAGGAATTCCCTCCATCCCCCCCATCCTCCCTTTTTTCCTCCAAATGACCAGTAATGAATGACTCCCCATGCATTGAGACCATCATTAATGAGATATGACCTGTGTCTGAGCGAGGAGCAGTGAAAGGTTTCTTTAATTAGCACACCACACGTCCTTGTCTTGTCACAGACACAGTAACAGATTACATACATTAATGCACCACACGTAACCACGGTTACCTCGCCGGCTACTGTGGGTCCTCATTACTTGCCTCCTTTGATTCCCTCGCTCCACCTGTACCAAGTTAGAGATGACGGACGAGCCAATGGTAATTCAGGATTAGAAATCTTCCTGCATCGTGGCAACGTAGCTCTCTTCTTTTTTCAGGTGCGTGCCTTCTCATTATCCTGAAAGGCAGCTAACAAACGTACAGCACAGCAGAGAGTCGTAAGTGAACCTTTAATCTCAGCATCATCTGAGGTGTGCCTCTTTTAAACGGCCTTTTGTATCTTGAAGCAAACATCGCATTAGAGCCAGGCAAGTGCTATGTAATTAAGGTGGTGAGGATGCAATTAGCAGCAGCTTGGATAAATATTTTCCCGGTGATAATCCAAATTTCTATTTGAGAAAAACATGACTGCATATTAAAGAAATAATTTACCCCAAAATGCAAATTCAATGAAGCCTCCAAAGTACCCTATTAGGCTTTTTTAAAAATACAATTAATGTTAAGTTACAATGCTCTGGTAACATATACACACTGCAGTACAGATCAGCGTTTACAACATGAGGCATAGCAAAGGATGTATATTTACAATTTGGAGTGTAATCATAGGGCAACAAAGCACTTGTATATTCTGTTTAAAATGGCTACTTGTTTTTCCAGGTGTAAAAAGATCAACACTAGAAAAAGACTTGGATGCATGTGCTGACACCATTTGATTACACGTCATTCGGGGGTGATGGGTTGATGAGTAGACGCACAAAATAACTAAAAGGTCTTTATTTATCCAGGACAAAGACTAACGCGTCATTTAATACGAGCACAGTATTGTTAAGCATAAATGAGCAGCGTAAAAGTGTATGTCCCTGACCAGCAGATGTTCAGAGTCCAGATGTTCACGAGAAGAGCAGCAGAGGGCAGCACACTCTGAGTGTTGGCTGCACACGAAACTGTATTCCTCGCGGTCTGAATCTCATAAATGCTGGGGAATTCTATAACAGGATCAAAACGTGTGGGCTACGTGGAAGATATTTATCTTTAATCCGTTTTCACACACACAAACACACACACACACACACATGTACACACACTGTCCTTTCCGGGCAGCACGCAGATATGAAGGTGGGCGGTGATGAATGGCTCATATCAGTTGAGTGGAGAGGCAGGAGAGAGTTAAATGAACTGTCCTTGTTCTGGGGTCTATGTATGCGCATACATTGTTATATTTTTACCGTGGCCAGCGAAAAAATCTGGGTTAGCCTGTGGCTCCTTTTTCTTTGTGTCCTCTCTGATTCCCATCTCTCCTCAAAGGCAAAAGCACAGCGAGTGTCGGCTACACACAACAAATGCAGACAAGCAGACAAACTACTGTGTGTTTTAGATTCATCAGTGTCCACTTCACCTTCGGCCTCAAGACTTGCAAATGAAAACAGAAATCTCACTGAATAATCTCACTTGTCCGAGATTATTTTGGAGAAGACAAACTGGCCACAGGAAAGTCCTTCAAGTGAGCGGCTTTTGGTGTATTCAAAACATAAATTATTGTCAGGGCTAAAAGGAACGTGAGAAAAGAAAGCAAAAGTGAGCCGAAGCTGATCCGGTCACCCTCGCCTCTCTTTGCCAGACTTTGGCTGAAATGTATTTGGGCAGCTGTTGCCTAGCATGAGATGGTGATTGGGTTGGCATCAAGTCTGCTGCTTCCCCTCGCCAGCCAACACAAACATCTGCTTTGCCTCCCCACCACCATTTCGCCCAACATCAAACAACAAAGCTCGCCTGCTCTGCTGCCCCCATGGCCATCCGAAAGAATTAATGACCCACCAAGCACATTAGCGGTGCCCTATTGCCCCGGCGTGGCTGGAGCGGGGAATAGGGAAAGCTGTGGCAGGCGAACGAGGAGAGGGAAGGGTTAGTGGGTCAGGATGATAAAGTACTTCACAGGTCAGGAATTAAGATGGATAGATATTCGGGTCATATTGGGATGTTTACTGCATTTATGCAGGTTCTTTGTCAACCTACAACAGGCCTTTATCATTAATTTTACAGTCATGTTGACAGATTAAACAAGCACTGGATTTTGTACAGTATTATTGCTAGAAACTTTGGATTTGTGACAGATTCTTTCGTGCAATACATCTAAGAAAGTACGGTATTACTTTCTATGTTTGACACCTTGTGGCAGAGCAAGCTCACTGACTCAAGTTGAGGACGGAGGGTGTTAAAATACAAAATGTACAGCGAAGAAGGCGCAGCGCTCAGACTGAAACGACCCGCTCTTGAGCAAAACCAAAAGCTGAGGAGGAATCTTCTTCCTCATGCCCTATGAGCCAGCCCACGCCGCTCCTGTGAGCGCTCACTCTTTCCCCAACTGTTGCTGTCCCGGGTGTGGAGAGGAGGACTGGGTTATCTCACTGACTGTAGCCTAAACACGCTGCCCCGATGCAGCTGAGAAACAGTCGTCATTTCCCTAAGCAAAAGAAAGCAAACAGCCTCGGCCACTCTCTATAGAGCTGTCTGCAGTTTTAATGCTCTGAACGGGCTGAGCAGAAAAGTAAGATAACGGTCAGGCTCGGCATGCTTGGGTCAGTGTCTCCGGTTCCACTTTATAGCCTCCCTATTCAATTTCACACAATGCGCTCCAGAGACAATGTACAGTAGGCTGTTTTCATTGCACAGCGAAGTTACAGCCAAGGCCCCGATCAATCATAATAAATGTTCACCCCAGAACACAGAAAGAAAGGCTGTGAGCAGTTTCTTGTCCCACATGCAGGCCACAACTGTTCCTCCTTTTATGGTTGCTTGTGCGAATATTCACACGCCCTGTCTTGTATTTGTAAACCAGGGTGTTTACGTGGTTCAGTTTTGCCCTGTTCAGCTGTCAACACTCACAGGCTTTCAACCCTAGAGAGTGCCGGGGAGAAGAAGTGCAATAGTTTAGAGGGAGTCGTGCTAAGTGGGACTGTTTAGGGTTGGCCGGGTAGAGCGCGCACTCAGCGCACCGCGATATAGACCGCTGTTTTCTAAATGGCCCATATTAACTGAATGGGAATAGGCTGCACTCAGGCCTGTGTTGTTAGCTCAGGGAGGACAGGCTACATGGCTCACACAGCCTGGTGTCATCTCCACACGGCCGACCTGCCACACAGGCATGTTTCATCACCGGAGGACTGATATGGCGCCGCTCACAGCCACCGAGGTGCAATTTGTTGCATTTGGACTATAACTGTCAGGAAGAGATATACCCTCACTTAAATAGCCGCCCATAATCTGCCCCTCTCCCTGTATTATCCTAATTGAACCCATGGGCAGCCAACGCCATCAATAGCTGAGCTCATCTGCAAATTAATAAAACATGGGCCCTCACCAAATCCATGCTTGTGATAGAGCTTGAAGCTACTTAGACACACTAAAGGACTGAGTGTTTGTGATTGTTATTTTCAAAAGAAATGGAAGCACAATAAAATGTTCTCATTTCGTCTTTCAGCAGCGATGAGCGTGCGTTCTTATGGCTCCCGTGGTCCTACATGTATTCCCAATGAGCTCCCCCTTCCTCCTTCCTCCTTCCTTTTCGTAATGGAAATGCTTATTAAAACCATCAAACGCCATTTACCTACACATGCTTTTTGCAATCCACCCCGTAATGCGCTGATAGTAGATCAGTGGCTACAGGGCCCTGAGGTGCAGATTCCGACTGATTCAACAGGTGATCACCAGGCGGGATGTTTTGTTTTCTCCTCACTGCTGACTATTGTGAAGCCACGTATTCCGTGGTCAGGCCTGAGACATGCTGGCACCATCAACAACTGCCACATCAGCACAAGTACAGGGGGGCTTTTGACTTTGTGTTTATTTTGACTGCCTGGACTGACGCCCAGCGTGATGTGGGAGACGATGAAAGAGGTGGTCATCATAATAAGACCTAGATCTTAATAACAACAAATCCTGGAGGGCACTAAAAAAGCAGCCAGAGGTTATTAAAGACATCTATCATGTCTGTTGGGCTCGTAGTCACTAAGTTACCATCCCTCTCTCCTCCTCTCGCCACTGATGATCACTCCTCTGTTGATTATGAAACCGAGGCCTTGGCG
Source organism: Oplegnathus fasciatus (assembly GCA_003416845.1). Taxonomy (NCBI): domain Eukaryota; kingdom Metazoa; phylum Chordata; class Actinopteri; order Centrarchiformes; family Oplegnathidae; genus Oplegnathus; species Oplegnathus fasciatus. Next base: position 595,859 of record NTHP01000055.1, read on the forward strand.
ACCAAACTTTCTTCTCCTTTCTCCTTCTCTTTTTCTCTCCCACACTGCTTTTTCTCGTGCAGCACAAGTCCCTTTGTTTTCACACACACAAAACCCAAGGCAGACTTTCAAAGACTGTGACCTCCTACTGTTCCTCCAAAAGGAAGGCCAGGCCCAAAGTGGCATCACACTCTGAGGGAAGGCAGGGCTCCTCCAGTATCAACACAACGTACCTGGCCTTGAGTGCACCTCAAAGCTTTTGGTGTACTCGTGGGCTTATTTTACAGCACAGTCAGTGTGCACTGATGAAAAAAAAAAAGCCTCTCGGGACATAAAGAAAGGAATGCTGTAAAAGCTGGAAGGCCATGACAACTTGATGAGCCATCAAGACCGACTGTGAACAACCAGAAACACGGAGAGAAAAGGCTGACATCACAGAGCTCGGGTATACGGAGTCATGGATATATGGACAAAATAGAAAAACAAAGTGAGTCTCCAAAGAAAACAGTGAGTAATCCTTGGACAGAGTATTGTTTGGGCATGCACATGATTGTTGAAACACCTCGATGCCACAGTGAGTGATGGTGCACACTTCTGTCTATGCTGGACCAGTTACAAAGTGGGGGGAGAGGGGTGTAAAAACATGAGTAATCATCAAACCAGAAGGGAAACAAGTTCCCGTGAACAATATACACAAAGACGAGCCTTTCCATCCGCAAAAACCTTGATGGTTGAGCTTTAAAAACACACACACACAAAAAGAAGAGAAATCTCTTCGAAAGACTGGCTGCTTAAGGCTCTGTACATGACACAAAAAAGGCTGATGCTATGTTGGATTTGTAAGTGCTAAGTGGAGTTGGGATAAGTGCCTTTACTCAAGTACCTGTGCCTGTGTTTACTTTTACTGGCCCTGTTCTTGAATATATTTGTACTTTGTGAGACTTTATTTCCCTTTTCAAAGGAAAACATTGCACCTTCAAAGGGGCACTGTACTGATTTTACATGAGGTTCAGTTAAGTCGTCATGAGAAGTACTACTCAGCTAGTAAAAACAGCTGTATAATGTCTTCTGTTGCTTTGGAGGGAGCAAAGTTTTAAAAAATAACCCTGATGATGTCATCGGGGGGCCTAATGTTGCGTTCCACACAACTGGGACGTCGAGATTTTCCGACCTCCGACTAGAAAAAGTGCCATGGAACGCCACTCGAAGTCAGAGTTCCTACTTGTGAACTTGGAGCAAATTCATCTACCCCGACTTCACAGAGAATCAGTTGTCTGACGTCACACAACAATGGCCGCGCTTATGGAGGCACACATCGTAAATGGTAAACTATCAACTATCAACTATAAGGCAACGTAAAGTATATTTGCCTGTATTTAATTTAAATAATACANAAACGTGTTCTGCATGTAAATTGATAGAAAAAATGTCGCCAATGTGACCTCGGTTTCGTTTATATATATATATATATATATATATATATATGCAAGTAGGCTGCACTGCTGACTGTTCAATTGTCTGTAGACTTGCCAAAGAAACATCAGTTTGTTCACAGTCGGCCATGTTTTTTGTTTACGTTCAGCGTTGTGCACCTGGAAAGCTTTGAGGTCGGAAGTCGGTTGTCTGGAGCGCATCATAATAAAATATGCTCTTGAGTTGCATTATGGGAAATATAGTTTTTTTGTGCTTGGCCCATACCTGGGACTAAAAGTTAGGATATCTTGGCCTCTCCTTCTTTAATTTTAACCTATTCTTTTTAAAATCTATCTACTCTGAATTCCCAAACTTTATGGAAGTGCAACACTAAATAGCTGGAATACCACTTTAAATAGTTCAACATTTTGGGAAATACACTCATCCGCTTTCTGGTGGAGAGTTAGATGAGAAGACCGATACCACTCTCATATCTGTCTGATAAATATAAAGCTACAGCCAGCAGCTGTTTAGCTTAGCTTAGCATAAAGACTGGAAACAGGAGGAAACAGCTAGCCTGGCTCTGTCCAACGGTGACAAAATCTGTCACCAGAACCTCTAAATCTCCTGAATCGACACATTATATCTAAAAAACAAAGTGTTTTCGCCGTTTTACAGGAGGTTATTTGCCAAAATATTTCTTAGATAGATATGATATGATAATAGGATGCATATCCAAGACTACATGTAATAGTTTCACCAGCTACATTAAAATACTCCTACAGCTTTGTGCATTAATACTTTACCACTCTGACAGGGACCATTCTTCACAACGAGGGCAGCTAGTTTTGATACCTGAGGAGAAGATTGTACCACTGATATTTAAGTGCAACTTCTTTTGTCATGTTGTACCTGCATTATCAGTGCAAATGTCATTTTTAGGACTGAATTGCAGTCTATAAACAATGCCAAAACAGAAACCTAACGCAAATTTATTTCGACAATGTGGCCTCCTTAACAGTACAGTATCATGTATTGGGCTGTCTGCATTCTATTTAATGATTCACTCCTTCCAAACTTCAGTGGAAACATAATATTTTACATCCCTTTGAATGTCTTGTGTGGTGCAACAGAGCATAATGTCCACTTTCATTACTGGAATGGGAGTTTTTGAAAGACTAAACCTTGTCAAGACAGTCTTGTTGAAATTTGCTGTGCTGATTAACATTTTTTTTAAAAGAAGTCACTCACTGTCATTGTCACTACCCATAAAAAGTGGAGCCCAAAGGACATTAAGTGGAAGATTTATGGCCGCCATATATTTGAGTGGAGGGCTGCTAAACCTTATGAAGTCTCTCTTGGCACTGTAAGGTTTTGCTTTCTCTGTCTCGCTCTGTTGGTTTTTTCCCTGTTGCTTCAGAGTGCCTACAATTTCCCTCTCTTTATTTTCATTGGCATTTAAAGAGCTCGGTGCTCTCTGTTGAATGTACTCATTCAATAGTGAGCTTTTCAACACACACATACACGCACAAATACATTAGAACACACGCGCATGCACACACACAAAGAAAGCAGCCGCGAACATGCAGAGAGTAGACCCTGACTCTCCTGCTCAATGCCACAGGATGCTGGAACCCAGCAAGTTTCAGACGCACACCAGGTCTGAAAGCATTTCTCCCTGTCTATGCTCGTCATTGTTGGGGGGCATTAATTGATTGGCTTGGTTTCTATTCCCTTTTGTGAAGTGGCTTTAGTCCTGGCTTTATGAAGGTTGCTGAAATCTATTCAGACCATTTTCTTTGCCTGGTAGAGCAGAGCACAGCGGTGGAGCAGCCGCCGTCTCCACCTTTATTGGTGGAAATCGCCCTTGCACATTTTAATCTGCCATCTCCTGGGGTCTCATAACACTTTATAGCTTTATATGTCTCATCAGGTTTTATATTCTAGGATCACACAAAAAAATGACTTTCCCCTTTTTTCTCTTTTATTCCTTCAATCTTCATTTGGCTTTACAGTCGCCATCATATTTTTCAGTTCTTAGATATTTTCAGCCAAATGAATGAACTTATGAGCCTTGAGAAGAGTGAAAAAAGAAAGATGCATATGTTGCATTTACATAGATAAACGTATATTGTCAGCTTTCTAAATTCACCTTGTATGAATGTTGTCTGTGTGTCAGTATAGATCCACTGATGAATAGAGGCAGTCTTCAGGATATAATTGACCACACATGAGATCAAAGTCTATCTGCGCAACAACATTTTATTTTAATGCAGAAATGTGACAAGATGCTAAAAGTGGATGTACACACTCCAAACTATGTTCCAGTAATTAAGCGCTGAGCTGCTTTTCCTCCCATAAAACAGCCAACGTTCACCTTGAGGCTATCGGGAGCTACAATGATCTTGACGGGGGGTAATTGGAGAGGTAGGTGTCGGAAGCAAATCATCAAAAATAGTCACATTACTCAATTTGACTCATGTAAGCTGCAGCTCTCAGTGCCTGCTTTTTTTTAAAAACACACCCGCAGTCGCACATACACACGGTAACAGCTCATGCAGATGGTCTTATATCCACATCTGGCAACAGCTGGGGTTGTGAGCACATCTGTTCCGTCCTAGGTGGAAACAGAGAGGGTTGCTGCTGCTTTAATACTGACCTTCTCTTAAATATTTTCACTTTTTTTGGATCCACTGTAGTACCAAAGAAGCCAAAATCCAACACCAGCGGGGTTCTCTCACGTTCCCCCCCCCCC